>JAIGNY010004216.1:0-15000 GCA_020152595.1 Chiridota heheva | reverse complement strand
CAAGGGTTCATTGCCCACTCGTCAGGGCCATTGTAATGAATTTCGTCGGGGAAGTCCTATAATGACGTAGTACTTTCCCCGACTTATACATGTTAACCATTACAATTCAAATTGAATTGTGTCTTGGCCTCAACAGATATGTTAAGCTACGACATCATTCGTGTTCTGGTATTAACTTGCAGATATTCATTGATGGTGGTCTCGCCCAGGTAATACTGACTAAATCAAGCATCGCAGAAAATACTTTACGGCTCAGTATTGGCCTTGGTTTGGGAGTAACCTTTGGCATTTATGTCGCATTTGGGATTTCAGGTTGGTAAATTTGATTATATTTTAAGCACTATATGAACTTACAACTGAACTTATTACTGAACAATATATTGCATTACAGTCAACCTTATATTATTAATCAATCTCAGTATTAAAAAGGAGACAAATATTTCAGATTGTATTGTTAATATCTACTTAGATAAAAAGCAGAGGAGAAACAAGCAGAGGAGAAATTTGCGCTGAAAACAGACACAAATTTGATTGAAATTGTGGACTCATGAGCGAAGGCTTGGAACTGTAGAAGGGGTCCAGTCATGCCAGTGACGAAGCTCCGGAAGCTCTAAAGTCTTTTTTGTTTTGTTTTTGATGATTTAAAATCAACATAAAGTTTCAAAATGTAAGTGATGAAAAAAGGACACTTTCAAATTCAAATGTCAAAATCTACTTTAGACTGTCAGTGGACTGGATTGCAGGATAAGCATTTGAGTTACCGTTTCTAAACATGCATATATCTGTATATAGGACAGTAGGGGATATTTCCCCTGAAATTGAGAAAACGCAGGCAAAATTGTGAGGCTCATTGACGAAGCCATGGTTTGACATTTTATTGTATTTGATGCCCCAAAATATCTAGAAATCGACACAAACAGATCAATTTGGGAAAATCAACACAAACTGATACATTTTGAAATTTTCCCTGAAAAAATTAAAAAATTCCGGCAAAAGTGTGGGGCTCAAGGGTGAAGTCTTACTCTAAGGTTGTTGTTTTTTTGCTCCAAAGAGGCTTAAAATCTACACAAAAAAACGAAATGTATTTGATGAAAAGAAGAACAAAATCAACTTCTGATGTTAAAATCTACCCAAATAAGCAATTGGGTTACCATTATAACACTGTCAGGCAGATTAGAGAAAAAAAAATTCCCTTTAAAATTCCTCCACAATATTGTTGGGTTCATGCTGTCATGGACGCAGTTCTGATAGGATCAAAGGGGCGAATCCCCTGGATGATTTCTAGTTTTCAATGCCCAAAAACATCCAACATTTTACATCTCTGCCCACCTTAGTACCCAATGATGCTGTCAGCATCATGTGTCGAGTCGGCGGTCGAGAGGATATGATTCGGATATCTGGTTTGTTCGGGCAAGATACCAGGATACAAGAACATCCGACATTCTACATTTCTGCCAGACTAAGATCGGTATCCTACCAACGGAGAGGGTGTAGGTTAAGGGAGTAAAAAACTATGATTTTATCAAAAACATTTTCAATATTTTGCGCAGAAACAAAAACATAATGGTATATCCATATTAATTTTCTTACAATTTTGTTTCAATACAAGGCCACTTTTTTCCCGACGAAAATTGGAATTGTCCGACGAAAATTTTTCATAGGGGGTGTTACACCCCCTCGTATCCCCCTTAAGTTACGTCCCTGCCCCTGCCCTTCACCACATGGGAGAAATGGGGAAAGAAGTGCCCTCCATTGCATGGGAGAAACTTTCTTTTTAAAAGGCATTACTTACGAGGCCCCGTGGCAAACTAACATTTGGCGGCTTCTCATATCTCGAAAAAATTCTGGAGAACAAACAACTGAACAAAGGGTCTTCAGTTATTTGCAGTCCAATTTATACTGTTTTCGCCATTGTCAAGTATAGGTTTTGGCCCATTTTCGCCATTGTCAATTATAGGTTTTAGCCCATTTTCGCCATTGTCAAGTATAGGTTTTGGCCCATTTTTACCCCAGTGGTGAAGTTGTTTGGCAGTTTAGTCATTTTACTTTGTTGGTCCCCCAAAATACACTAAGGTGTATTTGGGAGCCCTGGGCCCGTTCAACCTTCTTCTCCCCTCCCCAACTCGGCGGCACTACTTAACTATACTAGAGCTGTCGGTTACTGGCCTAGTATGGGGTTTTGCATCCATAAACTTTGGGTAGTTTTTTGCAAAATCTCATCAGAAACTGTTTTATATTAATATGTCACTCGATCATACGATCTCATTCAAATCTAATCAACTGATCAATCAGCATATATAATTTTCAAGCTGTATCTATAAGGGTGTTTCAGTTGATGTCATGAGGTCACATGACTTTGTTTACATCGCCATTTTGTCGGGAAGACCACTGTTGTCTGCTGTATTTAGGCTTACGTACATTTGCATGTTGATATATAAGATTATTTTTATAACATGATTATGTTGGTTGCGCTAATAGATATGTCAGTATGTGCGGGTGAATATAAAGACATTTTCTCGATTTTCATCTGATCCTGATCGACGTTTGACAGTTTGAAGTGGGTTTCTACTGTACGCCGTTAAACATGGACGGCTTTCAACCTATGATACACATTATGATTTGCAGTGAGCACTTTATATCAGGTTTGAGGCTTTGTCTGAGTATAACGAACAATCAGCTGGTGTTAACGTTTAAGTTACTCTTCGTATACCCTGAGAATATATCAAACTTAAGAAAATATGAAGTAAAATCGGAGGGAACAAAAATTGTACTTAGTGAAATTCGCTGAACTGGTACTGGTAGGTTCGCATGTAGTATGTTTGTTGTACGTGACTGGGCCGTGCGAAGACGCGTAAAACGTAACGACGCCGCTGCCCTGCAAAATGGCTTCCAATGAGTTTGAGTCACGTGATGAAATCCCTCTATTTCGCTTGATGTATATTTAAAATGTGAAATGTTTGGCTGGACTAAAGTACTTGATGTGAAATGAGATACTAAAGAAACTTGTGACATTTAAAAAGAACCTTTTTATAATTTGTTCTTTATAGGTGGACATCTTAATCCTACAGTTACCGTAGGCATCGCCTCTGTGGGCAGGTTTCCATGGAAACATGTGCCAGCATATCTACTTGCTCAATTCCTGGGAGCTTTTGCTGCAAGCGGCATTGTATACATCTCATATTTTGGTATGTATTTAGTTCAAAATGTAGCCTAATAATTCCGGAATATTTTGGCAAATGGAATAAAAGTGTTCTGATCTTTTCCTTGTTTTGCCGCGCGCAACCAGTGTAATTTGAGACGTTCACAGCTATAGGCATATAATATGGGTGTTATGGCGTGTCGAGAAGTGAGCCCAGATGACTTATGCTGACTTAGGGATGGACTTAGGGATTTTCTTTTATATCTATTTTTCATATTTCTAATTATATTTCACCGATCGGATAAACATGCCCTGGTGCCCCCTCCATCTGCTACATTGGCCCAGAGGCGTAGGAAGGTCACCTTTCGTGTGGAGGCGGGACAGGGCGGGAGGGGGGGGAGACAAATTTCCTAGTGACAAGTGGAAAAATTGCACCGGTAAATTAAATTTCCATCAACTGATCAAAAGTTGTTGTTATGATCGCGAAATCCCCTTCAATTTTTGGAAAATTTCTTTTATTTTCGGAAAATTTCCTTATTTTCGGGAACTAATGTTCAATTTGGTAAATTTTGGCAAATTTGGATGACCAGTTTAGGGAAATTCTGGTTAATTTTCTGAAAATATTACAAAAATATCCAATAATGCTACCACATTTTCAATTTCATGTTAATAATTTCCAAATTTCACCTCCCAACCGAGAGAGTGTAATCCTTTCAAATTATTCTCGCCTCTGCACTGACCGAGAGTTTCGGACACACTTTTTTAATAAATGGACTTTAAAACTTCAACAACAAAAATTCAAAAAGCATGAAAAGTTTATAAACCGTATATATAAATTGTAACTTAGATCTTTTCCAAGCAAATAAGCATATGGAAAACATTGCCAGCAAGCGATGCTGACTGATGGCAACTTTGCCCAGCGCTTAAAAATATTTGGAAGGCCCGGATGCGGTACCAGATTTTGGTGCATGCATGTTCGTTTAGGTGGTTACACGGTTTTGTCTAAATATTCACATGCATGGCGCAGTGGTTAAGAATTCGTGCCCAGTGGCGTAGCTAAAGAGGAGCAGGGGGAAAATTGTCAAAGTTTTTCCTCAAAATTCCTGAAATTTTTGCTCAAAACATTCGTGACTTTTTCCTCAAAATTTTCTAACGTTTTATCAAAACATCCGAAGATTTTCTTTAAAATATCTGATTTTTTTTTTCTCTCAAAATTTTCGTAAGTTTTTCTCAAAATATCCAAAGTCTTTCCTCAAAATTTCGAGCTGTAATATGACTGTATGAGTTCCAGCTAGCTAGCACTGCTGGGGAGTTAACATGCGATGGATTGGCGTCAAGGGGGTCACAGTCATGTGTTTCATGCGCTTACGCCAAGGATAGGCATCGGTCTGGCGAGCCGTCATGGCTCGATTATGGATTTAATTCTTTAACTCTGCTCATAAGCACAATATTTGACCTAAGATAAAAGTAATTTCTGCGGCGGACAGGCTGACAGGGGGAAACTTTCAGCATAATAAAATAAAACAATTAAAATACGTAAGATTGTGAAACACTGCCCCTACGTTGTGGAGCAAAAGTATGGCTCCATCTCTCCCCCTCCTCCTGCCCCCAACTTTGTGAAGAAGAAGTACGGCCCTGATTTTTTTTTTCTTCCGAAGGTCAACCGCATTAAGCAAGAGCTTCTTTCATGAATATACAATGCGCGTTGCTCCAAAAAGTGACGATCATTCTGGCAATTAATTCTTCACTTTTTTAATTGTGAATTAGCAGGTTACGTTTTAAAAATCAGAGCAGATTGATTTAATACCTGGAAAATAATTGTGTCGTCATAACAGATAGATACAGAAATGAGGAAGTGAGCCCATAATCTTCATGATCGTTTTCTGAATTATATAAAGGGAGGAGCTATGTGATGTGATACATAAATTATTTATCTATACTTTTTAATAGATTTATATATATTTCATAATTTTCCCATTTTGGAAAGGACACGTGCTTTTTGCTTACTGCGGACATGGGAGGAAACGAATGCCTCTACCGAAAGCCCAGTTTTCTATCACTCTGTCGAAACAAACGAAATTCACCCTTGGAAAGTTAAAGATCACTGCCAATTTGCCTTGTTCCCTAAAATCTAAGACCCTTAGAAAGTTGGGGATCACCGCCAATCCGCCTTGTTGCTTTAAATCTAGCAACATTGGAAAGTTGGGATCACTGCACATCCACCATGTTTCTTAAAATCTATAGCTCTCAACAATGGAAAGTTGGAGATCGCCGCATATACGCCTTGTTTCTCAAAATCTGTCAACATTGGAAAGTTGGGGATCACTGCATATCCACCTTGATCCTTAAAATCTATAGCTATCAACATTGGAAAGTTGGGGATCGCCGCATATCCACCTTGTTCCTTAAAATCTATAGCTATCAACATTGGAAAGTTGGGAATCACCGCATATCCACCTTGATCCTTAAAATCTATAGCTATCAACATTGGAAACTTGGGGATCGCCGCATATCCACCTTGATTCTTAAAATCTATAGCTATCAACATTGGAAAGTTGGGAATCACCGCCTATCCACCTTGATCCTTAAAATCTATAGCTATCAACATTGGAAAGTTGGGGATCGCCGCATATCCACCTTGATCCTTAAAATCTATAGCTATCAACATTGGAAAGTTGGGGATCGCCGCATATCCACCTTGTTCCTTAAAATCTATAGCTATCAACATTGGAAAGTTGGGAATCACCGCATATTCACCTTGATCCTTAAAATCTATAGCTATCAACATTGGAAAGTTGGGGATCGCCGCATATCCACCTTGATCCTTAAAATCTATAGCTATCAACATTGGAAAGTTGGGAATCACCGCATATCCACCTTGTTCCTTAAAATCTATAGCTATCAACATTGGAAAGTTGGGGATCGCCGCATATCCACCTTGTTCCTGAAAATCTATAGCTATCAACATTGGAAAGTTGGGGATCGCCGCATATCCACCTTGATCCTTAAAATCTATAGCTATCAACATTGGAAAGTTGGGAATCACCGCATATCCACCTTGATCCTTAAAATCTATAGCTATCAACATTGGAAAGTTGGGGATCGCCGCATATCCACCTTGATCCTTAAAATCTATAGCTATCAAGATTGGAAAGTTGGGAATCACCGCATATCCACCTTGTTCCTTAAAATCTATAGCTATCAACATTGGAAAGTTGGGAATCACCGCATATCCACCTTGATCCTTAAAATCTATAGCTATCAACATTGGAAAGTTAGGGATCACTGCATATCCACCTTGTTCCTTAAAATCTATAGCTATCAACATTGGAAAGTTGGAGATCGCCGCATATACGATACGCCTTGTTCCTTAAAATTTAGCAGCATTGGAAAGTTAGGGATCACTGCATATCCACCTTGTTCCTTAAAATCTATAGCTATCAACATTGAAAACTTGGGGATCACCTCATATATGCCTTGCTTCTTAAATCTGATAACATTGGAAAGTTGGGGATCACTGCATATCTGTCTTGTTCCTTATAATTTAATAACATTGGCAAGTTGGGGATCATCGCATATCTGCCTTTTTTTTATAAATATTTTAACAACATTGGCAAGTTGGGGATCACCGTATATCTGTCTTGTTCCTTGTAATCTAACAACATTGACACGTTGGGGAACACCGCATACAGTATCTGTCTTGTTTCTTGTAATCTAACAACATTGGCAAGTTGGGGATCACCGCATATCTGCCTTATTTCTTATGATTTAACAACATTGGCAAGTTGGGGATCACTGCATATCTGTCTTGTTTCTTAAAATCAAACAAGATAGCTAAGTTGGAATCACCGCATATCTTTCTTGTTTCTTGTAATTTAACAATATTGGCAAGTTGGGGATCACCGCATATCTGTCTTGTTTCTTGTAATCTAACAACATTAACAAGTTGGGGAACACCGCATACAGTATCTGTCTTGTTCCTTATAATTTAACAACATTGGCAAGTTGGGGTTCACCGCATATCTGTCTTGTTTCTTGTAATCTAACAACATTAACAAGTTGGGGAACACCGCATACAGTATCTGTCTTGTTCCTTATAATTTAACAACATTGGCAAGTTGGTGATCACTGCATATCTGTCTTGTTTCTTGTAATTTAACAACATTGGCAAGTTGGGATCACCGCATATCTGCCTTGTTTCTTATAATCTAACAACATTGGCAAGTTGGTGATCACCGCATATCTGTCTTGTTTCTTGTAATCTAACAACATTGGCAAGTTGGGGAACACCGCATACAGTATCTGTCTTGTTCCTTATAATTTAACAACATTGGCAAGTTGGGATCACCGCATATCTGTCTTGTTTCTTGTAATTTAACAACATTGGCAAGTTGGGGATCACCGCATATCTGCCTTGTTTCTTATAATCTAACAACAATGGCAAGTTGGTGATCACCGTATATCTGTCTTGTTTCTTAAATCCAACAATTTGGTAAGTTGGGGATCACCACATATCTGCAGTATGCCTATTGACCCTGTATCTCGATTTAAACACCAAATTTCTCGTTTTCTCTTCTCAGATGCGACAAGAAATTTTGACGGCGACTTTGATCTAACAGCAACCATTTACACGACACATCCAGCATCCTATATTTCTTTATGGGCCGGGTTTTTTGATCAGGCAAGCAAAAAAACATGTTTTCAAAGCTTACAGCTCAGGGCTTTAAAAAGATTTTTTACTGGTAGGCCAATAAGTGACCAAGTCTGGTATTACTGAATCACTAGAGCAGAAGCAGCACTACCAGATTAGGAAGGAGAAAGAGTGGGAGGGGATGGGGGGGGGGGGTGGTTGGAGATACAGATCTTCCAACATTTTTTTTTTCATTAAGAAAATAATGACAAAATATTGAATAAAATTACCCCTTTTGAATAAAATTTGCTTCCAAATTATATAAAAATTGGTCCACCGGTTCCACAATTTAAAAAAAAGTGGTGGGTCAAATGAAGTGACCGGAGAGTCAAATGGCCCACCCGTACGTATATAAAAGATGCCTGCCACAGTTTTACGTACATTGACAATACTATACCGTTTTTCAGCAGGTGGCATAATGACATTTTCCATTTTTCGAATCTTTATATGCCGTTCTTCAATTCTCTCAAATCGAAAAGCAATGAGAAGAATAATATAAATGTCGTGAACAATACATGAAACAAAGTTATTTTAGTAGTAACGCAAACAAGCATCAAATTTTCATCAAGTGGTTACTTTCTCTAGATATCCAGGAAAATTTGGAAGGGACAGGAGGAAGAAATGGAGGGGGAGGTACAGAGGACAATTACACCATTTAAACTATTTTTACTGTCTTAAAAACAATTTTTGATTTTATTCTTACCAATTGAATCTGAATTAGATTCAACAAAACATTCTGCATTTACGCCACCTTAAAAAGGAACACTGTGGAAAATGACTCCAAACCACATACAGACATATTGGAAGTCGGAAGTGGGTTAGTTTTAAGCCATCTATTTTAAAAGATTAGTCGAGCAAGTTAATCTTATGTGAAAGAGGACTTTAAAAACCGCTGTTTTCGGAATGATACAAATATCAAATTTG
Source organism: Chiridota heheva (assembly GCA_020152595.1). Lineage (NCBI taxonomy): Eukaryota > Metazoa > Echinodermata > Holothuroidea > Apodida > Chiridotidae > Chiridota > Chiridota heheva. The sequence continues at coordinate 6,247 of JAIGNY010004216.1, read as the reverse complement.
ATTGAATGAAATTTGCCACATGGTTTCTGTTTTAAGCATTCAGTGACGTAAACAGATTTGGAAGTTTATGGTATTTGCAAAACATCAATTCATGCAAAGAATTCCCCATTTGGATATGATACTTTCAAGCATAGCTTATGACCGATGATCAGTGACTCCCTGGACTGAGACTTCATTCGTGCATTGCACTCTCGTTATTAGATATATAATCAAGGGCTCCCTCCCCATGGTCTATATACATACTAAAATGCATGATGGGTTGATAGTAAAAGTCTAAAGTGGTACCTCCATGGTCCAATGCTATCACATGGAGCGGCGGAGCGTTCAAAATATTGGGGCTAATGAGGTCATGTGATATGTAATAACAATATGGGGGGCGGCAATTAGGTCGGGTAACGTGATAAGACATATTCACCTAAAATAACTTGGAGGCTAACCCCCAGCCCCAGGCTCCGCCTCCCCTGCATCAAAATCATGACATTGATTCAGCCCATTGTTTCCTTACTACAATAGATTATAACGTGCGGATTGTTGATGACTGTCGTGTTAGGACTCTTTGACATGAAAAACTGTGGACTTCCATATTTTCTGATCCCGTTGTTCATAGGAGTACTGGTGGCAAACATTTCCTTGACGCATAGCATGAACACAGGAGCGCCATTAAGTTCCGCACGCGACCTTGCTGGACGTCTATTTGCGACAATGATCGGCCATGGCTGGAAAATATGGTTGTACGTATTTCCTTGAAACAGTTTATCCCATAATGCAGAAACTGTAATACCAGAAATTATGTCAGTGTCCTGTTGTACATCGTACTGTAGTTTGCATGCAGGTAAAGGGTAGACAGGTGCAGGGGAAATATACTCTCTGGTTGTACATTTTCCCTGGCCGAAAATTGATGTGAAATTTCTTAAAGGATTAGTTTATTAGTATTTGGTCAGGCATGTCATCTAATATGAAGGGGGACTCCAAAGGAAACAAATTAGTGCAGAAAGCGTTTAAAAATATTATTCCGTTAAAGAGATATTCAAGTTTAAAGTTTGGTATCATTTTTGTAGAAACGACTAAAATCAGACTAGTTGTGATATCACTGCCTCAGATTCCTCAAAGTCTTTATGTATTTTAAAGAAAGTTAAATGATTTTTTCACTGTTTAAAATATTTTTCTCTCAAACTTTCTTCAGGTGGTATATTATAAATACCCTTTCTAGATTCAGTTTTTTTACTTTTTTGACATATACTATAGGTTTTAAGTCACAAAATTGCAGAAAAAAATATTATAGAATACGTAAAGACTGAGGAATGTGAGGCTATGGACATCACAACTAGTCTGATTTCAGTCATTTCTACACAAAATGTACCAAACTTCAAACTTAAATATCTCGTTAATGAGATAAGATGTTTGAATACTTTCTTCACTATTTTGTTTCTTTTGAAGTCCTATTTTAAATAAGATAAACATGCTTGACCACTGAACTAATCATTTAAATAAATTAAGTAAATCTCGATTCAAAAGTAGTTGATCATTTGCAGGGTTGATTTTCAGATTTTGGTATGGAAGCTTTTATATTTGTCATGGTATACTCCGTTGCACAGTAGACTGGTAGACAAACCGTAGACAAACCTATTGAGGCATAGTTTTCAACTAACGATTATTTAAAGGATTATTTTAGGGGTCAAGCAAGTTCATCCGTAAAAGAGGACTTCAAAAGAAACAAAATGGTGAAGCGTTCAAAAATCTTTTTCTGTTAAGGAGATATTTAAGTTTAAAGTTCTGAACCATCTTGGTAGAAAACGACTGAAATCAAACTAGTGTAACATACTCAGATTATTTATGTATGTATGTATTCTAGCTTATTATGTCCTGCAATTATTTGGCTTAAAATTCATTAGATATGTCAGGAAATACAGTAAAACAGAATTTAGTAATGGTAGTTATGATTTATCACATGAAGAAAGTTTGAGGGAAAGAATTGTTAAGTCAAATGTTATTTTTTTCTCTCTTTAAAATAGTCGTATTTCGGTTCACAGAGAACACAAAAATACTTAACCCCGAATAATTTTTTGTCCACTGAGAATTAATCAAAACTATAGTTCGCGTAAACGGTATGTTAAAAATCAACAATGACGCTCAAAAAAAAAAAAAAAACTGAAACATTTGAAAAAGCAGTTCTCTCGTAACTTCTGATTCTTTCTAATTCATTCAGTTTAAACAAATAGTATCATAAAATCATAGTCCAGCATACATCGAAAAATTGACTAAGATTGAGCCAAGTCCAGAAAAAAAGGGTAAAGTTCTCTAAGTGACCATTTTCAGATCCTAGCTCTCTAACCTCCCCAAGCCGACTGATCATGTGTGTGCGCGCGGCGTACACTAATCGCTTTGCAATTCTCTAACTCTGCAAGCAGTGGTATGGGATTGGGCTCAGCCAATCAGAACACGACATGCCCAGCAAATGAACATAACTGTGCTCTACTGAATATGCGCAAATAAATATCTTCATCTTAAACACAGGGTCAATGGGAGTAAACCTTAGACCAATCAGAGATCTAGTTTGAATAAGATCAAACAGGTGGGATGTTTTTCTGAGAACGATCTTAAAAATAGGACTGCTATTGTTTCCTTAACCCGATTGGCCTGACTCCGTAACAATATACAAGTTAACATCTACCGTTGGAATTCAATCTCTTGGTGACTCTCAGCTAGACTAATGGCGCTCGATAGGAACACATGTTACCGCCTTCAAGGCTTAAAGGGATACACTATTAAATACTGAAATTGCGATGTTTAAAGACGAATATGCTTTGCTATATACGACAATACATTAACAATTGTTAAAGGTGTATGGACAGGTAGGGATTTTGCCATAAATATGTTCCTTTTAATATTCTGAACATTTCATTAAGGAATATTACCATGGATTTTCATTTTTCATATATGATAGAGAACTTGTTTTAGAAACAAAGTGGTGAAAAAACTATGTTAATATCGTATTCCGTTAAGAAGTTACGAAGTTTTAAAGTATTTTTAAATTTATACAAAAGGGACAGATTGGCAACATGTGTGATGTCATACAGACAATTTCAACAAAATTGTATTTCTTTAAAAATGATTTGGATTTTTTTTCGCCTTGAAAATGTGATGTTCACCAAAAAAGAAACAAAATGTTTTTTTGTAAATTATATATTCCACCCTCTCTGTAATGACCCAAAAAGACTGTTCGATAATGTAAAAAAAGTGAGATTAAATTGATAAGAAATACATAAGAACTGTGCTGGATTTGCCTTGATGACATCACTAAGCTGAAGGACGTATACGAGGTGTTTTTAAGAACATTTTTGTACTCTTTAATTGTTATAACTTCTGAATGGAATAAGATATTAACATAGTTTTTTCTATCATAGATGGAAAAAAATGATAAATCAAGGGAATATTCCTTTAACATACATACATCTATAAAAAATGTCCACTCATTTCTGCAATATTCGCAAAAAGTGAAAATAAAGCCCAAGAAACGGCTGAACTTCCACTATTTAAAAAAAGGGTGTGACGTAAGAATGGGCACACAGCGAGGCCTGCAATGCATAACTTCCACAGTGTCACAGTGTCACATTGACCTAGTCTACTTCAAAACATCAATTTCATTAAATCAGACATCAGAATATTGCTCAATTAGCGATATGCTAACTATTTTAGGATATTTTCTTGTGGATAAAGAAGAAATATCGAGTCAAGTTCCGAATCAATTATTTCTTTATGATTGGTGAACAACACTTGTTACGTTAGGTTGCAAGTATCACTGTACCTTTCATATAAGGTTGGTGTTGTACTGTCCTATCCTAACGTCACGAAACTAAAACATCAATGATGTAGTAGCTCAACATATATTTTGGGGTGGGTATAGCCTGTTTTTATTGGTGTGTAGTCAACAGTTCGGACGCTTTTTGGACAGTAATTGAGGGGCACTTTTCATTTTTTTTAAAGGGGCTCTTTTGTCCGTTTTCGAAAAAGTGGAGGAATCATGCCTCCTGGCCCCATGGTTCCTACTTATATGGTTTGAAAAATAGGCGGGATTTTAGGGGAGTAATGGGGCAATTACTTCTTTTTCACCCTCACTTTTTGTCCAAATGGATACTTTTGCATGGTGCAGATGTCTTGTATTTTAGCGTCATTTTGTAAGCCCCCCCCCCTTACCCCTTCCCCCCCCTCCCACACACACACAAAATTTGAACTTTTCATCCACTTTAGGTAGACAATTCCAACCTCTAGGTTTGAGATTGGGGAGTCAGGACCAATGTTGACAATAACCCATAGGAAAAAGACTTCTTTTTTTTAAATTCCTGCTTACAAAATTATTGGGGCATGCCCTCCCGCTACGGCCATCGGTGCCCTTTGGTTGAATGGTATGCGTTAATTGTGACAATTAAATACTAAAAGTATGTTACAACTTCTATGTGTAATGTAATATCTGTGAGTGTGGGGATTTCTATTTGTTTTCAAGCTTCAAAAAGGACCTAGAATAATTTAATATAAGTTTCACAAGGGCACCTCCAGCCCGGTCCGCCCTCAAATTTTGAAAGGCACCTCCTGCCCGGTCCGCCATCAACTTTCAAAAGGGGACCTTCTGCTTGGTCCGCCATCAACTTTCAAAATGGCATCCCCTGCCCGGTCCGCCATCAACTTTCAAATAGCACCTCCTGCTCTCCTTACTTTAGGGTAAGGGGGAAGTGCCCTCTACCCCACCCGTCCCGCCGCGATTCCGTTATCGCTGCAAAGCGCCAAAATCATTACGGACCCCCAGGACTTTAGTTGCCCCACTGCGTAATGAAGCTTTAAATATCGTTTGAATATATGAAAACTGTTTCTCAAAAAAACCTACAAAAACATAAGCCTGAACAGCAATATGATGCAAATTTTAATAATAATGTTTCCTTTTGAGGGAAATTGAAATCATAAACAGACATTCTAACAGCAAGATGGATTTTACATCCTTGCAACAAGACATGCTATTACCTATGGCCTATTTCCTCATATTGCTAATATGTTAGCCATTTTTGAGCAAATAATTAATCATCGCAGTTAATGAATCATAATTAATTAATATTAGCATGACACAATTACACTCCAAGTGACAATCATTACACGAAATATAACTAAAATGATTTCATAAATATCTTTTCAAGTTTTTTTTCATATAAGATAGACTTACTTGACCCCCGAAGAAACTCACCACAGATAAGTGATACGCATCACTTATTGGACACTCTTTTCTGTACACAAACAAAAGATGTTCTTGTGAGAAGCCAGATAATGTTACTGCATGCAGGGAGCTGTTATTTTAAGCTCCCTGGTCATTAACACTCTGGTAATGTTGAAATTTATAGCCTGAAATATTCAATTGCGCTATGTTTATATACAGCCCATTCAGGAAATTTTAGTTTTAAAGTTTTAGTTTTTACACGCAAGTTTATAGCCCAGACTAGCTATCAACTACGAGTACTGTACCCCAATTTGGCTATAGTGTAGGACAATTCCCAAACAGGATATTATAAGTTAATAAGTACATGAAAGCATCGTTCTTTATCTTTTGGAAATGATTGTTGGCCCTTCTGAGTTTATGTTATTATATATGCTAAGTTCATTCGGATAGCGCCGGGCGAAATCGAACTTTGAAGTCATTTTCGGTGAGATTTGGAATGCAAAATTCTTTAAAACTACGCACTAATACAAAGTGTTGTCGCATCCATGGATCGATCTATCTAAGGCAAACATAAAAACACAGCAAAATGTCGTCGAATAAACGCTTAGGATTAGATAAACGCTGCAAAAATCCGAACGAAAATTTGGATTTTAGGGCTACCCTTGCTGAAGCTAAAAATCCTTTAAAGGGATGTTGAGCTAAAAACCAATACGTAATAAGCATACGTTTGGGGATTTTAAAATAAGCCAGATTTTTCCAATTTTGGGATTGATTTTGTAAGTAAGTGTTTGTGGTGAGTGTTTATGAAGGGCATTTGTATCAATTTATGCAAAGTGGTTGCTACCTGTCCATATACCTTTAAAAATGTGAGGATGAGGACGCCAACTTTCCATAGTAGACTTACTACACCAGTCATTTCTATACATATAGGATAGAGATTTAAATTAGAATATCTCCTGAATGGAATAAGATTTTTGAACGTTGTATTTACTATTTTTTTTGTTGAAGTCCTTCGTATAGGATGGGCTTGCTTGACCCCTGAACTAA
>JAIGNY010004213.1:90000-522856 GCA_020152595.1 Chiridota heheva | reverse complement strand
CCATTAGATGGGGCATGGGAAAGAAGGGACCATTAAGATGAACCATGGGAGTGGGAGGGACCATTAAAAGGAACGTGGAAGGAAGAGGGATCAGTAAAAAGAACCACGGGAGAAGGGGGACCATTAGAAGGGCCATGGGAGGAGGAATTTCCATTAGAAGGCCATGGGAGGAGGAAGGACCATTAGAAGGCCATGGGGGGGAGGGACCATTAGAAGGGCCATGGGAGGAGGAGGGACCCATAGGAAGAACCATGGTAGAAGGAGGGACCATTAGATGGGCCATGAGAGAAGGATCGAGGGACTATTAGGAGGAAGCATGGGAGGAGGAGGGACCATTAGAAGGGCCATGGGAGGAGAAGGGACCATTAAGTGGAACCATGGGAGAAAGAGGGACCATTAGAAGGGCCATGGGAAGAAGAGGGACCTTTAGGAGGAGCCATGGGGGAGGATGGACCATTAGAAGGGCCATGGGAGGAGGAGGGATCCTTAAGAGGAACCATGGGAGAAGGAGGGATCATTAGAAGGGCCATGGGAGGAGGAGCAGCCATTAGAAGGAAGCATGGGAGGAGGAGGGACCATTAGAAGGGCCATGGGAGAGGAGAGACCATTAGAAGTACCATAGGTAGAAGAGGGACAATTAGGAGGAACCATGGGAGGAGGAGGGACCATGATAAAGTGAAGGACCATGAAATGGAGGGAGGGACCTTGGTAGAAATAAATGGAGAGAGGGACCTTGGGAGGGATAAATGCAGTGAAGGATCTTGCTTGGGATAAAGGGAATCAGGGATCGTGGGACGGACGGGATCATTACAGAGATGAGACTATGCGGGGGATGGAACATGTAATGGATGGACCATGTGAAGGATGGAATGTGTGGACCAGGGTAGGCATAGACCATGTGAGGGATGGACAATGTGATAAATGGATCATGGGAGGGATTAACAATGGGAGGGATGATGGGCCATGGAAGTGATGATGTGCCATGAATTGAGTAGACAATGGGAGGTCGGGGCAATAGGAGGGATTCAAGACCATGGGATGCCTGGAGGAACAATGGGATGAATGGTTGGCCATTGAAGGGATAATGGGCCATTGGAGGGATAATGGGCCATGAATTGAATAGACAATTGGATGGAAGGACCATGGAAGGGATGGACCTTGGGAGGAAGGGACCATGGAAAGGACTCTTCATACGAAAGGAGTATATGGTTAAGGCCTCACTTTGTAAATAATCAATCAAGAAATAAAAATCTTGTTTTTAAATGTCTGTCTTATTCGTCCGCGTGATAATGTTGCTAATTTTTTTCTTTTTTATTAGACTTTCCTCATCCGTCATTTTATTCTCATTTTATTTTTAACATAATATAACATCACCTGCAGCGGGACAGGATACTGATGTCCTTTTTTGTCTTGGATTTGTAAGTGTTTAATACAAAATGGACATATCTAGAAATGAAATTAATCTTCTAAATGGTCATTTTTTTAGCTTTGAGACTTTTTAGATCTCAAGATATATGTACAATCTTTAAGGTCTATGGACAAGTAGCAATTTCTATATTGGTCAAAAGAGTTATGACTAATCCAAATTTGATCAACTTGTGCTTTAACCGCTTCTCCTGCCCCATGCACACATAAGGACACCCACATAAACCGCACTGAAAATTATGTCATCAATTGCAATGCACATTGTGTCAATTCCACATTCCTGCAGTATCATACAAGACCATATAAGTGTGACGTCACTACAACCATTCTGACAATATGCGTACCATGATGCGTGCATAGATATTATGAATGTGTAGCAAGTTTGCACTTACTTTCATGCGCACCAACTGCATCATCTGAATGATAAATATTGGAGAGCGTAAATGCACATTCGAACGCTGTGGGCCAAGTGATATAGGCGCAGTGTGTCTGTTTGAGCAGTTACGCTCCTTCATGAGTGGTAAGGCGCGCGTTTGAATTCCAATGTGCGTGTTAACACTCTCCGATTTTGTAGGCGTCAATCTTCAGTGGATGCGCATACAAAGTAACAATTACATTACGTCATAAACAGTAAGAAAACTGATCCGGGAACTTTGTCTAACATACAAGCAATTGTACGAAAAGCAAAAAAATGGTTTAAAAAACTTTATATATATAGACCTATTTCTACTTTATATGAATAGAAAATTCTGGCAATGGAATCAGTTGAACACTTCCAATTAGGAGTTACCCTCAGGCCTACTACATGTTCTATTTCTCACTACTTAGGCCTAGGCCTATATACAATGCAAATGTGTATCCCCTTTAAAGTTTGAGAGCCTAAATCCCGAATATAAACATCTTTGCCGTTAAATTTTCTTAACTATTTATAAACTAGGGCCTAGTTATATGAATAACTGAGTCATGATGCTTTAGAAAATTCTATTATATCAGGCCATATTGTTCAAAAACTATTGTTGCAATGATCTAGAAATAATCTTGAATTCCTAAAGTGTGAATTATTCTTCCATTTTGCAATCAGGGCTTCATCATTTTCAAAACCTGTAGGTATCCATGATTGTTTTCTCTTCTTGACAAGTAGACAACAACCTGCATCACTTACCTCAACTCCCCGCCTTTTTATGATCTTGGCACAAAATGCCGAGCAGCCTACACTTTCTTCGGTCCCATGATATGCTGTCTCGGTGATCTTGGCACCTTTAGCCATTGCCCTCATATATTCCACGCCCTCATCTGGAGAAACCTTGGCGCTTATATTTGGAAAACAGCACAAAAAAGCAGAAATTCGACCCATATTCACACGATAGATTACAAAATGAACTTCACTGTAAGCGTAACGCAAATAATCTGTTGACTCAAATGCTGGAACGCTCAGCGATGGGTGCGCGTATAACAAATTACGTAACAATGCGCAGACTGGATGTTGGTCATACTTCGTTAATGAATATCCATGTCCATAGTTAATCTGACGTCATTAGATCATATTGCAATGTATGTCTGTGTTACGCACCGAGTACGAGAAGAACGTTGAAACTATGTCAAGATTATGTTAAATAAGAGCGTGGTTAATTATTGCGTCACTTTGACTTCAGATTCTGAAAAATTATTCTTGCAAGAATTTTAACCCTTACTCTCTACCAGGGCTTTAAAAAATGCGAGCACAATTTTCATAACATTTTTTTCATATGCATTTTTTTAAAACTTTTCTTTCATTTTCTTTCATTACAAATTAGGTTGAAATGGATTGTAAGATATTTATCTTTTGAGTAATGAAAGCCAAATTAGAAATATTGGACAAAAATTGCAAATTAAGCAATTTTTGTCTGAATTTTCAAGCTACTTTTTCTAAAAATATGTAATATGACTCCTATAAAAAAAAAGTTACATTTTGTGAAAGAAATATCCGAGTAATTTAAAATGATACCCAAGATTACTCCTATAGGACTTTGGTAAAATCCCAATGTTATTTTTAGAAAAAGGTGGTTTGAAAAGGCGATAATATCGCCGTGTGGTAGAGTAAGGGTTAATAAACTCAATTGGGGGTCCTTAGTGGAGAATTAAGCTGCTTATGTTACAGACTTTAATTGTTCATGTTACGGACTTACCAAAATTGAAGGTTTTTGGCCCTGAATTGTAAATTTTGTTCGAAAAATTATTTTGTTCGAAAAATTTTTGGCCCTAAATTGTAAATTTTGTACTAACAGTTGAGGATATTCGGTTCAAAATTTAATATATTTGTTCATTGTTGGTCCAAAAGTGAAGATTTTTGGTCGAAAATTGTAGATGTTTGGCCCAAGAAAGGATGTGAAATGTCGGATGTACTGTTTATATCTGAATCGTTCCAGAGTCGACTCGGTATGATACTGACCACATTATTCATGGATACAGATCTAAGTCGGGTAGAAATGTAAAATTTCCAAGTACTATTAAACCAGAATTAGATCCCAGTCATGCCCCACTCATCTCAAAATCATGTCCTCTCGATGCTGACATCGTTATTCTAGGGTCACCGATCTTAATCAGGCAAGGATGTGAAATGACGGATGCAGTGGCGTAGGCGGCGTAGGCAGCGGCGTAGGCAGCGGCGTAGGCAGCCTCCAAAAGTTGGGAGCAGACAGGGGCATAGGACGCGGAGGAGGTGGGCGGCCGTGGCCCTAATAATTTTCCCAGGACGCTAAGTAACATTTTTACCTCTCCCCTCAATAATGAGGGTCTAATGAATTGATTTTGAAGAGTCAGATTCCATAGTAAAATATCCTTCATTTTTGAAAATTGCTTCAATATTTGTGCAATTTTTTCATTTTGGAGAAAATTTCTTGAATTTTCGAGAAGCTATCTTCAATTTTCAGAAAATTTTCTTCAATTTTCGTACAAATTTCGTCAATTTCGTGAAATTTGCTTCAATTTTCGGAAAATGTTGCCAATTTTACTACCCTCCCCTCTTTCATGCCTTTAAGTAGAGTTTTTGGATAAGAGACTCATACCCCTCCTCCCCACCCCCATGTCAAATACTTTCCCTACGCCGCTGGCGGCAGACCGTGAATTATGATGTTAACGTCCAAAAAGATAGGACAACTATATATAATATTATATATATATATATATATATATTGTATATATATATATATATATATATATATATATATATATATATATATATATATATATATATATATATATATATATATATATATATATATATATATATATATATATATATATATATATATATATATATATATATATATATATATATATATATATATATATATATATATATATATATATACACACATATATATATATATATATATATATATATATATATATATATATATATATATATATATATATATATATATATATATATATATATATATATATATATATATAATGTATATATATATATATATATATATATATATATATATATATATATATATATCTATATATATATATATATACATATATATATATATATATATATATATATATATATATATATATATATATATATATATATATATATATATATACATATATATATAAATATATATATATATATATATATATATATATATATATATATATATATATATATATATATATATATATATATATATATATATATATATATATATATATATATATATATATATATATATATATATATATATATATATATATATATATATATATATATATATATATATATATATATATATATATATATATATATATATATATATATATATATATAAACAATGTGTATCACTCATAAACTTGTGTGTTGTCTTCAAACTTCAATTCTGGCTACCCCCAATGCCATCCCCGCCTCCTCCAATAAAGAACAAATATAACAAATATAAAAGTAACTATATATTTTGTTTTGCTCCTATTAATTCTTTTACAGTTTAAAGAACTTTTTGGAAATTAATAACATTTTGTAGGTGAAATGTTTAACTGTTCAGATATATGCAAACGGGTTGTACACTATTTTAAATGGGGATGTAAATTATAAGATTTACCAACGACCTCAAATAAACATATCTCATTTGAAGAAAAAAATATCTTCCCGGAAGCTTGCTTTCTACCTTTCAGAGGTCAAAAAATGGTAAAAGGTCATTTTGGAAGAATTTGTAACATTTCCTGAAAATTGAAGAAATATTTCCTAAAATTGAAAAAAACTTCCCGAAAATAAGATTTTAAGATTATAATTTAAAATGTTCTTCTTTTCATTAATTACATTTAGGATTTTTGTGTTGATTTCAAGCCATGAACTCAACAATTTTGGCCGATTTTTCTCTGTTTCCAGAGGAATTTTTTCCTCTGCCTGACAGTGTTTAAAGATGGTAACCCAATGCTTATTTTACTGTCCGAGTAGATTTTAACATTATAATCTAAAATGTTCTTTTTTTTTCATCAATTACATTTAGGATTTTTGTGTTGATTTCAAGCCATGAACTCAACAATTTCGGCCGATTTTTTTCTGTTTCCAGAGGAAAGTTTTACTCTGCCTGACAGTGTTTAAAATGGTAACCCAATACTGATTTCATTGTCTGAGTAGATTTTAACATTATAATCTAAAATGTTCTTTTTTTCATCAATTACAATTTGGATTTTTGTGTTGATTTTAAGCCACTTTGGGGCAATAAAATAAATCTTTAGAATGTTAGAGTAAAGCTTCACCCACGAACGCCTGCACAATTTTGCCAGAATTTTCTTAATTTTCAGGAGAAATTTATCCTCTGCCTGTTTAGAAATGGTAAGCCTATAATGCTTATCTGAGTAAATTTGAACATGAAATCTAAAATAGTATTCTTATCATCACTTAAATGTTATCAATTTTGTCAATTTGTGTTGATTTTTAGCCATTTCGGGTATCAAAGGCAAGAACTTTTTAGAGACTCCGTGGCTTCGCCCCTGGACCCGTCCTAGATTCTTAGCCTACTCTTGCTTTGCCCCAGGACCCCACGATTTTTTGTTTACATATTGGAAATTTTGTGTTGATTTTAAGCCATTTTGGGCATCAAAACCAAGAAATCGTAAGACTAAAGTTTCACCATTGAATGCCGGTTTAAAAATGGTAACCTTTAAATATTAACATGATAATTTGAAATTGTCTTTTTTTTATCACCCAAATTTTGTCAGTTTGTGTTGATTTTCAGCCTTTCTGGACCCTTCGGCCCCCTACCAAGGTTTCGTCCTGGACGCCGCTAGGTGCCATTTAACGCGGGTAAATGCTGTTTCGCAGATCCGTGTCTAGCACTTTATTACTGTTCTCAAAAGCCAAACTGTCTGGCGATGATACTTGATCAATATGCTGAAAGCGTTCTTTTATTTAAATCAAGAAAATAAAGTGTAAAGACTTATTCTATGTCAAGACTAGAATATAATTATTATATGTCAAGACTAGAATATAATTATTCTATGTCAAGACTAGAATATAATTATTCTATGTCAAGACTAGAATATAATTATTCTATGTCAAGACTAGAATATAATTATTCTATGTCAAGACTAGAATATAATTATTCTATGTCAAGACTAGAATATAATTATTCTATGTCAAGACTAGAATATAATTATTCTATGTCAAGACTAGAATATAATTATTCTATGTTAAGACTAGAATATAATTATTACATGTTAAGACTAGAATAGAATTATTCTATGTCAAGACTAGAATATAATTATTCTATGTCAAGACTAGAATATAATTATTATATATTAAGACTAGAATAGAATTATTCTATGTCAAGACTAGAATATAATCATTCTATGTCAAGACTAGAATATAATTATTCTATGTCAAGACTAGAATATAATTATTATATGTCAAGACTAGAATATAATTATTCTATGTCAAGACTAGAATATAATTATTATATGTCAAGACTAGAATATAATTATTCTATGTCAAGACTAGAATATATTTATTCTATGTCAAGACTAGAATATAATTATTCTATGTCAAGACTAGAATATAATTATTCTATGTCAAGACTAGAATATAATTATTCTATGTCAAGACTAGAATATAATTATTCTATGTCAAAACTAGAATATAATTATTCTATGTCAAGACTAGAATATAATTATTCTATGTTAAGACTAGAATATAATTATTACATGTTAAGACTAGAATAGAATTATTCTATGTCAAGACTAGAATATAATTATTCTATGTCAAGACTAGAATATAATTATTCTATGTCAAGACTAGAATATAATTATTCTATGTCAAGACTAGAATATAATTATTATATATTAAGACTAGAATAGAATTATTCTATGTCAAGACTAGAATATAATCATTCTATGTCAAGACTAGAATATAATTATTCTATGTCAAGACTAGAATATAATTATTCTATGTCAAGACTAGAATATAATTATTCTATGTCAAGACTACATTATAATTATTATATGTCAAGACTAGAATATAATCATTTTATGTCAAGACTAGAATATAATTATTCTATGTCAAGACTAGAATATAATTATTATATGTCAAGACTAGAATATAATCATTTTATGTCAAGACTAGAATATAATTATTCTATGTCAAGACTAGAATATAATTATTTTATGTCAAGACTAGAATATAATTATTCTATGTCAAGACTAGAATAGAATTAATCTATGTCAAGACTAGAATATAATTATTATATGTCAAGACTAAAATATGATTATTCTATGTCAAGACTAGAATATAATTATTATATGTCAAGACTAGAATATAATTATTCTATGTCAAGACTAGAATATAATTATTCTATGTTAAGACTAGAATATAATTATTCTATGTCAATACTAGAATATGATTATTATATGTCAAGACTAGAATATAATTGTTCTATGTCAAGACTAGAATATAATTATTATATGTCAAGACTAGAATATAATTATTCTATGTCAAGACTAGAATATAATTATTCTATGTCAAGACTAGAATAGAATTATTCTATGTTAAGACTAGAATATAATTATTATATGTCTAGACTAGAATATAATTATTCTATGTTAAGACTAGAATATAATCATTCTATGTTAAGACTAGAATATAATTATTCTATGTCAAGACTAGAATATAATTATTACATGTTAAGACTAGAATATAATTATTTTATGTCAAGACTAGAATATAATTATTATATGTCAAGACTAGAATATAATTATTCTATGTTAAGACTAGAATATAATTATTCTATGTTAAGACTAGAATATAATTATTCTATGTTAAGACTAGAATATAATTATTATATGTCAAGACTAGAATATAATTATTCTATGTCAAGACTAGAATATAATTATTCTATGTTAAGACTAGAATATAATTATTATATGTTAAGACTAGAATATAATTATTCTATGTCAAGACTAGAATAGAATTATTATATGTCGAGACTAGAATATAATTATTCTATGTCAAGACTAGAATATAATTATTCTATGTTAAGACTAGAATATAATTATTATATGTCAAGACTAGAATATAATTATTATATGTCAAGACTAGAATAGAATTATTCTATGTCAAGACTAGCATAGAATTATTCTATGTCAAGACTAGAATAGAATTATTATGTCAAGACTAGAATAGAATTATTCTATGTCAAGACTAGAATAGAATTATTCTATGTCAAGACTAGAATAGAATTATTCTATGTCAAGACTAGAATATAATTATTATATATCAAGACTAGAATATAATCATTATATGTCAGGACTAGAATATAATTATTATATGTCAAGACTAGAATAGAATTATTCTATGTCAAGACTAGAATATAATTATTCTATGTCAAGACTAGAATAGAATTATTATATGTCAAGACTAGAATAGAATTATTCTATGTCAAGACTAGAATATAATTATTCTATGTTAAGACTAGAATATGATTATTATATATTAAGACTAGAATATAATTATTCTATGTTAAGACTAGAATATAATCATTATATGTCAAGACTACAATATGATTATTATATGTCAAGACTAGAATATAATTATTCTATGTTAAGACTAGAATATAATTATTCTATGTCAAGACTAAAATAGAATTATTCTATGTTAAGACTAAAATATAATTATTCTATGTCAAGACTAAAATAGAATTGTTCTATGTCAAGACTAAAATAGAATTATTTTATGTCAGATAAATCTCTTTATCCATGAAATTTCTGCATCTTTTAACAAGGGCAAATCAGAAAGACTATCTTTGTAATTTGTAGCATGCCCAAATAGCTCTTAAAAATTTAGGTGAGATTTCACGATAATGTTTATAACCTACTAAGTGATTTTAGAGTGATTTGAGTGCGCTATCTTGCGTAACATTTCATGACTCAACATAACAATCAAAGTTTGTCAACATCTCGGAAACAAAAACATCTCCCTATTCTTTATCATTGGTTAGAGACGTGAATAAAAGTACAAATTGTAAACTGTTTGTCGGTTTTATCAACATCTTGTCAACCATTGTTTGTGAGTTGTGTTTTGTAGATGAACTGGTTTTGCCATACAAATGCTGTATTGCTTGGCAATAGACCATTTCAAACAGAGTTCAGCCGAACGTGATTTCTTCAGGACTTCGACCAATCAAATGCTGGGGAACTATTCCTTTGTTTCCCAACCAATCAGATGCAGTTTTGAGGAATAAATGGTGGACCTTTAGGCCAGTCCGCCCCGCCGTAGAAGATGGTAAAACATATTACTTGCCAACCGTCAATGAATTAATGTATCATTAACTGACCATAAGCGTATGGGGTGGGAAAGAACAGTAGAGGGAAATTCCACTCTGAAAAGTAGAACAGTAAACAAAATAGGGTTGAAAACAATCAGAAATGTCGCTGTGATTTTTAATGGGGTGGCAACCCATTGGTTGTATATCCTTACAGGTGTACAAATATGTTTGGTGGAGATTGCATGTTCTTGACATGTACCCGTGCTGATGTAACTCCTTCAACAAACATGTTTGCTGACATAGGTAGGATCCCCCCCCCCCCCCCTCTTCCCACACACACACACTTTTTTTTCCATCTTTTGTATGGTGATTTTGTGTGTTTTAGGTTATTTTATGATTCCCCTCCCCTCCCTGCACCCTCCTACCCCCACACCCTGCACTTTCGGTGGGCAAATCCTGCTGTGTTTGCTGACATGCATGTTCCTCCAAAATAGTGTTCTACAATACCTGGATACCCTATTGTATAAATATATACATAATTTTTTTTTTTTTCAAACCTCGTGATTTTGAATTTTCACATTTGTGATTTTAATTAAATTTCATTTTTTTGAATGTTAGTAATGGCTGCATTTTAAGAATATATTTTATAAGTAATTCCATGTATTTTAGAATAAGTAGGCATTTGCATGTCGTATGCAGTTAACCAGCTCTTCCATATTTGCATTCAAGATTACGTTTTGAGTAACAATCAACAAAATAGTGGAATTGAACTATTTTATTATCTTTTGAACAAAATTTTTCCAATTTTTGGCAAAATTGTGAAATATTGATAACTTTTACACAAAAATTTGAAAATTGTTGAAATCAATGTAATACATACTGCTAGAAAGTGAAAATATTTCAATCTTAACCCTTTTCAAATTGTATTTTATAATGTAGAAGGGATAAAAGTGTTTTGAGTCTCTCAATTGTTCACAATTTGGTGATCTGAGGTATCGTTTTAGTACTTCTTGTGAAGTATAGAAATATAAGGATTTAATCAGATGCAAGTTTATTTGAGTCTTAAATGTCACAGTAATCAAGGCTTTTACAGACATTGAGATCTAATCTGACTTAAGCAGTTAAATTTGGAAATAACATTAAATTCTTTATACAATGCCGTTTAAATCTTTGAAAAAGCTCGCGTAGTTTTTCAGTTATGGTCAATCAAAGGTTAAAGATTATAGAATTCAGGCAAACTTTGTGATGTCATCAGATGAACACAGCCCAATATTCTTAAGTAATTCTTCCAAATGTGTTCTTCAGTTTTAACCAGTCATAAGTTTAAAGCTTGGTATTTTTTGTGTACTATTAAAATACGTTAACAATTACTGAGAATGTGATGATCAGGGCGCTAACCTTCCATATAAGACATGCTACATCAATGATTTCTACATAGATAAGACAGAGCTTTACACTTAAATAAGATTTATCTCCTTAACGGAATCTCCTGATAGAAACAGTCATTTTCAGGAAGTATTTTCTTGTGCAATGTTTTAAAAAGTTCAAAAGTGTAGCAAGCGGGTGACGGGGCAGATGAATTTCATCTACCTTGTTCCATGGCTTCTTTCCAGTTGGGGAATTTTCCCAAAATTAAAGTAGATTTTCCCAAAATCGATAAAAATTTCTCGGATAGCAGCAACGTTCTATGAAGTTTTAACTTGCTTATTACGGGGACATTTTTTGATTATTACAGAGGTAACTCTTCCTACGCCCCTGACAGAATCATCCCGTCTTTTATCAGGTATGGTTTTGCTTTTGATTGTATATCTATATTATTTCATTCTAAAGAAAGGATTATTGGTTCTCTAAGATGTGAATCTCTTTTATCCTCTTAAAGGGCATTTTTTGAGGAAATTATTTGAAAAGAAGCATTTTCCTGATTTAGTTTTATAGCACAGGTGGTCAAGACTTAATAGGGGCAAATAGATCACTTATCCCCACACTTTTTTCCAAATTTGTATAATTTGTATGGTGATTTTTTACATATTAGTGTGATTTCCCCCTACTTTTGACTTCCCCCTCTACTCTCAGTAGGCAAATCCCACCCATGACTGAAGTAATCCTTAAGAGGATTAGTTGAGAATATGAGGGGAGGGGGATGAGGTGCCAACCTTTAACAGTAGACTTTCAACACCAATCATTTCTACACAAATAAGACATACATTTGAAATTGAATACCTCCTCAACTTGATATAATATTGAAGTAATTTCTTCACCAAAATGTTTCTTTTTAAACCCTCTTTCATATACCAATTGATTGGCCACTGAACCAACCCTTTAATTAGGCATTTTATTTTTTAACTGAATTAAGATCCAAGTGTACATTTTTTAAACAGGTAAAGCTTTTTGTTTTCACATGTGTGTTTACATTTTTGCGTGGTTTTACATTCCAGTATGTTTTAGCACAAATTTTGTATGAATTTTTCCACAATTTTACAAAATGAAGTTCCTTCGTTCTGCTTCAAATTTTGTATGTTTGTGTAGCATTTCTAAAGTAAATTGTTGTGTTACAAAGAAACCTTATTATGTTGTACAATACTTTTGTGAGTCAAGAGTATATTGTTTTTTGAAAGAAATGTGAAAAGATTTGTTTGTTTGTTGAGATTTCCTTATTTTTGTATTAGTGATCAACATTTTTTACATTTCAGTAGTATAATCAAAGTTATTCCTGTCACCCATAGATGGGATTAGGGGGTGAAAAGGCCCCCACCTCCCCCTAACACAATTTACTCCACCTCCAATAATTTTTGTAAGAATTAGGAAAATGATTGCTCTTGCTACTCTTGCTCTTGCCAACTTTGTTGCACCCCCTTCACCTTTTCAAAAGTCATTGAAAAGTTGTTATCTCCTCACCCACATATACATATGTGTGTTGGGTATGAGATATTGTAGTCACTTTGCTGTATAGGCAAATGACTGCCTAGGCTATACCTTCTACACTACATGGCCACTCCCTTGATATTAGGGGACTGGCGGACCCCACCATATGATGACCTCATATTAGGGGTTATAAGTTTTTGGAACGGGACAAAATTTGGTGATTTTTGCGTGTGTGTGAACATGTTTGGACCCACCAACTGATGACATTTGTATGTTTACACACCTTCAAAGCGATGACACGCACACAACCGATGACGTCCTTGGTTGTTTTTAGTTCTAAAAATGGCTGTTTTCAAAACTATTATGACTAAAACACTACAGTTGAGTATTTTCGCATTTCAGTACATATCACCTGTTACATTAGTACAGACACTGCTTAAAAACTTGTTTTGCAATTTTGAAACTACAAATTTGATGCATCATTTCACAAGATTAAAAGGATATTTCATACTCCTTGAAAGATGCTGCTCCCCTTAATAAAAACTCTTTGTGTTGGGTGGAAATTAAGTACTTGGTTTATTAAACATCTCGTATGGAGTGTTGAACAGATCACAGTTTGTGCTTTAAAATATACGACGACGAGTGAACACACAATTACAATGACGTTATGATAGTAACAATGCTCTCACGAAACGCTTACTACGACCCGGACGAGAAGACAGGTACGACGTACGGACAGACATAACATCGACAACCAAGTCAATGTCCACGGCCTTTGATGACCTGTTGTGGTGCACTAGCGTGTCTACCCAACCCAGGCTTGAACCCAGGACCTCGTGGTCTGTAGACATGTATGAAAACCGCTACACCACAGTAGGTAGATATATATATATATTTTTTTTTTGAAATATAAAGAAATAGATAACTTATATTTCGACGGGCCTTGCTTCGATTCAGGGCTGGTTGGAGTGTTCATGGTACTGCTTAAATACATGTTGTGCAAATTTCAGACTAGAAATTTACGCATCATTCCACAAGAATAACTTTGCTCCAAAGGACATTTCATACTCCTAGGGAGATGCTGCTCCTCTCAATAAAAACTCCTTTGTGTTGGGTAGAAATCAAGCACATTGAACAGCTTGTATGGAGTGTTGAACAGATCACAGTTTTGTGGTCTTGGAAATTAATAAAAAAGATAACTTTTACTTCAACCGGCCCTGCTCTTTATGAGGACCGGTCGAAGTGTTCCTGGTTTTAAGCAGAGTCATTTCTAATGAGATAGGATAAGTTAAAAATACGCGTGTAACCTAATACCACCATCCCACGTGTGTGTTGTATATTGATTGGTCACCAGTTATATAGGATTGTCTAAACGTGTATGTGTGTGTATTTGCTCGTTGTATGTGTAATGTATCTTAATTCTATTCGTTTCTTTTAGGAGGAGCAAATTCTGGGATCGGGGTCAGGCTTAGGGACGCCGGGCCCTTCCCTCCCGTTTTTGGCTGGTAAACTGTTATTTATTTTACTGTAAATTCGGCACTAGGCTTGTACAATTTGTGTAGGAGCAAGGGCGTGGCACTTGGCAATTTCTGAGTTCACCTTTGCTGGATAGTTTAGGGGTTTATGGTATAAGAAAGTTTTCAGATCCCCTCGGTAACGGCGACCTTGAATTGCGATGTCGGTTTATGAAATATTGGTTTCACGTGCCGTACCTCCCATGTCCCGGTAAGTTTCTTTAAGAAGTGTTAATTTTATTCATTAAAATTAGTTCATTTTAGTTTGCACCAAACCTTGCTTGAGAAGAGAACGTTTCTTGTTTATTAAACCTCCGTCTGTCAAACTCTTCCCATTGAAAGTAAATTTCGAGGAAGCTAGTAGCTTCCTGGTTATCTTTTAGAAAACTAGGTGCTTCCTGGTTATTTTGATGAAGCAGGCTAGGTGTTTCCTGGTTATTTCAAGGAAGCTAGGTGCTTTCTGGTTATTTTGAGCAAGCTAGGTGCTTCCTGGTTATTTAAGAAATATATATATTAAAGCTCATTCGAGCCGTACTTTGAACATTTTAATTTATCAAGTTGTACTTTTGGTGCTAGTAATGTATCTCATTCTGCCCCGAATTTAGTTTGATTTAGTTTTGTCAGCCGAGAGAAATAAAACTCGCGGAACTCAATTAGAATTCTGAGACTTCCCTTAAGGAACTACCCTCCTTTTAAGCCCCTCGTGGACATGTTTTTGCAAATTAGAACCATTAAAAGATAGCAACAGGAAGCACTGTTTTAACCAAACCTATATATCTTTGAGTAATTCATATCCTGCTCTCTCTTTGTATCTTTTTAGGCAGTAGTTAGTAGCTTGTAGCTTAGGCCTCCTCTTCTTTCCCGTGGGTCTTCCCCTTCATATCTGGGGTGAGGACGTACTTGTGGGGTGTCTCTTTTAATTATATTCGTAGCCCCTCTAGTGTATTTCCCCATCCCAAAACCCTCACCTTCTGACACTGGGTGGCGTCCAACTGCTCAGTTACCCACGCCACCGCTCGACCCTGAGGGTGGGGATGTTCCAACAATAGGGGGAGACACAATATTCATTGCAAACTTGATGCGTAGCCGTTTGAGGTCATCAGTGGTTACAACGTTCTATTATACCAGAAATAATTCTCTAGTTCTTTGGATTTGAACCTGCGTTGATATGAATTTAATTCAGATCTAATTAAAATATTAACAAACATCTACCTTTTCCGGATCTTTTGAGGTGTGAACCTTCAACACTTAAATTTCATTACAGCCAAAAACAACAGTTGTTGAAATTCTTTTCACACTTTCATGCAGAAATATAATGTGTGTAGCAAGTTGAGAATGTGAGGAACGACGAACATTCATTTCTTTAAGATTAAACTAGAATTAAACTTGAATTGTTGGATATATAGCAGTGTAATGAAGTAATAAATCTATTTTTGTAAAACCAAATCTACTTACTTTAATTTTTGTCAATGTATCAGGAGTGTATATATTAAAGAAAAATGACAAGTGGTATGTTCCATCATCTGGCACAGTGAATATTCCGGCCTCTGCATCGAAGTCATTGCCCTTGTTGATAAAAATGGTATTGTACTCTTCAATGACAACGTCTGATTGACTCCGCAAAAATAGTGGTTCTGTTCTTGCGACTGTGAATGAAAAAGAAATAATGAATTAGGATCTGTTTTGATTTTCCGTAAGGATTCACTTAAAAAACATGAGCGTTGATTTAATATCCCTGGGTATTTAGGGGGTATCTTGTAGCTTCTAGGTTGAGTGTTGAATTAAGTTTTGATAAGTGAGATGATTAACAATCCATTTTTAGTGGTGTCTGGCAATAATTTGTGCATGTTCAAAGAACTCAAACAGATAAATGAAAAAATAAACGAGAAGATTTCGAGCGTGTCATAATGTCTTTTGCGATTCTATAAAGCCATGGCCACCCATAAGTAATGATGAAATGAGCTTATACCAATTGTTGCTTTTGAATAGCTCAGCACGTGAGTCAGGAAACGGAAGATTGGTTGGTAGCGCTGTGCAGAATGTTGGAGATAAGGTAAAGGTTATATAAATTGAAATGTGTATATCACGCATTTGGATCGAGAACGAAAATCATAACTTTAAATACCTGAAAAGACGCTATTTCTGACGTATTTTTCGTGGCCGCTGCTCATCTGTAGTAAATGCATCATGAAAATTAAAGCTGAAAATATTACAAAACGGCTGGAAAAATTCTTCGGCATCTAAATAAAAATGTAAAGATAATCAGAATCAGAATAACTTTTTAGGTATCGAACCTTTCTTTGACGCCATGCATAATTGCATTGCGCGGTTCAATCTGAGTTATTTGTCATTTCACCTCCGTCAGAGTGAATTTCGTTATCTCATATTTCTGCCTTTTAGTTACATATAGGCAGCGAACTGGCGGAAGTGGGGGGATAGGGAGAAATGCCCCCAATAATTTTATTGGAAGGGAGGTCTTGAGATTTTGTACGGCATAGACTTATTCCAAGATTTCGTTTGCATATATTAATATGTGTAATGCTTTGCGCCTCGTCACTGGCCCCAAATAATATTTTAGTTCTGAAGCCGTTGAGTTATATCGAAGAAACAAATAGTATATTATTGTCGTATATACAACAGGATATACGATAAACCAGCAGAAGGTTTATTTTTCTGACAGCAATGAGTCTTTAAATTGTTTTGGAATTATCGCATATGTCGGTCCTTTGATCTTGAAATCTGACGAACTTTGAAAGATGAACAATTACCAAGAGCCCCAATTCACACAGTCAATTTTTACTTATTACTTTTGTTTTGGTGAGACAAAAGAATTTTACTAGAATCTTATGTGATTCCTTGTTTCAGAAACCAGCTGCACAATTTTCGGGATAATAATGAATATTCATCAGAATGTAACTCTCTATTGGTTTGAGACTAGCTTATGAATATTGCCATAGGTTGTTGAAAGTTATTGGCAGTTTAGCTATAACGCTGATTGGTTAATTTGAATTTTGCGCAGAAAGGAAAGTCTTGCAAACGCCATTCTTATCTGAGAATTCAAGGAAAAGATGTCAGATTTGGTTATGAGATGTAGTGGGAAAAACCAGTCATGTCATACATAAGTTATCACTTATTTTTGAAATAAATAAAAATATTTTTGAATCAGAGCTTGTGCATACTAGTTAACTATGGAAATGTCTATTTCAGTGTTTGTGAAATAAATTATGAAACTTTAATTGAAACTTTTTCTGATGTTTATCGACTTGGTGTCCATGAGCGATCACAAGACCACATTCAAGCAGTTTTGTCAGCAACAAGTCATGGAAGAAAGTGAACGAGTGAACACACAATTACAATGACGGGACCGTCGCCTGCGTATTCGGTTATGGTAGTAACAATGCTATCACGAAACGCTTAATACGACTCGGACGAGAACACAGGTACGACATACGGACAGACATAACATCGACAACCAAGTCAATGTCCATGGCCTTTGAGAACTAGTTGTGGTGCACTGGCGTGTCTACCCAACCCAGGCTTGAACCCAGGGCCTCGTGGTCTGTAGACTTGTATGATAACCGCTACAGCACAGTTAGTCTTCTAAGGCGACAGGTCAGTGTGTTTAAATTTGCATGTGAACGAGGCCTAGCGCTTCGTGGAGATAATGAATCAATTGGATCCCCTCATAATGCTGATAATGGAAACTACTTGGGAATACTAGAGCTTTTGGCGGAATATGATGATTTCCTCAGGCAACACATCCAGAATCATGCAAATCGTGGCAGTGGTCATACAAACTATCTGTCTTCAACCATCTGTGAAGAGCTGGTCAGACTAATGGGCAATCAACTTCTGAATGAAATAATTTCACGCATAAAACTGTCAAAATACATTAAGTCTCTCTTAATTCCACGGCAGATGAAGGCCATGTTGATCAACTTACATTGATCTTCAGATACATGGAGCATGATACACCAGTTGAGAGATTTGTGAAGTTCTTGCCAAATCAAGGACACAAGGCTCAAGAAATGTTCGAAGGTTTGATGAAATTCCTTGCAGACTATGACATTGACATTCAGGATTGTCGTGGGCAATCTTATGATAACGCCTCAGCAATGATTAGGAGATACAATGGTCTTCAAGCTAAAGTAGCAGCAGAAAATCATCATGCAGTTTGGATACCCTGTGCAGGGCATTCACTGAACCTAGCTGGACAAGCAGCAGTTGAATGTTGTCAAGCAGCTGTGGCTTTTTTGACTCCCTCGAGGCAATTTATGTGTTCTTCACAGTTTCGACACATCGTTATGAAATTCTTACAGACTCACTGAAGACTGTGTAATCTGGTCCTTTATCTGTGCCAAAAAGGGTTTCTACAACACGATGGTCCTGTCGATCCGATGCAGTAAAAGCGCTCGTCCAAGGATATCACCCATCCGTTAAGCACTTGGTAAAATAGCAGGAGATGAGAATGAAATGCCAAAAGCACGTTCTGAGGCCAATGGTCTTCATGGCAGGATGTGCAAACTGGAGACTGGCATCTACGCTGTTTTTCGGCATGACATTCCTGACAGAGTGAATGCCACAAGTCACTTGTTGCAAGATCGAAAACTTGATCGGAACACAGCAGTAGCAATGTTGAAGTCCTTGAAATGTTTTGTACGTAAAAAACGAGAGTCCTTTAATGTTTATGAGAAAAGGGAAAGAAGATGTCTGGAACTGATGATTACGTGCAAACAAGCAATCGTCAACGAAATGTGCACCTCAATTCATTAGATTATGGACGATCAGATTCAGAAGAAGCTGCACTATCTGACTCATCTGCTCATTCTCTGAAAAATTTCGAGTTCAGAATTTTCTTACAGTAATTGATCTGTTTCTGAGTTCATTAAATCAACGATTGGAAGCCTATGAAAACACATTTTCTCTTTTCGGTTTTTTGTGTAAGCTGGAATCATTAGACTGCAATGAAATCGAAGCAGCTGCAGCAAAATTGGTTGCTGAGTACAAGGATGATCTAGATCAATCACTTGGTGTTGAACTTGTTCTCTTCTTCACTCATTTTCTCAAAGATGATAAGCTAGAGAGAGAACATTTCCTTTACAAACTGTTTATGGAAAGAAAGTTGCGGATACATTTCCAAATGTCGAAATAATGATACGGATGTACTTGGTGCTCATGGTCACAAACTGTTCTGGAGAACGTTCCTTCAGTAAAATAAAGTTCATTAAAAACAGACTTCGTACTACAATGTGTCATGATAGGCTCAGTCATCTGCCCTTGATGAGTATAGATTATGTCATTCTCAGAG
Source organism: Chiridota heheva (assembly GCA_020152595.1). Classification (NCBI taxonomy): domain Eukaryota; kingdom Metazoa; phylum Echinodermata; class Holothuroidea; order Apodida; family Chiridotidae; genus Chiridota; species Chiridota heheva. The sequence continues at coordinate 503,000 of JAIGNY010004213.1, read as the reverse complement.
AGATTGACTTTGACAAAATGATCCAAGACTTTGCAAGGGTCAAGTCTCGTAAAGTGTCTGGTCTGTAAATATATGTACTGTATGCTACTATATCCCTGTTATGATTTATCATGATTGTTCATTTTTACTGAGAGATGTGGTAGCAATCTGTTAATTTGCATTGGTAGCAGTGGTAGCAACCTGTTCATTTGTACTGAAAATTAGGCAGGCAAACAGGCTTACAAAATGAAAATTCTTGAACATAAATTTACTTAAAAAAACACAAAATACTGCACCATTTTACATCTAAGCACCCTTAATTATTCTAAAAAATTCCAAAGGGGTACACCCCTCCCCAGGACGGCGGTCATTAAAGTAGTGTGGGCCTCTACTCCTGAAGTTGTCCATGGGCCTCCACATGTCGAAATCCGGCCCCGTTTGAGACTATTACTATTAATTGTATTTCTTTATTTTTAATAAATATATTGTATGTGTTAATAATCCCTTTACATTTTTGATACATTATATTATAATTTCAAGTCATGTGACATTTGTAAATATTTGCTTCATTTAACGTGAACTGCATTGCATGCTTGTAAAATGTCTCGACGGAGCAGACTTTGCCTCCGAGACATTTCTAATTTTGTTCTGAAACGGGACAACGAAAATATTCAAAAAATGAAAAAAAACATATTTGAAAAGAAAAAAAGAAGGATGGTGCATAACGACGGAACTAAGGGTTTCCTCGAAGAATACGCCATCAGACTATCTTCTAATCCAGTCAAAGTTTAAGTATAGAATTCTCCAGGACATAAATGATAACTTTTACGAACATATCAATTTAATAAATCCTTTTTTTGTCGAAATTCAGGTTTCTTGAACCCTGTAATTTTTGTATCATAATTGAAAAATATTCACTTTTGTTTTATTTCCAATGTTTGTAAACTTTTATTGGGATCATTTGAATTTCGTCTACACAGTAAAATTATATGGGACGCGCGGTGTATTATTGGCGCATATCCAGTGCATATGAAATCCTTCATTTCTGAATTGTAAAGGAATATTTAGTGATCCTGGGCCACTGGTGACCCACGGTCACTAAATGTCCCTGGGCCACCGATTTGGACATTTAGTGACCCGGGTCACTAAATGGCCCAACCAGTGATTTAGGGACATTTAGGTGGTCATTGAGTGGTCCAGGGACATTGCTCCTGATGACTCAAAACGACTCACTGTAACTCCCCACTTATTCTATTTGTACTCAACATTGGTTCTTATGACTCCAAACGACTCACTGCAACTCCCCACCTGTTCTATTTGCCCCTATGCTGACGGTGAGGTACGTCATGATAACATACATACATGCAATAGGCTTTTTTCTGTGCCATTCCATTAAGACCACAGCGCCAAAAAATAAATATACTTGAGATAAAATACAAGAAGATGAAAGGAACTGAAGGAGAGAACAAAACAAAAAAAGTATTATGATTGAGGAAATAAATTCAATGTTTTCTTGAAAACTGGTTGGCTGGAAGAATATGCTGTACGAATGCTAATGGGTAAGTGGTTTCAGAATTTGAGGGCAATATGAATTAAATCTTTGTCCGCTGCAGATTTAAGTGACCATGACACTCCTTTCTTTTAAGCGGCTTCTGTTGGATGCGGAACGCAAACCATTCGCGCTTAATATTATGTTAGTGAAGAGATAAGCCGGAGATGAACATGTGAGGGGTTTGTAAACATCAAACGTAGCCTTATAAAATATTTTCTCTTTGACAGAGAGCCAATGTAATTGTTTTAGCAGTGGGAATACATGGTCTTCTTTGTTTGTTTTAGGAGATATGTCATGGCAACGTCAGAATTATTTGATCATGACTGATGACGTCATGCATGGGCAGGTATATCCTCACAATCTTATCAAGTAAACTCTGCGGTAGGGCGGGGGTGGGGGAGGGGGTAGCTATCCTACAAACCATCCCTCTAGAATTGGTGGCCTTCAACCACGCTCTCAGCACTCGTTTGGTGATCAAATGGTTTACTGAGTCATGAGCGACCCACCCTGGTTTGAACCAATCCATATGAAAGTGTATTTTGTTCTTCGCTTGATGCGTGCATGATACTTTTGCATGTGACCAAAAATTAACGTATTTTCACGTATCACTGCCCCCACACTCCATACATATAGTGTACAAGTATACATACACTGTACGTACGTACATACGGAGCTTATTTCAGGAATGGTTGAAGCGTGATACAACGTGTATACTATTTAAGAAATATTGAATGGGGCCACTGCGAGTAGCAATGTCGTAGATGTCGGGCACAATATTGGCATGGCTAAGTTGGAGCAGATCTGACTCTCCTGTGCATTTTCCCGAAGAATGATCCTCCTTTTTTTGTTTGGGGCGTATTTTCTGGAGTGTTGACCACTCTACTCTCTTTTAGATGCTCCCACAATCTACGACGGCTCGGCAGAGCAAGGAGTACAAGGCCTCTCCCTGGGTAGGGAGGAGTATGCGCCCTCTCCAAATCTCCTCCTTTTTAGGAGGAGATGGTACCTACTGGGAGAGAGGGAGGGGGGGGGGGGTCATCCCACCACCATATTACTACTCACGCTTTAGCGATACATATATTTTAAACTTCGAAATGATTTATTCTACAATATTTCCTCCACATTTGCAACATTATTTTGCAAACATACCCGAGCGAACGTAGAGATGTAGGCCTCTAAAGGTGACACACTGGCTGTAATGATATGCTTGTATTACCGGCTTGTTCAGATTTACGCACGTTATTGTGACGTCATTCCGAATACAAATGTTGCGTTGATAAATGTTGCGTTGATATTGGATATGAAATGTAACATTAAATATGGTTTATGTCTGGTTTTTATGTCTGGTTGGATACAACCAGAATAAACTTTGCTATGAAAAATCGTTCTCGAATCAAAGCGAGAGTCGTGATTGTTGTGGCTAGATTTTTGTGGTTGGTTTATTTTTCTCATACATTTTCTTATATTTCTTTGCATATCCTTGGATATACTTGGATATACTTTTCATTCTTTTGCCAATGTAGGCCAATATTTTTCCAAGAGCACTTACATGCACTGCCATACAGGTCAGTCTAGTCTCGAACGTATTCCAGACCATCAATTAGCCAAACAAGAGTAATAACAAATCTAAAATTGTGCCACTTGAGACCTAGAATGATGTTTATTATGCTTAATAAGGTGTTAATATATATGGAAAGTGTTGATTATCATCATTCTCCTAACGTACATCTTGCTGGTCCCACCTATTCGCCAATTAGAAAACTAGAAACTTAATTGTCTGTTATGAATTGCATATGAAAGGAATCACTGCGTTGTTGTTATATCTGGCGTGATCAGATTACACTTTAGTGAGTATAACCAACTTAGGTATACAAATGACCGGAGGCAGTTGTAGACTTCTTGTAAGGGTGGCTCGGGACAATACTCACGAAGATAGTATCGTATCACGATAACAGTTAGTACAATGAGAATAACAGGAAGTAAATATAAGTTGCAAACAGCTATGCATAGGGCCGTAATTACTGGTGGAAGGGGAGCAGGGGACTTGTCCCCCACATATCGGCCCAATTTAAAGAAAACAAGGTTGTTAAATATAATGTCCCCCTTCTTATGGCCCCATGCTCCGCCCCCAGTTCGTGAAGGAGAATTGTGGCACTGCATGTTATAGTTTCAATGGCTTAATTTTTTCAGATGTTTAAAATATTGATGGAACTTGAGAGATGAAATTAGCAATAGTGTAATGGACCGTTAGTTTCTCGTACTATGCTCACCCTCTCATATTACGGGTATTCAGGGACGCCTGTCCGAGAGGTGACACTTAGAAAGGGGCACTTTCTATGACGTCACTTCCTGGCATTTTTTGCCTTCTTGCTCTAATAAAATGGAGGAACTTCCTACCCCCGTGGATTCATATATCGTGTTAACATGTACTTGAAAATACAGTATAATCCGACGTTTCTGATTGGTCGAAAATATTTAGACAATTAAGCCAATCAATTACCGCCGCGGAAGTGACGCTACCAGTATGAAACGGATTTATCTACGACAGATCAAGCAATTTTCTTGAGACAAGATCCCTTCTTTGAAGGAATGACTAAACCTTAAGTATACTATTTGTATTTCACTTTTAGGCATATGCCAGGGAAAGCACACGTAAGTCACAATGACTTGTTTTCAAAATGGACTGATGAATTTGCCAGGATGGAAAATGGGTGAACAGCGGGTTAACACCCTGCTCTTTCGAGAAGTGTTCAGAGAACCAGGCAGGGTGTGAAACACCTACCATCGAGACCGACGGCTTCGTCCCCTCCGAAGGACGGTGAGAGCCAACCATTGGCCACTTTTCACAAAGGTCGGGTGGGGGAGAAGGTGTGAAAAATCGCTGGTTAAAACGCCGTTGGACTCGAACCTGCAACCTCCCCTTCAGCATCCCAGTCGTACGCTCAGCCGACTGAGATACCTGCCTCCCTAGTGGTTATACACACACACATATAAATCTTGTATGACAAATGGACAAGAATATCAACAAAGCTATCCTCTGTGATACCTTGTTTATCTCAATTAATTCCTAAAATTGTAAATATATTTGCCGGAAAATCACAGTGAAAGAAATCTATTAAAAAGGTTGACGTCACATTCTCGTAAATGGTTGATGTGGTAAACCAAAATCACGTTACTATGACCGAGGAGTTTCCACACTCTTTGCTATGACTGAATTAGTACTCTTCTGATGTATACAACAGCTGTAAATCGCAAAATGGCGTAGAAGCGAAGGAGGGGGGGGGGGGCTAGGGGGGGGGGATTCGACCCCTATTTATTTTCAAGGCGGCTCAGCCCCATTAAAAATGTATAATATTTGTACATTTCGGAGCAGATAACGCATTGTTGCATGTCGATCGATAACTTTAAACATTGCATGTCGATCGATAACTTTAAACATTGCATGTCGATCGATAACTTTAAACATTGCTTGTCGATCGATAACTTTAAACATTGCATGAGAGAAAAGCCCCCTAGTTCACAATTCAGTTCTACACCACTGGTTATAAACATACATTTCCAATGATCTATATGCCTTTGAATGATGGATATGAAAATAACTATAATTAGCAACATATAAACGGACAATAACTATTGACAACAAATATACGTAGTCATAAAAAACACAATCAATTCTTTCAAAATCGATCGCAAATAATAATCGATCACAAATTGAAAAAATAATAATCATGTTACCATATCATTTGAATTTCTTTTATGAATAATTAGTTGAAGAAAATATTCGCAGAAAAAGATATTTTCATATTCTGAAGGATTATGATTGTTTCTAAATCTTTCGCCTAATATTGATATTTCAAAGGAGTGCAACTGACTCGGACTAAAGATATCAAAACTTTGACCTTACACTTATCTACATTTGTTGATGTTCTAAGCATTGATCACTATAGCTGAATTTGAAGTGATTTCAAATTCTTAAATCTGAAATTGCTAAGTAAAAAAAAAAATAGGGTCAAAAAACCTTTTAATGATGAGGTATTTCCTATGTCTGGCGGTCATCATTTCTATCATATCTGAAAACATTTAACTGTTAAGAAGATTTGTTTATATACAGGATTAGTCACACATGTCAGTCTTGTGTGATCGAGACAAAAATACAGGTACATTTTTATGTAAAAACAACTTAATTTAAATTTGACAAGCTTCTATAAAATTAAGAGATGTGAAATATAATTGATTTCACAGACATCATCTTTAAGTCCAGAAAAATCATCAGAATGAATTACGATGATAATACCAATTCCAAGTACGACTGGGGTTACCCCATAACTGTTTCACAGTTGCAGGGCATTTTCTAAGGGAATACGGAATTTTTCAGTAAAAGGGACAATATTTGAAGACTGGTAAACAGTACCTGTGAATCCTCAGAACAAGTTCCGAATTGAATATCACAAAACATGTGGGGCTACCACATGTGACGGCATGTCCCACGGGGCAATAAGAGCGTTTGCCCCTGCCCTTCACCTCATGTTTGTATATATATATTTTTTATGAAATGCTATAAGATGAACAATAGCACGTAAGGTATGGTTAGGTCAAACATTTATCAAGGCATTATACAGTTATAAGATAGTCCTCATTGAGCCAATCAATGGTGCACAGCGGCTTAGAAATGAAATCAAAAATAAATTATGTTTCGTCATAGTCATGGTGTTGAGATCGGGAGAAGATGATGATACACCCACACGAGTCTTGAAAAATTGGGCCCCTTTGTCGTGAATTTCTCCAACAACCAAAGTATGGGAGACTGTTCAAGACTTGGGCTACAGCTGAAACTCCTGACAGCAGAATTGGTTTTGAGACGGGGCCATTGAGTGCATGACTCGGCATGAATAAACTGGAGCGGGTTCTTCTGGTGTGTCTGAGGAAGCATCACCTTCAGGTCTAAAGGGTACAAGTTTTTTATCTTATAAATTTATAGGACAATTGTGGTAATGGGGAAAAGTGCCCTCCATTAACGGGAGCAAGGGTCCCCCTCGGACATTTTTTACTTTTTTAAAACTGTATCGAACTTGCTCACTTTATAAACACTCGTGGCTTTCCAAGCTATAAATGAGTTATGAAACGCTCCAAAACCGTTTTATACTGTTTTCGTCATTGCTATTCAGCTTATCCACGCGCATGGGTACCTGAACTTATAATCTCATGACTCAAATGACGTCAGAGAGAGTACCGTCCCTTTCTTCGCGTGCAGGCATCCCTGAGTCTTCCTTTCAACAAAAATTAAAGAGTTCGAAATAACTTACAAAACAATGACTGTGGGAGAATCTTGAACTTTAAAATTTGATTAAAAATTAGACTGAATCCAAACTGGGAAAATTATGAATGTAATATGCCTATAGTTCCCATATTTAAACAGATCTTGCCTTGATTCCAGTAGTTTATAACAAGTGGCAACTTAGCCATTAGATACCGCATAATGCCTTATGTATTATCCTTTTAAATTAGCCAGGATATAGGATATGGTGCGTTTAATCCTGTCTAAAGCATCATATCAAGAGTTTTAACGGGTAGTGTGGCTTAGCCTGTCAAACCTTCATGACAGACCCATCGTGGCTCATGGCGCCATCTTTAATCATGCATTTAAGGACGAATTTTTGCTGAACAGCTTCTTCAATCCAAATTGAAATCTTTTATACTTCAGGGTGTATATCAACGGATTACAGCACACATTTATGTTAATGAGAAAGACAGTAAAGCGATACCAATTGCTACTAAAATCAACATGCCCACCGAGATTGTGATATAAGTACGTCAACTTGTTTGGCGTCCAACATATAGCATACACTATGCAAACAATGATCATTGTTGAAATGACATTTCGACAAATTTTTCTCTTGGTATTTGTAGTTCGTCTGGTGATGAAGTTGTCATGTAGGCGTATACCCTTCTGTCCATTGTATTTTTTGTTGGTGAAAACTGACATACTTATCGTTTCGGCAGCCACGTGAAAGGTTGAGTTCCCTTTATACGAGCAATTCGTGCTGGCATTCGTTTGATCTCGAACTGCATTCGTTTGACCTCGAACTGCATTCGTTTGATCTCGGGGCGCATTCGTTTGATTTTGGGGTGCATTTGTTTGATCTTGGGGTGCATTTGTTTGAACTCGAGCTACATTCGGAGCAGGCTTGTACCGATTTAGTCTTTTTAAAATTGACCCATAAACAAATATCATCAATACTATTGGTATTACAAGAGTGTACACGAATATGCATATTCCGATAACCGTTTTTATGCCTTTATCGATAAATTTCTGTACACAAACACCATTTCCGAGAGAATATTCGAAAACAAGGTGAATTTCTGATACGATTCCTATAATCCATGTGACACAGCATGTTGCAATCGTTTTCCGCATAGTAACGTCGTTGCGATATTTCAATGGAAACATTACCGCGTAATACCGTTCAAACGTCAAACAAATAAGATTGGCCGTAGAGGCCTTAATTGCAATCCAGTACAGCAACTTACTGTCAATAAGTTCACATGCGACTTCCGCAATCCACGGGAACGATGCGAACATATTTGAGAATTTCTGCGAAAGGCCAAAGACTAAAATTAAAAACACTGATCCCAGCGCATCAACCAGTGACTGGTTAGCAAAAAGTAAATTCGGAACACTTTTCAGTGACGGAACTAACGTAAATGTGGCCAATGCCGTCACGTTCCCGACAATACCGATCAGTCCAACGAAAAAATAGCATACATTCCCAAGTGTTACATTCGTCATACCCCCACCCGTATCATCCTGCACACTTGCATTCATATTTGCTAGTTATATTTGCAAGTTACTTTTTCGCGTTTATCTTTTCGAATAACTGTCCGACTGTAGGCCTAGTATGCGTTGTATGCACTTAAAATTGCTTGTGGCCGTAATGGGCAAATCACACCAATGAAAGATCTAAATATGTCAGTTGATTAACATAACGTTTTCTCATTACACGCATGACATATCTATCGTTAAATTATAATAATTCATGTGAAATAATGCATTTTATCGTAGGCACAATCAGACAATATTTACGCTTTTATGAATGCAGGCATCTTCAGTAAACTGATGTAGTTTTTTCACTTAATCCGGCAGCATGCCTATCAATAGGAACATTTATAATACACGAGAATATTGACGTCATGCAGTCATATTGTTTAGATGTTGCGATAAAATGTCAAGAGTTTATATTTTATGTACTTGAAATATTAAAAATCATTGGTTTGAAAAAACAATTGAATTTTCAAAATGGCCGTTTCGCGCCTTAAAAGCCTAGCTCTATTGTTATTATTTATGATATTTCGAAAACGGCGTGGTGAACATATCAAATGGGAGTGGAAAAGTTGTAGCCATGACAGTAATGAAGGTATTTTCACAAGTCTTGAGTTTTCCTTAGCAAACATATTTTTACCAGACGTATTTCAATTTTGAAAACTGTAACATTGAATAAGACTTTCAAGTTAGGATAGCAAAGGATCATGGGAAATATCACAAAATCGCAGCTTCCATGTAGCAAAATGCTCCCATTAATGAAACATTTATGTTCCCATTAACAGGCATGCTACCGCACTGATAAGAGTGCGATTAATAGAAAGTAGACCTATTCTTTAACTTTAAGACAATCTTTAAACAATTTGCTAAGGAGGACGCAAGGTTTTATGATATAATTTAGTTTCTTAAACCAGTAGTTATCAACTTAGCATTTCTGCAAAGTGTAAAATCATAAAATAAAAAAAAACACTTAAAATTTTAAAACAATTGTGATTAGTATTTCATGACACGATCCGTTTTCACGATCCGTTTTCACGATCCGTTTTCACGATCCGTTTTCACGATCCGTTTTCACGATCCGTTTTCATGATCCGTTTTCACGATCCGTTTTTACGATCCGTTTTCACGATCCGTTTTCACGATCCGTTTTCACGATCAGTTTTCACGATCAGTTTTCACGATCAGTTTTCACGATCAGTTTTCACGATCAGTTTTCACGATCAGTTTTCACGATCAGGTTTCACGATCAATTTTCACGATCAATTTTCACGATCAGTTTTCACGATCAGTCTTCACGATCAGTTTTCTGAAGCTTTTAAAAGCAGGAAGAATAGATTGCAAATCATGCGTTTTGATTGGTCGAAGTGTAATGCTTCAACTTGCACTATGCTAATAAGCCAATCAGTAATTGTTCTGAAATAAACTGTGTGCCACCACATAAATAATACGACAAATGATCTTAAATCATATATCTATTTAAAGATTAGGTGGATATATGCCTAAGCTTTTTAACGCTTAACCTAATAGTCCTGTAAGCTCACAACACGAGCCCGAGGGTTGCTGTTATTTTCTTTCTATAGATATTACTATTTTATTTTTTTAGATTAAAAAACAAAACAAGAAAATGACATGGATTAGAATGCAATCAATGAACACGTTGACCAATGAGCGATTACTATAAGAGGTTCTCACTTTAATAAAAATATGAATAAATCTCTTTAAGTAGTGACTCTGAATTCATAAGTGACAATACCTTTTTGTTCGAAAATTGAACTTTCATACGTATAAAGTTTCACATGCGACTTTTAAAATCCACGCGAACAATACGACATCTTTGTGAATTTCAGCGAACGGTCCGAGTAACATTAAAAGCACTGATCATAGAGCATCAACCAGTGACTGATTAGCAAGGAGTAAATTTGACTGTAAAAGAAAATAATAATCCATCTCTTAAGTAATGACCCTGAATTCTTAAGTCACAAAATCTTTTTGTACGAAAATTCAACTTTAATTTTATATGTATGGTTTCCATAAAATGTTGTAAGATTAGGCTAATATAAGACCTAGGCATTTTAAAACCTATAAGATTAATATGGGCTTAACCTAACTGCCTAAATTCCTCAGTATTATGTATTTTACTTTCCTTTGCTTAACAGTCTGGTCCACGCTCCCGATTGGGAGATCGAGGCATGCGCAGTGACCATGATTTAGGTTCTTGCAAATAAGTTCAGCTGTTAATAGTTTTTTGCTTGTCACCTTCTGTAATTTTAAAGTTGTATACCCTGGAAATGATAAGGAAAATAATAATTCTGTATAATTTGAGCTTTTGCTGGTGACTAAAATGTGAAAATCTGCTTTTCAAAAAATATTGGAATGAATATTTAAAGATTATGTTAAAATTTCCTGCTGAAAGTCAAATTTGCGCTGGTGAAAATAATTTCATCGTTACACCAATAAAATTTGAATATTTCGCATGCATTTTTTCTACCTTTGGCTTAAACCTGTTTAACCGTTAATGTATTTCTTTAGACCATTTGAACTTGGAAAGATGCATTGTGGGTTATAATGGCAGAAAATCTCCTGATCGGGCAAACTCCCGTTCGGGAGCGTGGACTGTACTGCTTAAGATATACGGTTTATACCTTCCAATATGCAAATGACGTAAGTCGAAAGTTAGATCGTCATTCATTTGATCAATGCGGCAGGTATGCTTACCATCAAATACCATGATGTGAGTAATATATTATAAAGTAATTATATCACTCTATAAGTTTATGGCGTTATGTCTGTCTGTGAGACTGAGGTACGTTCCACAAAATATACGAAACCAAAGGGCTTTGAAAACTTTATTTACTAACTTTTCGACAACTCCCCAATGTGACCTCATTTGTGAATTCCAAAACCCAAAGTTGATACAAAATACCACACAAAATTATAGAGCAGAATTATAACTTTGACTAAACAGCTAAAGGTCACCTTTTCAGGTCACCTTTTCAGGTCACCTTTTCAGGTCACCTTTTCAGGTCACCTTTTCAGGTCACCTTTTCAGGTCACCTTTTCAGGTCACCTTTCACCTTTTCAGGTCACCTTTTCAGGTCACCTTTTCAGGTCACCTTTTCAGGTCACCTTTTCAGGTCACCTTTTCAGGTCACCTTTTCAGGTCACCTTTTCAGGTCACCTTTTCAGGTCACCTTTTCAGGTCACCTTTTCAGGTCACCTTTTCAGGTCACCTTTTCAGGTCACCTTTCAGGTCACCTTTTCAGGTCACCTTTTCAGGTCACCTTTTCAGGTCACCTTTTCAGGTCACCTTTTTCAGGTCACCTTTTCAGGTCACCTTTTCAGGTCACCTTTTCAGGTCACCTTTTCAGGTCACCTTTTCAGGTCACCTTTTCAGGTCACCTTTTCAGGTCACCTTTTCAGGTCACCTTTTCAGGTCACCTTTTCAGGTCACCTTTTCAGGTCACCTTTTCAGGTCACCTTTCAGGTCACCTTTTCAGGTCACCTTTCAGGTCACCTTTTCAGGTCACCTTTTCAGGTCACCTTTTCAGGTCACCTTTTCAGGTCACCTTTTCAGGTCACCTTTTCAGGTCACCTTTTCAGGTCACCTTTTCAGGTCACCTTTTCAGGTCACCTTTTCAGGTCACCTTTTCAGGTCACCTTTTCAGGTCACCTTTTCAGGTCACCTTTTCAGGTCACCTTTTCAGGTCACCTTTTCAGGTCACCTTTTCAGGTCACCTTTTCAGGTCACCTTTTCAGGTCACCTTTTCAGGTCACCTTTTCAGGTCACCTTTTCAGGTCACCTTTTCAGGTCACCTTTTCAGGTCACCTTTTCAGGTCACCTTTTCAGGTCACCTTTTTCAGGTCACCTTTTCAGGTCACCTTTTCAGGTCACCTTTTCAGGTCACCTTTTCAGGTCACCTTTTCAGGTCACCTTTTCAGGTCACACCTTTTCAGGTCACCTTTTCACCTTTTCAGGTCACCTTTTCAGGTCACCTTTTCAGGTCACCTTTCAGGTCACCTTTTCAGGTCACCTTTTCAGGTCACCTTTTCAGGTCACCTTTTCAGGTCACCTTTTCAGGTCACCTTTTCAGGTCACCTTTTCAGGTCACCTTTTCAGGTCACCTTTTCAGGTCACCTTTTCAGGTCACCTTTTCAGGTCACCTTTTCAGGTCACCTTTTCAGGTCACCTTTTCAGGTCACCTTTTCAGGTCACCTTTTCAGGTCACCTTTTCAGGTCACCTTTTCAGGTCACCTTTCAGGTCACCTTTCAGGTCACCTTTTCAGGTCACCTTTCAGGTCACCTTTTCAGGTCACCTTTCAGGTCACCTTTTCAGGTCACCTTTTCAGGTCACCTTTTCAGGTCACCTTTCAGGTCACCTTTTCAGGTCACCTTTCAGGTCACCTTTTCAGGTCACCTTTTCAGGTCACCTTTCAGGTCACCTTTTCACCTTTTCAGGTCACCTTTTCAGGTCACCTTTTCAGGTCACCTTTCAGGTCACCTTTCAGGTCACCTTTCAGGTCACCTTTTCAGGTCACCTTTTCAGGTCACCTTCACCTTTCAGGTCACCTTTTCAGGTCACCTTTCAGGTCACCTTTTCAGGTCACCTTTTCAGGTCACCTTTTCAGGTCACCTTTCAGGTCACCTTTTCAGGTCACCTTTCAGGTCACCTTTCAGGTCACCTTTTCAGGTCACCTTTTCAGGTCACCTTTCAGGTCACCTTTTCAGGTCACCTTTTCAGGTCACCTTTTCAGGTCACCTTTTCAGGTCACCTTTTCAGGTCACCTTTTCAGGTCACCTTTTCAGGTCACCTTTTCAGGTCACCTTTCAGGTCACCTTTTCAGGTCACCTTTCAGGTCACCTTTCAGGTCACCTTTCAGGTCACCTTTCAGGTCACCTTTCAGGTCACCTTTTCAGGTCACCAGGTCACCTTTCAGGTCACCTTTTCAGGTCACCTTTTCAGGTCACCTTTCAGGTCACCTTTTCAGGTCACCTTTCACCTTTTCAGGTCACCTTTTCAGGTCACCTTTTCAGGTCACCTTTCAGGTCACCTTTCAGGTCACCTTTCAGGTCACCTTTTCAGGTCACCTTTTCAGGTCACCTTTTCAGGTCACCTTTTCAGGTCACCTTTTCAGGTCACCTTTTCAGGTCACCTTTTCAGGTCACCTTTTCAGGTCACCTTTTCAGGTCACCTTTTCAGGTCACCTTTTCAGGTCACCTTTTCACCTTTTCAGGTCACCTTTTCAGGTCACCTTTTCAGGTCACCTTTCAGGTCACCTTTTCAGGTCACCTTTTCAGGTCACCTTTTCAGGTCACCTTTTCAGGTCACCTTTTCAGGTCACCTTTCAGGTCACCTTTCAGGTCACCTTTCAGGTCACCTTTCAGGTCACCTTTCAGGTCAGGTCACCTTTCAGGTCACCTTTCAGGTCACCTTTCAGGTCACCTTTTCAGGTCACCTTTTCAGGTCACCTTTCAGGTCACCTTTTCAGGTCACCTTTTCAGGTCATCTTTTCAGGTCATCTTTTCAGGTCAAGTTCTCAGGTCAACTAAATTCATATGAAAGAAGAGGAAATGGTGAAAAAGCTACGAAAGCCCATTAGGACCGTAACAAAAATTTGAAGAAAAAGAAGAAAACAAGTTTTAAAGACCCTTAGTAGTCAGTAGGCATGTACTGTGTAAATTTGCGCGTTATCACGGAGTCGAGTAGGTGCGATATTGGCATAAGGACATTCAGTTCTAAGTTGGTCGGTTGGTTGGTTGGTTGAAATTTCAAGCAATTGCAAAACGCGCCTCTTTCGATCATATTTCGCACTATATTAATAATACGGAAACATCTTCACATGCTGCGTCTATGTGGCCGAATGGATAGGGTGAAGCGATGGGCTTCGCGCCTGCTACAGGCGATTTAATTTGATTCCAAACGTAACGAGTTCGAATCTCATCAACGCAGATTTTTTTTGTCTTTTCCGCTCATTTGAATTAAACATTGAGCTATTAATCGTGTTCATTTAGATTAATAGATTAATAGCTCCATTATTACTATATTACAATAACGACGAATTTGTACAGCTCTGCACTCGGCCGTGTCACGTGACGACACATACTGTACGTACAACGTGCAAGTTGATCTCCATATACGCACTGTTTGATATACGCTTCTCTTGAAATACGTTGACGACGTGTGTAAGTACATGTCATGTACTTACTGACGTCAATGCGATTTGTTTTGAGACGACACCGCCTCTTTAACATAAAGCGAAAGAAAAAAAAAAAGGTCGGGAGAGAAACAAAATTGAGGGTTTACGTTAGGTTCAGATTATGATTAAACCTAGCCGTTAACGGTAAGTGCTTGATTTTAACATAAAGCCCAACAAAAATATATAAAAATATGAAATTGTTTTAATATGAAATATAACTCCAAAAAAAAAAAAAGCCATGGGTTCAAGAAAAGTTGGTCATCTAGATTTCGAGGAAACAGGAATCAAATGGCTAAAAAACTCTCATCTGGTCTTGAGATTTCTAAACTGCAGGGCACTTTTATCAACCCTATCTATCATTCTGTCATTACGTAGGCCCCTATGTGGCAGTTGCCCTGTAATTCAATAAGCATTTCTGATCAATACTAAAGGAGAACAAAAGTAAGTTCTTAGATAATCAGTTGTTTTAGGATACTTAAAAGTAACTAATACTGAGAAATTAATAAATTTAAGCCTTCCCGGAATGCACGCCCATGCGGTCGCACTGCAGGGTTGCCAGGCCTGCCACAAGTTTACCGACCAAATATTCATTGAAAATCGGACAAAAAACAGCCAAATCAGCTGATCATAGAAAGAAGTACAAAACAATGTAAAATACAAGATACTTTTGTTTTCGATCCTTCACACAAAAGTTTTTACAAAGTCAATTGGAATATATATATTTATATATATATATATATATATATATATATATATATATATATATATATATATATATATATATATATATATATATATATATATATATATATATATATATATATATATATATATATATATATATATATATATATATATACATATATATATATATATATATATATATATATATATATATATATATATATATATATATATATATATATATATATATATATATATATATATATATATATATATATATATATATATATATATATATATATATATATATATATATATGTATATATATATATATATATGTATATATATATATATATATATATATATATATATATATATATATATATATATATATATATATATATATATATATATATATATATATATATATATATATATATATATATATATATATATATCTTCATTTGAAATGCTAAAAATAAATGTATGTGAGTACTTTTTAATGAGTTAAAAGTGAAAATGAGGAAAGGATAAATTTAGTTTAGCAAAATGTTTAAAACAGCTAAATTTGCCATGATTTGGCCGGTAATCGGCTAAACTGGCAACCCTGTGCGGTGCAGTTGCTGTAAGGACCAAATCACACAATCAGGTTTGGGGATATAAGTTTAATGTTTAAAGGCTTTTATGTTCCTAAACCTCGATAGCATTTGGGAACTTAATATAGGCCTAGTGTTATAAGGGATTTGAAATTGAAGGGGAAAGAAGTTTAAGGAAAGGAATAGTGGATTAACTTCGGTATCACTTCGCTATTAAACGTAATGATTTTCAGAGTGGAAACTCACATAGGTCTACAAAACCTGTGTAGAAGCTCTTTGACAAAACAAACAAAAATCTTTAGGTATGTTATAGTTTTAGTTGAAGATGAAGTAAAAGTATGCGCTTATATTGTATATCTACTTAAGCAATAATCATCAGAATAATTCTTATCTTTAAATAGTAATTATAAATTCATACTTTGTCTTACCTTGTCTATTTCAATTATAAAAAACAGTATTTTGAGCGTCAAATATTTGTTGATGTCGTCTGGAGGGTTTGACTTGAAACACTGTGCAACTTATCTCATACAAGTCAATCGATGTGGCATAATTCAATACGTACATTGGAATGTCGTCAACAATAAAACTACATTTTGCTTTTGTAACCAACAGAACAAAGAATGCACTTCTTGCTGCCCAAACATCTTACATAGTTAAATGTAGTGTACAAGTCTCATTCGCATAGTGTATGTTCGCTGCTTCCGTTACTACTCTTAAAGATGGACGCCAACTTTCTTGTTCTCTTGTTTAGTTTTCCACTCTTGGTAAACATGTCTTCTGTCTTTCTAGAAGACAGTGCGTATAGTATCGTTGCTAAGGACCTTCAAATATCAGCAAACGGAAAACCCTCAAAATCAAAACCCGTAGCAACCAGAAATCTTCAACCGAAAGACATCATTCTGCAAAGGGGATCTGGGTTTGATCCGATCACCGGAATCTTTACGGCCCCCTTTCCCGGTATATATGTAATGTCTTTTCACAGCTATACTGTATCGGGAAGTGGAGGGATTAAAGCTTTGTTGCTGTTAAATCGAGGGGTTATCGCATCCGGTACAGAAGACGTCAATGTGGTTTTCAAAACTCTTGTCCTGAATTTGGATGAGGGGGACAAGCTTGAGATAGTGGTCCTCTGGGGAGAAATTCATGCAACAGAATCTACACCACTTCTCTTTAACTGCTTTCAACTTTACCGTGAGTATTTAATGCCCCTGGGCTTTGGGACACTGATCTTATATATCTGCAAAATATTGGAATAGATATTCGTGTCATTAGTGGATGCAAAGTGGGTGGAAGGAGCGCACCCCTCCCATTTTCTGTTTTTCACTATTATGGGATATAAATGGTTCAAACTTCAATATGCCTGTACAACGCACCTAACATTCTCCAGATTTTGAGGTGCCTGCACATGCTCCATGCCTGGTTGGGCTAAGTTCCCAAACTCCTGCACAGCCCCCTCCTCTTCCTTACAAATGTTCCGAATATCCGCAGGGTGACGTAACTACAGGTTGACACCCCCAGGCAGAGATTGCGTAAGAATTTTTTGCCTGGCGTATTTGCTTACGACAAGCCCTTGAAGTTTGGCGTATTTTGTAAATTTGCCGTCGTATGTACAGGGCATAGCGTAATGTACAGGGCATTGCGTAATGTAAAGGGCATTGCGTAATGTACAGGGCATTGCGTAATGTACAGGGTATTGCGTTATGTACAGGGCATTGCGTAATGTACAGGGCATTGCGTAATGTACAGGGCATTGCGTGATATACAGGGCATTGCGTGATGTACAGGGCATTGCGTGATGTACAGGGCATTGCGTAATGTACAGGGCTTTGCGTAATGCACAGGGCATTGCGTAATGCACAGGGCATTGCGTAATGCACAGGGCATTGCGTAATGCACAGGGCATTGCGTAATGCACAGGGCATTGCGTAATGCACAGGGCATTGCGTAATGTACAGGGCATTGTGTAATGTACAGGGCATTGCGCGCTAGCGAAGCATGCGAGTAATTGTTAATACAACACACTTGTGTAGGCCTGCCTCGCTAAAGTGAATAGAAGTTGGGCTGAAAATACCAAACACATTACAAAATCGGACTATTATTATCATAAGAATTATTACGAAAAAGTTCATACCCAATCCTTGTACAATGTTGATTGTTGAGTCATGAAATTTGGGTTAACAATCCCAAAATAAACTAGAAAATACTTTTGTTTATCGTATCCAAACTTTCATTAGGTTTTAGTATACAATGACCAATTGTCAACGATAATATACTATTCAGGTCTTGAACACGCTTACTCTTTACAGTATTATAACTTGACTTGCAAACTGTGATAACTTCATAGATACACCATCAACACAATACAGGATGAAAGTTAAATCCTAGTTAATAATATCGTTGACAACTGACAGCCTGCTTTCAAAACAACATCAAAACTTTAACGTACAGTGTACGTACATCATGCATAGGGCCTATGAACTAGCCTATAATATGTGTTTATGGCAGCACTACGGCCCACGGGCATATTGAATCATTTGGCCGTTAGTCTCGTAGTTGTGTCATTTTCCTTTTATTTCTGAGTAATTCAAAATTATTTTTGTGTGAAATAGAACTTTGAATCGCATTAGAAGAGGTAAGATGTTTATGATTTTAGTTGTATTAATGAAAAACTCTGGCGTAAAATTCCACATGCTCTATCTAAATCTTACGACGCAGGTACAACCTGTGTCGCAAGAAATTTCAGTCATGGCGTAATATACGACAAATTTGTCGTTAACGCGATCTCTGCCCCCAGGTGTGTGGGGGTGTCACTCCCAATCATTTGGCTTGTTGGCAAATTGCTTGGGTCCGTCGGCAAATCATGGACTTTAAATTTCAGAGAAAATCTACTTTCTGAAGAAGAAAAAACTGGCATACGACAAACATGAACAAATTGTGGTCGGTAAAATATCAACATAAAAATGGATGGGGAAGGGAAGTGAAAAAAAAAGAGTGGGGTAAAATTGATGAGGATTAACTTTCGCAAAATCGTGAAGATCATGGAGCAGGGCTTAATGTGCACGGTTTTGGTGGTGCGGAATTTAGTATTAGTTGAATTACGAGAGGTTTCCTACCGTACAAGTTGTGTTTCCTTGAAAACTCTGCATTGCATGATAATACGATACTGTAGGGTTTTTTTTATGATTTGAAAGCCCTGCTCAGACCGAATTTCAACCATTGCCACTACAAGCAATATAGTTGTTTCCGAACCGTATTGTTGTACGTCAGGGCTCATATGCAATTTTACATGCTATATGGAATCATGAAATCATACCTTAGCGGGGCCGTACTTTAATAAAGTGCTGTCCCCCCCCCCCCCTTTGCATATACAAACATAGTCTTATCAAGAAAAAATGAGTACAAATTTGCAAACTGTAAATCATTTTCCGGAATGTTTTGTTCCTTTTCTGAGCCATGATAACTTTTCGAAAATTTTGCATTCAGAAATCGGAAAATATAGTACATATTTATTCGGAAATATCGGAAGAAGGCTTATTAACGTGTAAAAGCGTCACAAATCAGGAGATTTCTACTTAGCTTGACTGTATGTCTTGGTAAATATTCAAGTGATCTTGGAAGCCATTTATCGTTTATGACCCTCTAAATTGATGAAAACCAGAGCTTTAGTGGACTTCACCCCATGGGCCCTACCAGGAGCCCTTAAACGGGTCATGGACCCCATGCCGTTTGGCAAGTTGCGCTACCAGGAGCCCTTAAGCGGACCCTGGACCCCATGCCGTTTGGCCTTACGGCGTCATATACTTATATAGGTTTCACTTTTTGTTGGCGAAATTTCATTCACACCCCCCAATCACAACTAACTCGGTACCGTCGTCATTATGCGTGTAACATCTATCTAGGAGTTTTTAGATTTTCGTATCTAAAGGTTTTCAATACCATCACGTGCACGAAAAGTGTGTCGAATATTCTTGAGACTCAAAAAAAGTATGCCTTTTTTTTCGGCCGTCAGCTCCTTTAAATTCAAATCAAGCATGTCAAGACACTAATAGTTCAAAAATTCAATTGATGAATGGAAACAATTTAACTTCGAACAATCAACTTAAATAAACATTTGGGTAAATATTATTTGATATATTCGGGTCAATAGCTGTGAAAAAGGTCGAACAAAATTTGAAGATCTCTAATCATTTTGACAAGATATTTGCATTCATTATTTTACTTTTTTCTGAGCCGAAATTCGGGTTTTGTGACCCCTTAAGCTAAGGGCATTTCACAACGTCTGAACGTTGTACTACGTTACAAAATAGTAACAAATTCACACATCATTCTCGATCTGTCGATAGGCATTATTTATTCATCATATAATAGCATAAATCCAGCGGCCTCCAAATGTTTAAAAGTCTAAAAATTGAATGAAATATTTCTGAAGATTAATTCTCGTCAAACAAATTTATTAGTCTGTTAGTGTAAGTATGTTTTTGTTTTTGTTTTATGGATAACAAAGGGCACACCAGGAAATTTTCGATATCACGGTGGGTCAGTCCGCCCCTGCGTATCTTCACACGTAAGTGAGCCATTTTGTGGCTCTTTGTCTTTAGTGACTTTAGTGAATTTACGGGTGCCAGATGACAAAATGGGGTGTGGGGAGGATGGAGGGGGTGGGGGTAGTCGACATTCGCCCAGGCCACGTGACCAATCATGTGATAATTATGGATGCACCTATGTAAACGTCATATGTCAATAATATCATATCAATTGACCATCCTTTTTCATGGGAAAGTTAGGGGCAAAATTTTAACGTGGGGGAATTCCCCTCTGCCACTGTCAGTCAGTGGCGGTGCTACGGGGGGCATGGGGGATTCCCCCCCCCCACTTCCCCCAGGACATTCTGTAAAGTGACATATTTTGTCCCATTTATAGGATTTTGCCTCCCATGAAAAAAAATTCCCCTCGTCCCCCCTTCCCCCTTCCCCATGACCAAAATCCTGGTGCTGCCACTGCTGTCAGTGACGGGCGGATGTACCTCTTTCATCATGATAGTCTAGACTGGTGCATTATAGTATGAAACATTGCAATTTTGATGTAACTGATATTTTCAGATCTTTGCCTTGAAGATGAATGCAGTGGCATACCCGTGCGCCAATCGGCGTTCAGTGTCGTCGTAACTAAAGCCATACCAGCAGGCTTTCATGTCGTTGATAATTACGGCGTCGTTATACTCAACTTGGGTGACCATTTTGACAAACCAACTGGGACATTCAATGCAGGAATCGCCGGGGCGTATTACTTCACTGTGTCTGCAGTCGTATCGGACCAATCTCTCACGACGAAAATTGATTTACAGGTTCGTGTTTTTGAATTTGTCAAACAACGGGATTATACATGGACAGCGATGTCGGAACCACGGGGGCAAGAGGGACACTGCATCCTTACCCTAAAGCAAGAGATGAAGGGAGACAGGAAGTGGCCTTTTAAAAGTTGGGCGGACGAGGGCAGTAGCTACCCTTTTGAAAGTTATATGAAATTATTCTAGGTCATTCTTGAAGCTTTAAAACAAATACAAATCCACTCACTCACAAATCTTGCATAGTAAACTGGTAGCATACATTTAGTATTTGTTTAACACAATTTAAAGCATGTCATTTACCAGGGGTCCGACACCGAAGACCGTGGAGGGAGTGAGGCCCCAATATTTTTCTAAAAAGTAATTTTCAAAAGTAGGCCTAGGCTTTTACCTATTCGCCCGATTGGCAATTGCCGACATTCGTCCTTGTTCCCAATCTCACACCCATTAGCGGGATTTGCCTACCGAAAGCAGGAGAGGGAAGAGGGGGGATGGGGGAGGAAGGTGGAATACCAAAATCACGCTAAGAAGTAAGATATAACACATCATCATACAAAAGTATACATCTATACAAAAAAAAAAATGGGAGTCGGGTAAGTACCCCCTTGCTCCCCCAAATCCCGCCTATCTTAAATCATATGTGTAGGAATCCGGGCCAGGAAAAACGTACCCCCCACTTTTTCGAAAAGTGACAAATGTGGCCAATTTTGGAAATGATAGGTGCCCTTCAATTACTGTCAAAAAAGTGCCCTCAATTTTCTGCCCCTTGCCCCGAGTTCCTTCCGACACCCCTGCACATGGACGTATATAGTGGGGAGCCGACGGAGCCTCTGTGCCCCTTTGCACTCGCAACATTGTTTGCCCATAATATGATTTGGCCAGTTATGACGGTGGTGCTAGCGGCCAGGCAGGGGCGGACGGGGTGTCCTATAAGCTAGCGGGAAAAGTGGTCGAAATAGCCCCCCCCCCCCCCACACCCACCCCCTCCCATAAAATACGCCCTTCCATTTCCTTGAACACGACTATTTCAAGGTGACATACGGGTCCAGGTGAGAAGCCCGGAAGCTCTGGAGATTTCTTATTTTTGATGCCCAAAATGGCTGAAAATCAACTCAAAGATCTAATATTTAATTGATGAAAAGAAAACAATTTGAATTTCTCATATTAAACTCTACACTTAGAAAGGCGTTTTGGTTACCATTCTTTAAACAGAAATTTCCCCTGAAAATTGAGAAAATTTCTTAGAAATTGTAGAGTTCATGAATGAATTCCTGGATAAGCCAATAGGGATCCCAAGACCTGTCGACGTTATGAAGATTTCTCATTTTTGATGCGGCCCAAAAATGGTTGAAAATCAACACAAAGATTTGAAATCTAATTGATAAAAAGAGGACTATTTTCATTTCTCATGTTTATATCTATTCAGAAAGGTGTTTGAGGTACCATTTTTAAACATCAGGTAGAAGAGAAATTTCCCAACGAAATTGGGAAAATCCTCATAATTCTTCATTTAATTTTAGTGAATGTCACTAGACAGTCTGGTAGCATGCCTATTAATGGGAACATAAATGTTCTCAAAAATGGGACCATTTTGCTACATAGAAGCCGCCATTTTGTGATATTTCCCATGATCCTTCGCTATCCTAACGTTAAAGCCTTATGCAATTTTACATATTCTAAATTTGAAATACGTCTGGCAAAAATATCTTTGCTAGGGGAAACTTAAAACTCATGAAAATACCTTCATTACTGTCATGGCTACAACTTTCTTACTCCCATTTGATATGTTCACCACGCCGTTTTCGAAATATTAAAAAATAGACAATAGAATTAAGCTAAATGCTTTTCAACACTTTGATTTTTAATATTTCAAGTAAATAAATCAGAAACTATGACATTTAATCGCAACATCTGAACAATATGGCTTCATGAATTCAAGTATTCTTGTGTGTTATAAATGTTACTATTAATAGGCATGCTTCCAGACTGCTAGAAGCCCAACAATTTATTTGATGCAAAAAAGAAAATTTCAGCTTAAAATTTTAACAATAAACTAAAATAAGCGTTTGTTGCCAACAGGTAGAGAATACAAAATTTATCTGTCCATGTCTAATTTGCGTTTGTTGCCAACAGGTAGAGAATAAATTTCTAACTGTCTAATTTAAAAATTCGGGTTTTTGGAAATACCTGTTTCCTAAGATGGCTGGTACAACCGAACTTTAAGACCGATTGCTCTCATCAGGATTACCAAAAAGTGACGTCCATAATACTGAATTCCTAATGTGCAAATTAGAATCTGCACAAATTTTCCGACTTTTGGACAATTTTCCCCGTTTGGCTACGCTACTGGTGGTTCGCATACTCTGGTAAAGGCCCTATTTTAAAGTACCGTTGCAAATTATAAACGAAATTATACAACTGCTCTGACAGATGGAACATGATTTGATGTCCCAATGTAGAAAAATAATCTTCCAAATCAATTTGTTAGACTGTCATTATTGGGGGCAAAATGCTACTTGGTCCCTAAACAAAATTATTGTGGGATATGGCCCCTGCCCCCCTCCCCTCCCCGTCCTGGTTCCGATAGGGCTGCTGGTGGGGGGTTGGAGTCGGTAGTTACAAAGGTACGAATAAAACACGTATCATAAGGGGCTCTTCTGCAGAATCACAAGAAAAGTTATGTTAACAAAGGTTACTACCAGACTACGGAATTAACAGAAGCCCTTTCTCGTGCTGTATACTGAAAAACACAATGGCACAGACCTTCACAAGGACGAATGGTGTTCAGTCCCTTGTGACGCTATACTATACTGGCCTCGTACTCATTAGTATGTTATTTTCTTCATTTCTGCAGGTAAATGGGGTTGCAAAAGCTCATATAAGGGCAAGGACAAATGAGACGCAGGAAGTGGCGGGTTTGGGCGTCATCTTGCTATTGGCTCGAAGGGACGCTGTGAGACTGGTCAATCTGGAGGATAGTCCATCGCTTAACCCCCCGAAATGGATAACCTTATGTTTCACAGGTTTCTTAATCTAACGTCCCTTTTAAAAGACAAGCATTTCTTAAGCATGAACGTGCATCAAATTTACTTTTGATGAAATAACCCTCCTTTCTTTTTTTGCCACAAACGATTTATGTACAAACTACCCCATTGGTTGAAAACAACTTTTAAGTTTACAGCTTGAAAGCTACCACCGCAGATGGGATTAGAGAACGGAAGTCCAGTCATCCAGCTAAGAGCACTGCAAACCTTACTTCATGCGGAGGCATATGAATTTGGAGGCATATGAATTTAGAGGCCTATGAATTTGGAGGCCTATGAATTTGGAGGCCTATGAATTTGGAGGCCTGTGAATTTGGAGGCCTGTGAATTTGGAGGCCTGTGAATTTGGAGGCCCATGAATTTGGAGGCTTATGAATTTGGAGGCTTATGAATTTGGAGGCCTATGAATTTGGAGGCCTATGAATTTGGAGGCCTATGAATTTGGAGGCCTATGAATTTGGAGGCCTATGAATTTGGAGGCCTATGAATTTGGAGGCCTATGAATTTGGAGGCCTAAAACAAACACAGCGTCAGTCAGTCGAAGCATTGCCTCGTTTACACTATCGTTGGATATTGGCACCAGGGGCGCAACTAGACTTTGTGGGCAGTGGGGTGTAAACCAAATTTGCCCGACGAAAATTTGCACGTGCATGACATACCTATAAATGATATACATGTGTATACAATCTCCTAATGTAGAACAATTGGAAACAAACGCCCCCTCCCCCTCTCTCTCTTCACTCACTCAACCAGTGGCATCGCCAGACGTTTTGGCTTGGGGGCACAGTACTAAAATACCAAACACAAAACAGCATATAGCCTACTTGCTTAAGGGCCCATGGCAGCGTTCAGTGGAGAAACCTTGGTAAGGAACTAGGGGCGAAGCCCCCGGAAGCTCTAAAAGTTCTTGCTTTTGTTGCCCCAAAATAGCTAAAAATCAACACAAAGTTAAAAAATGTAGGTAATGAAAAGAAAACTTATTTCAAATTCTCATGCTAAAATCTAGCTTACAATTTTTAAACAGGCAGAAGAACACCCCACTCCTCATAAGTTACACCTCTGATTGGCACACGGGCTCCGAGCCTCCGAGAGCCTCTCCCCTTTCTCTACTTTAGCATCCCTGGGCCCTCTCCAACTATTTCATGACACCAAAGATCACCAAAGATCCCTAAAACATTCCAGTCTGACTCACACGCACACTGACAAAGACGTACTTACAAGAAGGAACAAGAGGGTGACGAGGGTTCATGAACCAAGCAAAACAATAATCCTGTCAGTTATCAATGTAATTTATGGACCAATATTGAGTTGAAGTATCATCAATCAATTGACAATTCGTAACAAAATGATGGAGTCACTTGTTTGTAGCAAGACGTGCAATGTGTTCTCATATCCCGACTCCATTGTACCACTACACTTAATTCGTGTGCCCACTGTGCCGTAAGTCCTGAAATCGACTTATGTCCATTTAATTATACGTATGCATGTTTCATGACAAATCTTAAGATATTTGCATGTAATCGTCATAACTCTCCAGGTTCTCTCCTACATATACAGGCCTATAATGATTTCCTCCAATCACAGAACGAGAAACATGTATATGTAGAATTAAAGCGACATAATGTCTGTCGTCAGAAAAGATTTGCAGGTTTTAGGATGTGGAGTTTTCATGCAAATTGTTTGAGGTATGTTCTATTTCCTCCAATCACAGGGCGAGAAACATGCATACACGTAAAATTCTTATATGTCAATTTGTGAATCTGCCTTTGTCAATTTCAGGAATCATGGCACACACTACACACTTATTTCGGAAAATTAGCACCGTCGATGCATATACCATTTTCAAGCAGGGCAGTACTAAACCTTGTTATCGTTATAGGCAGCCTATCCTTTGGGCCGATCTCAACATAATTCTGAAGCTAAGAAATTAAGTTAATAATGTTTTGCGTACCTGACCGTGTATGGCTTAATCTGTGGCTTTTGCCTGGCTATGTCCCATTCAATTGTTCATGGCAGAATTAATGCTAAATGTTTGACTTAAAGGATTAGTTCAGTGTTCAAGTTCATTTCATTTTTAGGAAAAAGGAACTCAAAAGGAACAAAATGGTAAAGAAACTACTTCAATATCCTTTTCCGTTAAGGAGATATTCAAGTTTAAAAGTTGTGTCTGACCTATGTAGAAATGACTGGAGTAGGTTAGCGCCTTTATCCTCACATTCTTAACAATTGTTATGTATTTTGAAGAAAATTTATTTACCGTTTTTTACTCCCGGTATTTGAATGATTTTGCCTCAAACTTTCTTTAGGTGGTAAATTATAATAACCCAATACTAGCTTCTGTTTTCCTACTTTCCTGACATATCAAATGGTTTTTAAGTTACAAAATTGCAGAGCAAAATATAATAGAATACATAAAGACTTTGAAGAATCTGAGAATATGATGTCACAAATAGTTTTATTTCAGTTGTTTATACACAAATTATACAGAAATTTAAACTTAAATATCTCCGGAATAAGATTGTTGAATCCTCTCTTGATTATTTTGTTACACATAAGATCAATTTGCTTACCCTTGAATTAATCTTTTTAGTAAAAAAAAATAATCTTTATTTAACTGTTTTGACTGACTTTTTTGAGGGCCAGTCAACATCCGGGAACGGGGAGTAATATCTCTTTTGCACCCATTATCCCCCACTGATATCAAGGCTTCAAGCACATGCCAAAAATACAAACGCCCATCTCCTTAAGGAAGAGATTTACATCAACTTTCTGGGATAGGAAAGTGATTAATGTACCCACGTGGTCTTATGGCATGAATAATGCACGTATCCATCCAATCTAGACCGTTGACGTCTCTGTATTTAACCTTAGCAGATTTCTTACTTTGGGTATATTTTTTCGCTATGGAACAAAATGTGTTATCATTTGGCACAGTGCTCCAATCCTTCAGTACTTCCACTGTACCCAGTTGGCGCCATTTGTGGTATTCCAAATAAGCGGAGGTATTTTTGTATAAATACAATAAATAATCCCCTAATTTGTCCATCGATGAAAATTCTGAAACATGAATAAATGAATTAGGAGGGGCAACTCTAAGATAGTCTCGTTGATCACCACCCCAAACAACAGGAACGGTTTTGTATAAGCCAAGCGCATACCAGAATTTCTCTGTGATATACCCACGACAGGGTGCATTCTCCAAAGCGAATGTAAATTTATATCTCTGCTGGACTATATTGCAAGATTCCAGATCTGTCCCGCACGGCAAGTCACCACATTTTCCGTACATGTCAATGGGCACTTTCTTTTGCATAGCTTTTACAAAGTCCGCTCTAGGCCACCTTATGTTTTCGCAGTTGCTAGACACGAAAGATGTGAAGTGAGTTTTACCTGCTAAAATGTCGTCAGAATCGAATTTTTTTAAACGACGTCGTCTAGTAATATACCTTCCATATGGTATTGGAAAATCACTCAATGGATCATATGTTGCGGTCCAGTGGAAAAATTTATTTTTTGTCCTACTTGGGGCTGATGTATTTAATCCTACTCTCACTGGTGGTTCTAAAGAGAACATTATCCATCGGTGGTGACGCTTCCTTCTAGTCTGTATGAGCCATTGCCAGTTATCAAAGTTCCTTATTTCCATAAAAAGGTGGGAAAACATTGTTACATTATAACGAAAAGCGTCGGCAAGAGTATTACTGTAAATGACGTAAGCGTCACTGTAATGATCGGGGCAAGAAATCTTTCTGTTTGCGGGAGAATGATTTGCATCCCAATATAAATTGTACCCAAGCACGACAATGCTGACATACAGTTCTGAACCAGAAATATCTAACTTAGTCAAAGTTTCAGCTTCTTTCAAGTTCATCCCAGATTCTTTTTGACCTGGAAGTGAAACCACAGCTCCTATATTCTCCAGCTGAAATTCGGTCCTAATTGTTTTGGATGGAATGCTGAACAAAACTGAAGACGCGCAGAATATAAACAAAAGTGTTGTAAATGTAAGACAAGATAAAATTTCGCACAACTCCTCTTTATGCATATACAGAACACTCGATTTGCCTTTCATTGTCCGAAAGTATTCGCTTCAACCATATGATCAGTACGCCTGTTTTCCATATATATTATTAATTTACGTATACATTGGTCACATCTGTAGGTTAAAACTATACTCGATGAACGATTTAACCTCTACACAATTCCTCAATATGAGGATCTGACTGTAACACTGTTTGAATCGTAAATGGGAGTCTTACAATCCATGACAAATATCCGTATTCAATAATCTGTAAATCTCATTCCGTTTATCACAGCACATACTTGGCAGATTGAATAAGACACACAGCAGCGTTAAACCACTTTTTGTTACAAATCAAGACGAAAATGTTGCACACCAATCCCAAAAATGTACATTCGTTAGTTTCCTTAATAAAACTATAGGCCTATGACCAATGGAATCTCCATACATATACCAAATTTGTATTTACCGATCCATAAAGCACGTTTAAACAGTGCACGTTTATAGACAGCAATATTTCCTAAAAAGGAATCCGACACTTGTTGAGTTATAAGATATGGATCAATAATCACGAATAATTGTATAAGACGGCCAATTTCACCCAACTTTGTAGTCAGATATTTCTTTCTTTCAAGAAGAGATAAATAGCTGAAGTGCAACATCAAATCTTTTTAGGGTGAAATTAAGGAAATAACAGAATAATAAATTTAGTTTTGCAAAATATTCAAAACGATCAAAATCGATATTACTGCCCAACCGTTTCTCGAAACAGCCAAATTTGTCATATTTGGTCGGTAATAGGCCAATATGGCAACCCTGAAATCTGTACTTAACCTACATCATTTATTGAAAGGATCACGTTAATGATTGAACCAATAGCCTACATAATATCATTGTAGAAAAAAGATTGAAGTGCGTCCTTCGGTCTAACATTTAGAAAAAGAGTAAATCACCGTATATAATCCTAAATCAAGAGGGGAAATAATTATCTATGACTGTATTACTACTTAAAATATGCTTTGGAATTTAGTTTTGTTTTCGTGTGCTCATCGTGGGTGGCTGAAAGAGGTTTCATCAGGGCCAAAAAATATGCTGGGGATCAAAATTTATGCATTTCATGATTGTATTCTTTATGAAACAAAACACGATGGATGAAAAATCTGTTTGGGGAACATGGTGCTAAAGAAGCATGTAACCATGAACAGGTGACGTGACATAAGTGTTTTCCAAAGTGATACAGAAGGGCACTCTCCAAATAGTGTGTGTGAGAGGGTGGGAGGGAGGGGGGGGGGGAGGGGGCAGTGGCGAATTCAACCATGTCAACGCCTAAACCATTTGGGATGCAAGGGATCTTGATAACAATATTTCTGAGAAAAAAAGTGGGTGTCCTAGCTGACTCCCAATCCCCCGTGGCTACAACGGGATGTCTTTTAGTAAAGCTTCCCAACACCCACGTGTGACCAGAAATTTGGAAGAAGTTGGGAAATCGGGAAATGCAATTTAATTTCAAATTGTTTTCGGCCATTATTTTCATTGGTTCAACAAGTATATCATTTGTTTTCTGAAATATCGGAGGAAAGTTGGTCATGAATTTTAATTTATCATTCTTTTGCCTGGTGGAAAAAGTACACAAATGCGACTGAACTTCACTAAATTTGTTGAGCCGGGGCATATACAATGGGTGGCTATAGATAATTTCTCCCAATGCCCCCTTTCCTTCCCCTCGTGTATGTTAAATCTAAGAAAGCATGTGAGTAGGACGGAATTAAGTGATAAGCATTTCGATATGCATTTCTATCATGAAAGGCAAGTTTGTATTTTCTGCTGTTAATGCTCTGTTGTCACATTGTAAAGATGAAATGTACCAAGTAGTACCTTTGCACTCGTCCCATCACCAATTGGGCTACTCATCGACGAGTGAACACGTAATTACAATGACGGGGTCGTCGCCTGTGTATGAGGGTGTTTCAGCTGACGTCATGAGATCACATTACTTTGTTTCATCGCCATTTTGTCGGAATTGAGAAATAACACTGTCGTCTGCTGTACACTTAATTAGACTTACATACTTTTGGATGTTGTTGTATGATATTATATTTGTAAAATGCCGGAATCTTGTTGTGTCGTTGGTTGCACAAGGGAATTGCAATCCATTGTAATTCCCTGGTTGCACTATTAGATGTGTGCAGGGGAATACAAATATATTTTCTCGATTTCCATCTGATCCTAATCGACGTTCGAAGTGGGTTTCTGCTGTACGACGCGACGATTTTTAATCTACGGTACACACTATGATTTGCAACGAGCACTTATGGCAGGTATATAGGTTTTGTCAGAGTATAGCGGACAATCAGCTGGCGCTAACTTAATGGAAATATGAAGTAAAATTGGAAGCGAACAAAAATTGTAATAAGTAAAATTCGCTGAATTGGTGCTGGTAGGTATGTAGTATGTTTGTTGTACGTGTGGTGTGACAGGGCCGTGTGAAGACGCGTGAAATGCAACTACGCCGTTTTTCTGCAAAATGGCTTCCAGATGAGTTAAAGTCACTTGATGAAATCCCTCTATTCGGTTATGATAGTAGCAATGCTATCACGAAACGCTTAATACGACCCGGACGAGAACACATGTACGACGTACGGACAGACATAACATCGACAACCAAGTCAAGGTCCACGGCCTTTGATAACCAGTTGTGGTGCACTGGCATGTCTACTCAACCCAGGTTTTAACCCATGGCCCCGTGGTCCGTAGACTTGTGTGATAACCGCTACACCACAGTAGGTACGACGACGAGTGAACACACAATTACAATGACGGGGTCGTCGCCTGCGTATTCGGTTATGATAGTAACAATGCTATCACGAAACGCTTAATACGACCCGGACGAGAACACAGGTACGACGTACGGACAGACATAACATCGACAACCAAGTCAACTCCACGGCCTTTGATAACCCAGTTGTGGTGCACTAGCGTGTCTACCCAACCCAGGGCATCGTGGTCTGTAGACATGTATGATAACCGCTACACCACAGTTGGTAGACATACACAGGCTACCCGGTCATAAATAAACTGTTTTGTTTTGGCAAATATATGACTTTGTTAAAGTGCCGTTAAGCACAAATAAACAAAAAAGCCCATCCCTTGGAAGAAACCGTTTGGCAAAGTCAACACATAACATAATGAATAACTCTTTGAAGCAGTGGAGCGTGGCCATATGAAACTATAAAGCCGTATACTCTCGAGATTCGGAAAGGTTTGTGACACTCTCTTTGTCGTTCAAAATGGATTCAATTCCGAGCGATTATATGAATTAATACATATTTACGTGCAAAAATAAAATATGGTGTAGTCTATCTTCAAACAACCGGTCACTTATCGAAAGAACATGGTATTTTAAACATATTAAAGGAATGATTCCCGTGAGTTTTCATACATATGATAGATGAATGTTAAAGCCACAAATTGGTGTAAAAACCGTGTTATCAATGGTGTAAGAAGCTTTCGAAAAGCGGTGGTGAGGTTGAGGTAAGGGTTAGCAGGGGAGGGGGTTGAGGGCAGGTAGGAGTTGGAAGCACACGATCTCTTATGGGAATTTCGCGCAAGTCATGTGCATATGTCCTATGTGCCCCCATGTCTCTCCGGGTCATGCGCGCACGCTTACAGAAAATATTACAAAATGAAGTGCCCAAACTGATCCAGTAGTAGGAAACTTTCCTTTCAAAATAACAATCTGGGAAAAGGGGAGGGAGGGAGAGAGGGGGAGGGAGGGAGACGGGGAGGGGAGAGGGGAGAGGGGGAACGGGGCGAGGGAAACGGGCGAGGGGAAGGGGGCGAGGAAAAGGGGGCGAGGAAAAGGGGGCGAGGAAAAGGAAAAGGGGGCGAGGAAAAGGGGGCGAGGAAAAGGGGGCGAGGAAAAGGGGGGAGGAAAAGGGGGCTAGGGGAGGCAGGCAGGGGGCGAGGGGGGAGGCAGGGCGAGGGGGAGGCAGGGCGAGGGGGGAGGCAGGGCGAGGGGGGAGGAAGGGCGAGGGGGAGGAAGGGCGAGGGGAGGAAGGGGGAGGGGAGGAAGGAGGAGGGCGAGGGGGAGGAAGGGCGAGGGGAGGAAGGGCGAGGGGGGGGGCGAGGGGAGGAAGGGCGAGGGGAAGGCAGGGCGAGGGGAAGGCAGGGCGAGGCAGGGCGAGGGGAGGCAGGGCGAGGGGGAGGCAGGGGGAGGCAGGGCGAGGGGCAGGGGGAGGCAGGGGAGGCAGAGGGGGGGGCAGGGCGAGGGGGGAGGCAGGGCGAGGGGGAGGCAGGGCAGGGCGAGGGGGGAGGCAGAGGGGGGAGGCAGGGCGGGGAGGGGGAGGCAGGGCGAGGGGGGGCAGGCAGGGGGGAGGCGGGCGAGGGGAGGCAGGGCAGGGCGAGGGGGGAGGCAGGGCGAGGGGGGGCAGGGCGAGGGGGGAGGCAGGGCGAGGGGGGAGGGGGCGAGGGGGAGGCAGGGCAGAGGGGGGGAGGCAGGGCGAGGGGGGAGGCAGGCAGGGGGGGGGAGGCAGGGCGAGGGGGGCAGGCAGGGAGGGGAGGGGAGGCAGGGCGAGGGGGGCAGGCAGGGGGAGGCGGGCGAGGGGAGGCAGGGCGAGGGGAGGCAGGGCGAGGGGGGGAGGCAGGGCGAGGGGGGGCAGGGGGGGAGGCGAGGGGGGAGGCAGGGGAGGAGGGCGAGGGGAGGCAGGGCGAGGGGGGAGGCAGGGCGAGGGGAGGCAGGGCGGGGGAGGCAGGGCGAGGGGAGGCAGGCGAGGGGGGAGGCAGGGCGAGGGGGGGGCGAGGCAGGGCGAGGGGAGGCAGGGCGAGGGGAGGCAGGGCGAGGGGGGAGGCAGGGCGAGGGGGGAGGCAGGGCGGGGGGGGGAGGCAGGGCGAGGGGAGGCAGGGCGAGGGGAGGCAGGGCGAGGGGGGAGGCAGGGCGAGGGGGGAGGCAGGGCGAGGGGGAGGCAGGGCGGGGAGGCAGGGCGAGGGGGGAGGCAGGGCGAGGGGGGAGGCAGGGCGAGGGGGGGCAGGCAGGGCGAGGGGGCAGGGCGAGGGGGGAGGCAGGCAGGGGGGGAGGCAGGGCGAGGGGAGGCAGGGCGAGGGGGAGGCAGGGCGAGGGGAGGGGGAGGGGGGAGGCGAGGGGGGAGGCAGGGCGAGGGGAGGCAGGGCGAGGGGGAGGCAGGGGAGGCAGGGCGAGGGGGGAGGCAGGGCGAGGGGGGGCAGGCAGGGGGGAGGCAGGGCGGGGGGAGGCAGGGCGGGGAGGCAGGGGGGCAGGGCGAGGGGGAGGCAGGGCGAGGGGGAGGCAGGGGAGGGGAGGCAGGGGGGGGAGGCAGGGCGGGGGAGGCAGGGCGAGGGAGGCAGGGCGAGGCAGGGCGAGGGGGGAGGCAGGGCGAGGGGAGGCAGGGCGGGGGGGAGGGGGCGAGGGGAGGCAGGGCGAGGGGAGGCAGGGCGGGGAGGCGAGGGGGGAGGCAGGGCGAGGGGGGGGAGGCAGGGGCGGGCGAGGGGGGCAGGCAGGGGGGAGAGGGGGGGGGGGGAGGCAGGGGGAGGCAGGGCGAGGGGGGAGGCAGGGCGAGGGGGGCAGGCGAGGGGAGGCAGGGCGAGGGGGGAGGCAGGCAGGCAGGGCGAGGGGGGAGGCAGGGCGAGGGGGGAGGCAGGGCGAGGGGAGGGGGCGAGGGGAGGCAGGGCGGGGAGGGGGCGAGGGGAGGCAGGGCGAGGGGGGAGGCAGGGCGAGGGGGGGGGGAGGCAGGGCGAGGGGAGGCAGGGCGAGGGGGAGGCAGGGCGAGGGGGGGGCAGGGCGAGGGGGGGAGGCAGGGCGAGGGGGAGGCGAGGGGGAGGCAGGGCGAGGGGGGAGGCAGGGGAGGGGAGGCAGGGCGGGGGAGGCAGGGCGAGGGGAGGCAGGGCGAGGGGGGCAGGCAGGGCGAGGGGGGAGGCAGGGCGAGGGGGGGCAGGGCGATGGGGAGGCAGGGCGATGGGGAGGCAGGGCGATGGGGAGGCAGGGCGATGGGGAGGCAGGGCGATGGGGATGGGAGAGCATATGTACATAACTTGGGAAGTGCCCCTAAGACGTCATGCCCCACCTCGCAGTGTATATGATCAAATGTCGTACTTGCAGACCGAAGTCAATTTGTAAATTGTTTGTATTTTATTTAGATGTAATAGCCTATTCCTAGATTATTGGAAACATTTTGTGTTTGATAGATTAGATAGGGTACGACATGAGCTCAGTTAGGGCATCCATTTGAATCATAGGACTCATAGGGCTGGTGCTAATCCCCAGTTTCCATGGCGCAAGCGGATGAGAGCATATGACTACCCATGGACAGGTATGCTGGTACTCATTTTCACAGCCTGAGTAGAGCTGAGTAGAGCGGTTTAAAGTGCCTTGCCCATCAACACAGTTGTTTGGCCGGGAATCGAGCCCGGTACTTCGCATAATACGAACACAAACTCGGCCAACCACTGAGCCACTGTAACCACTGAGCCACTGCATTCATTACATGTGATTACATGCACTTAAACAAGACAAAGGCAAATTTGTTTGTTTGTTTTAAAGAAATACATACAAAATACATACACAAAATACCAAAGACTTTTGACTGTGAAAAGAGGGAGCTGATGGTAAATTTTGAGAGAATATTGAATACCAACAAAGATAGTTGAGATGGTGAAGTTCCGCAAACATTGGAAGAAAGGTGAAAATCAAGTTGTACAGGACGTTGGTACTGCCCATGCATACTGATATGAAATATGGAAACTGACAAAGGGAGATGAAAAGGAGTTGGACACCTCCAGTTCAAATGTTTAAGCAAGATTTTTGAGAATCAGATGGCAACAAAATAAATAGAGGTAGCAGAAATACAAAGAGTAAGTGATGAAATAAGACGAAGAAGATGGAACTGAGTTGGATATGTTATATGTTTTAAGAAGAGAAATAGATACTAATCGCGCCACAGCTTTGGGGGTGGAAACCAGAAGGGTGTATGAACGTTAGGAGATCTACGATTACATGGGGGAGAATGGTCGAGAACGAGAGAGACAGAGCAGAATGAAGATCGTGGACTGATGCAAGAAGGAAAGCAGATAAAACAAGTGATAATACAGAAACCTGTACATTTTTCCATCAGTCAACAGAAAATAAACTTTCTATTCAATCATAATTCTTACAGATTCTTACAGATCCTTTTCTGGTAGAAAGCCGCTCAGTTCCTCATCTACCAGCTCTTCTTCTGAATGATCTATTTATGCAAAAAGATGTTGTTTGAATAATTTGATGCTTTCAGTATAACTGTACTTCATTGGCTGATTAATCTAAAATTTATCCAGCCTTCTCTCGAAGGCCTGAATACTTGGTGATTCAATGGTAAATCACATGGTAAATTATTCCATAAGTCCACCACCCGAAAAGACAAATTATTCTTTCTGATATTTAAACTTGGTCTTCTCTTAAAGATTTTATGACTGTGCCCACGAGTGAGAGAGCCTTGTATTAGAGGTAAAACATGAGATATTCCTTCTCATCATACCTGCCAGATAGTATCTTATAAGTTTCATTTATATCCCAACGGACTCGTCGATAACTGAGCGTAGGTAAATCAAATTTTCTTAAGCTCTCTTTATAAGATGGGTCACTTAATCCAGGAATTTGTTTGTGCACCACAACTGGTTATCAAAGGCCGTGGACATTGACTTGGTTGTCGATGTTATGTCTGTCCGTACGTCGTACCTGTGTTCTCGTCCGGGTCGTATTAAGCGTTTCGTGATAGCATTTGTACTATCATAACCGAATACGCAGGCGACGACCCCGTCATTGTAATTGTGTGTTCAACTCTCTCCAGGAATTTGTTTTGTTGCTCTACGTTGTACGTTTTCAATCATATCAATGTGTTTTTGTCAAAAATGATTCCATACCTGGTTGGCATATTCTAAATGAGAACGTACAAGACTTGTATACACAATTTTGAATGTTTTGCAATCCAAGTACATGAAAGATCTTCTTATGACACCCATGACTGAGTTTGCTTTTCAAATGAGAGCTTGTCATCAATTGTAAGCTCTAATATCTTTTTCACTATTTGACTATTCCATTGGATTGCCATTTTCAAACATTTTATAATCATAGCAATCAACAAATGATTGACCAATTCTCACAGTTTTGCATTTATCAGGATGGAAACGAAACATCCATTTTTCAGACCATTTAGTGAAAAATATCCTTCTAAAAGTTTCCACAATCTGCTGTTGACGCTTTGCTGTCATCAGCAAACAATTATGATGTGCTATTAATTTGAAGTGAAAGAAGAAGATCATTAATGTAAAGTACAAATAGAATCGGTCCTAAAACTGATCCTTTAGGTATTCCACTCGTAACATTTTTCTACTCCGAACATTCACCACTGATGAGCACCCTTCGTTTGCGACCAAAGAGAAACGATTCGATCCACTTTTAATATATACCATTAATTTTGTACAATTTAAACTTGTGTATAAACCACTAACGAGGGACTTTGTCAAATGTTTTCATAAAGTCACAATATGCAACATCAACACATCCTCCTCTGTCTAAGATTTCAGTCCACTTATCTAAACACGAGCCAATTGTAGGACTGTCGATCTTCCAGCTATCGCCGAACAATTTGTTGAGTTTCATGTGCTAAATTATTCTTTCTTGTACAATTCTTTCCCAATCTTTGCATATAATACAGGTTAGACTCACTGGCCCATAGTTTCCAGCTTATTTTCTATCACCTTTTTTGAACAAAGCAGTTATATTAGCACATTTGCAAACTTCTAGTAGTTTACTTCCTTCAATAGATGACTGAAATATAATTGACAATGGTAAAGCTATTACCTCACACATCTCTTTTAATATCCTTTGGTGTCTGGAGTCTGGTCCAGGGGACTTGTCAACTTTCAAGTTTGTAATCGCTTTAAGACAATTTCTTCATTTATTTACAAAGTGCTTAGCTTAAGGGTGCTTTCATTGATCACATACGTCAACTGGTCAAGCTTTGGAATGCTATATCTACATGTATTAACACAGGGAATCTCGTCCAAGAAAATTGCTTGAACATGTCACCAGAAAATCGGGTTCATACAATAGTACTCTTCCGGTGGTAGCGCTAAAATTGATTGGCCTTTTCGAAATTTACGACCAATCAAAACCGTTAAATTGTATTGCATATTTACTGTATTTAGCTACCAGTGGCGATGGCGTAACCAGTTTTCCAAAAATAATGTTATCGATATCCCTCGTACCCGTACCCCCACCTTTCATCCTTTTGACGTTGCTAGCTTTTAACAAAATTAAAAATATACGTGCAAAGCCTGGTACTAATACTATTAGTGATCCTAATAGTATGATTCTACCGAGCTGTCCAGAAAGTTGGAAAGTTGTACAAGAATTAGTGTCAGTTAAAACCTTTTTATCTAAAACATTTGTTTCGACATACAACTTTCAAGGTAAAAACCAGATTTAAGCAAGTCTCAATATATTACATAATAGATAATAACCCTATTTTGGAAGCTTATCTGTTCGCTATAATACTTCTTTAAATGTAGTAGTTCTGCGAAATTTCGTGTTGCATCCCTAAATTTAAAAGAATAATCGGATCATACAGGAGTAAATGATCGCATGTGCGTTCGTTTAGTTGATAATTAGTTGGATTAACAATAGAATAATACATATTTGGAAAAATCCTAGTATAACGCTAGCACTAACGTTGCTTTTTTAAAACAAGGCCACACTCATTTTTTAATCATACTTTTTACGCTTGGTTGGCGTTCATGTCTTCTCGAAGAATCTTTGCCGACTTAACCGATTCAGATTCACTTTATAGGGGTCATCTAGCTACACTGTATTCTGAGGTCGGACATATGTGATTGAATGTTGTAGTGCACGGCGACGTAAGAATGCTTTTTTGACGATATCAAACTTAGTCAAAGGGGAAAACAAACAAGTCAGTTACCATTGCAGGCAATGGGAGAAAAACATTTTTCAATAAATACTGGACAGAATTGATTTTTCTTCAGATATGGTGTGTATTAGATAATAGTTTTCAACATATATGAGTACCATTAATTTTTGCTGACTGGTTTAGGCGACACAAGTATTCGTAAAAAATATCCCATTGAGTGTAATGATAAAGTTTCCCTATCAACTTGGCAAATCTATACTGATCTCGTACACAGTTATGTCGACTCTGACCATGAGAATTTCACACAATACACTTTTTAAACTAATGGTGGCATGTACAGTGGGTTATTATACTTTTCATACGTAAATGCAGTGGCATTGGCAGAGGGATGGGGGGAGGGGGGCGATTTCCCTTCAATATTTTAATCCGTTTATTCAGATTGGTGCTGTCGGTTCAAAAAGCTTCAACATTTCAGGTGCTTATTATGTTTTTAGATTTCAAAAGGGCATTTTCTCAGAAAAAGGTTCTTCAGAAATAATATATTAAACATTCGTGCAATTTTGTATTCAAATACATGAACTAAGAGAGAGAGGGGAGAGAGAGGGGGGAGATGGGTGTCGGAGGGCACATGATACAAAATAGGCTCATTTTAAAAGTTTGACAACATTTACAAAAAATTGTAGCAAATTATTGAAAACCTTACTTTTAGACAACCCATATTTTTTAAAGAGTAACGATAAACCTAACCATGTACAAACATAAACAATAAAACATAATTCCAAATTTTGCATTTTTATGACTGTGTTTTGTATATGTATTATAGCTCTTTTTCAAATAAATTTTGACTTCTCTAATACACCTTCTTACTATGCGTTGTGACATACATTTTTGCCCTTGAAATGTCAGTTTTGTGAGAGCTTCTAGGGTCTTTGCCCCCTGGACCCCACTGGAGCTTTGCCCTGGACCCCACCAGGGGCCCTTTAGCGGGTCCCTGGACCCCATGCCGATAAGTCGAGCGCTTTGCACTTTGATTTTGTGTTTTTTATATGGTGTATTATAGCTCTCTTTCAAATGAATTTTTACTTTTATATTACACCTTCTTACTATGTGTTATGACATACTTTTTTTCCTCTGAAATGTCAATTTTGCAAGAGCTTCCGCCGGCTTTTTCCCCTGGGCCCCTTGGACCCCACCAGGGGCCCTTAAGGGGCCCCTGGACCCCATGTCCACAAGTTGAGTGCTCCAAGACCTCAACTGCACCAGTAAATATCTTGTCGGTTCAATTCAATTCTCTGCCTTCCCAATATGAAAATCTTGGCTACGCCACTGCATAAAGGTAAAGGTGTGTTGAATGTAAGGCTACCAAACTTAGGCCCATGGTCAATGGGGAAAAATTCGCTCCAAGCTTGCTATCTTACTATGTTATGTACCTTTCTTGCTTTAATTCTTATATGTAGTTCTTTAAAGTTGTTTTAGTCCCTAGTGCTCAAAAAGACAAAATTAGAAGACCCTTTATGCTTGTTTTGGTGAAGAAAACAATTCCCAGTGGGACCTTCGAAGTTTCTGTCACTCGTATTGTTTATATTAGACGTCATATTACATCTATGGTTGTCGTACAGCTGATCGGCTAACAACTCATACACATTTAAATAGATTCAAGAAACACATAAACAATTTTTATCGAACTTTGACCTCATGAATAATCAACAAAATATAGTTCTGCTCTTAAAGTAATGGCTGAATAGCTGTTCACATCGCAAACAGAAGACTCACAGAAAATAGATAAATTCTACCATTTCCAAGTAAGTTTTAAACTGCAGGATTTTGTGGATAAACAATCTCTTGTGAACCTAGTGATAACAGATGTTTAATATTTTAGTGTAGAATATTATCAGGGAAGCCATATACAATTGTGTAAAGTTCCCAGAAAAAATTACTGGTTAATATATATTAGTGTGCATACAGTAGGAAAAAACTTATTACCTTCATGAAGCTGCAGATCAGTAAACAACAGGAATTACACAATGTCAGCATACAGAAATGGGTTAAAGTGAAAGAAATTATGGCCAAATGATGGTATATGGTTCCATAACTAGGTAAACACTACGAGTATGTCAAAAAGTGTATTGTGTGATATGACTAATAGCTAGGGGTCATCCAGAGTTTCAGACTAAAGTTTTTTGCTTGCGCTGGAATGCAAAAACATTATTTAAAATGCGGAGATTATCTAGAGGAATGCAAAGGAATATGCATGGAAATTTTCATGCTTTCACAAAAAATTGTGTGCAGAAATTTTCAGGAAAATAATGATAAATTTACATAAATTTGACCTGTAAGGTTTCTGATGGACGAACTAGACATCAAGCCTCATCACCCATCATATTGTGGCGTCTGAATTTGTTGGATCAAATGAATGACACAGTTTCAGCAGAGATGATAGCGTCTTTCGAAAACTAATACTGCTCCTTAAATGCCGACCAATAGCAATTGGCGAATGGTTGTTGGAAGACTGATAATGGAAGTTGTATCTGAATTGTATGTATATTTGTAGCAGTTGCGTTACATATACTGCAGTGACGTTACGTATACTGCAGTGACGTTACGTATACTGCAGTGACGTTACGTATACTGCAGTGACGTTACTTATGCTGCAGTGACGCACGCGATGCTGCAGTGACGCGTTCGTATGCTGCAGTGACGCCACGTATGCTGCAGTGACGCCACGTATGCTGCAGTGACGCACGTATACTGCAGTGACGCCACGTATACTGCAGTGACGCACGTATACTGCAGTGACGCGTTACGATACTGCAGTGACGTTACGTATACTGCAGTGACGCGTTACGATACTGCAGTGACGCGTTACGTATACTGCAGTGACGCGCCACGATACCGCAGTGACGCACGATACCGCAGTGACGCTTACGATACTGCAGTGACGTTACGTATACTGCAGTGACGTTACGTATACTGCAGTGACGTTATGTACGTACGTTACTGCAGTGACATTATGTACGTTACTGCAGTGATGTTATGTACGTTACTGCAGTGCAGTCTGCATTCAAATCCAGTATCATAAGGAATTCCAAATTTCTTGTAACGTGAAGTATAGCTAAGTAGACAAGGTTGTTTGTTGTTGCAGATGAAGAGAGTTACTATTTTGCGCAGGGAATGTCTCGCAAATGGTCAAATGTTATGCGCAAATTTGGAGTCGACCAGGAAATTGCGCCTAACACTAATGACTCCCATGGTTGCCATTCAAGTGTGGCCTATGCCTACTCAGAGTTGGAATTAATTATAAAATTTCCCACAATTCCTAATAAAAGTGTCAAAAATCTTCCGACGAAAAATTGTGACAGAAATGATATAACTAAATACAGCTTTATATGCTCACACTTTACCACACATATTCCCTCTTTCCCAATTGATTGTACTATACATCACACACTTATGTGAGGGTGTTCTTGAAGCATTGAACCGAAACCATTGTGACTGAATTAAAATTTTACCACATAGACCTACACTATTGCTTGATACTCAAGAAATATTTATACATTTTTTTATTTATATATTTCTTTTTGGTTCCGATGCGATCAAGAATCTATGCGGTCATGATGGCGTGTGTGTGTATGTATGTATGTGTGTGATACTAGCTCGTAAACACGATATCTTAAGAACCATACTCCATATTCATGTCATATGTGGTACACTGATAGACCATGGTCCGTAGATGTGCCCTAATGTTTTTGGTGTTTATGTCGTCCATATCAATGAGTAGGCAGGGCTTAAAATGTTCATATTTAGATAACCTCATCTCTCTTTGTTTCATATGTAGTGTAGTTATATTGTTAGCTAGTGTCTACATGTTCATTGTACAAAAATGTTGAATTTTATTAATATGCATAGTGGGCAGGGCTAAACATGATTTTGTTGAAAGGAGCATGTAAACACGATATCTCAAAAAACTATACATGGGTTTTAATTTATATGTGGTACACAAATAGCCCATGGTCTGCAGATGTGCCCTATTATTTTTGGTGCCAATGTCATGCATATTGATGAGTAGGCAGGGCTTAATGTAAAATCTTTCAGCTGTTTATATACTCACAATCATATATGTGAATTTGGTCAAAATTTGACATGTAACTTCTTTATGACCTCTTATAATATGCGCTATGTTTTCTATGGTCATACCTTACATATTTTTATACTTATAGCACAAAATATCACTAAAATATTTCATAAATGCAATTGACATCCTATTAACGTAGCTGTCTATTTGTTAAATCACCAGAAGTATTGTGATTTCAGAGTTATCTGTCATGTTTAGTTGCAATGTAATCTTCAGCCAGAGTTAACATAAGACTATCAAGTTCATTCATCCATAGCGAGGTGGCTTGAGGCAAGTCTCTTTTGTCTTATGTTATGGAACAATGGACACAGATTGTTTTGTTTATCTTTAAAGGAAGCTAAGAAAAGTGTATGTTCTGATTGGTTAGTTGACAAGCAATTTGTGGAAAAAAGTGTGTGTTAAAGTCTTTGTTTATTTTTGTGTGCTGGTGGGGATTTGTATTATTATCACTTTAATTTGTACACCCCTGTTTGAAGATGAATCAGTCCATCATGTGTAGATCCAATCACATTATGTTTTTTGGGACATCTATGTCATTTGCATATGCATTTTTATGTCAGTGAAGATGCTTGAAATTGTGGGATGACCTTTAAACATTATTGGTCACAATATGTGGAGATGATGCAGGTGGAATATTTAAAGAATTACAACAGCATCGGAACCAATATACCTTTGGTTTCTGGTTAATATTACTTCCTGCAAATTCCTGTTTTTCCCGTGGTTACAACTGCAGGAACCATGGATTTCCTCCAGGTCTGTCCCTACTGATGGCTGGCCTAATAGTATGGTCAAATTTTGAATGCTGTAAACTACCCAATTATTACTTAACCCAACAGCAGGCCTACTAATAAATGAGCCTGTTATGCTCATAAAATGCTAGTACTGGCATCTGCTATGGCTTGTGTTGTCTATGCTCCATATAGGAGTTTTGCCGAGTTCCCGTAGTGGAGGATCATGTACAAAACAAAACAAAATATGTACAGTTTCACAGTAAGGCCTTGTTTCAAACCAATCTCATTACTTGATGCTATACCATTTTGGTGCCCATAATACCTTTTGTGATGTTCAAAACCCATATCCACCATTTCATGATGCTTTTATATCATATACCTGACAATATATTAACTTTTCCACTTGTGGTTTGCACTGGTTTTGCATGCAAATCTAAATAAAAAGTTATGAAAGTAACATTTCCAATGGTCACAAATGGTGACT
This sequence comes from Chiridota heheva, assembly GCA_020152595.1. NCBI lineage: Eukaryota > Metazoa > Echinodermata > Holothuroidea > Apodida > Chiridotidae > Chiridota > Chiridota heheva. The sequence continues at coordinate 459,510 of JAIGNY010004213.1, read as the reverse complement.
ATTCAATTTAAACTATGTAAAGTACTCAACATGCAGGCCACTTCATTTTAACAATGACCTATATTGAAAATTTGTATGCCTTAATGATTCTTTTTTGGTTTATTTTTTTTGATGTGTTAATTTGAGTTACTGTATATTTGACATCTGATTTCAAGGAAGTGGAAACTGTATTTAATCTAAATACAAGGTAAATAATTGAAACAATTAATCAAACAAATTACCTTCAGAGAATATGTTTAGCAATTATTCAAGAGTAGAAAGATTTGCTACATTGTAAGTTTTAAGGTAACTTTTTATTTCTGTTGGGCATGTTAGAGGGCTGAATACACACTTGTTTATCTAAGACAATATATCCACACATATTTTCTTCTTCAAATTGTTATCCTATTTTGATACAGGTATGTCTTAGCTAATAAAATTTGTTAAAACTGGTAGATTTATGGAAAATGTTTTTCATACAATAGAAGTCCTACTGATCTATAAACGATAACTTGTTATTAGAAAAACTCTGTAAAAATAAATGAGATTATTATTCAATTTCCTTTTCCTTTTTAGAAATAAAATGTTTTGTCAAAACTGGTGATAATTCTCTCAGCAAGATACTGTGCCTCTATTCTTTCCACTGACAAACACAAAATGGCTTCATCCAGCAGCATTCTGGCCAGAACGGCACAGTCTGCATCATACAACATGATCTTGCAGGTAAGTATATTTACATGTTAAAGATATATGGACATGTAGTGGCAACATTAGCTTTTCAAAGCTTTTCATAGTCATGAAATTGTTTATCAAAATCAATTAAAATTGACCATTTTACAACATTTTGAAATAGTGGTAGCTATTTACATGATTAAAGCAGAGCTGGAAAAAACTACGGTTCCAGCAACTATAACCGCGGGAAAATTAGGAATTTGCGGGAAGAAAAAAAGGTATAAAGAAAAAAAAAATAGATTTCTTCAGTAAGCAACAGTATATGTGGTAAGTATGTGCTCAAAGCACATCCCTTATTTAATTGTGCAATGAAAAATACATTAAATTGCATAATAGGGAAGTACATAAAGATGTATTTCACTACAATAATATCATTTCTGCTGTGATTTTTCGGGGGAAAGTTTTCCACACCTTTACTCAGAACGGCGGGAAATGTTATAATTAATTTTAACTCCGGTTTAAGCTACTGTATATGGACATGTAGTTATCAACATTTTCTAAATTGCTTGAAGAACTTTCTAAAACCATGAAAGTAGCCAAAGACCTAATCACAAACAATCAATAATTGACCATTCTACATCGTTTTTAAATTTCAGGCATCAGTATTCAAATTTGTGATGTACTACAGGACAACCTTGGAAGTTTCTTATGCAAATTCTTTGTTCTTTGGATGCATATCATAATTCTTTGTTCTTTGGATGCATATCATAATTCTTTGTTCTTTGGATGCATATCATAATTCTTTGTTCTTTGGATGCATATCATAATTCTTTGTTCTTTGGATGCATATCATGATTCTTTGTTCTTTGGATGCATATCATAATTCTTTGTTCTTTGGATGCCTATCATAATTCTTTGTTCTTTGAATGCATATCATAATTCTTTGTTCTTTGGATGCATATCATAATTCTTTGTTCTTTGGATGCATATCATAATTCTTTGTTCTTTGGATGCATATTATAATTCTTTGTTCTTTGGATGCATATCATAATTTTTTGTTCTTTGGATGCATATCATAATTCTTTGTTCTTTGGATGCATATCATAATTCTTTGTTCTTTGGATGCATATCATAATTCTTAGTTCTTTGGATGCATATCATAATTTTTTGTTCTTTGGATGCATATCATAATTTTTGTTCTTTGGATGCATATCATGATTCTTTGTTCTTTGGATGCATATCATAATTCTTTGTTCTTTGATGCATATCATAATTCTTTGTTCTTTGGATGCATATCATAATTCTTTGTTCTTTGGATGCATATCATAATTCTTTGTTCTTTGGATGCATATAATTCTTTGTTCTTTGGATGCATATCATAATTCTTTGTTCTTTGGATGCATATCATGATTCTTTGTTCTTTGGATGCATATCATAATTCTTAGTTCTTTGGATGCATATCATAATTCTTTGTTCTTTGGATGCATATCATAATTTTTGTTCTTTGGATGCATATCATAATTCTTTGTTCTTTGGATGCATATCATAATTCTTAGTTCTTTGGATGCATATCATAATTCTTTGTTCTTTGGATGCATATCATAATTTTTTGTTCTTTGGATGCATATCATAATTCTTTGTTCTTTGGATGCATATCATAATTCTTAGTTCTTTGGATGCATATCATAATTCTTTGTTCTTTGGATGCATATCATAATTCTTTGTTCTTTGGATGCATATCATAATTCTTTGTTTTTGGATGCATATCATAATTCTTTTGTTCTTTGAATGCATATCATAATTCTTTGTTCTTTGTATGCATATCATAATTCTTTGTTCTTTGGATGCATATCATAATTCTTTGTTCCTTGGATGCATATCATAATTCTTTGTTCTTTGGATGCCTATCATAATTCTTTTTGTTCTTGGATGCCTATCATAATTCTTTGTTCTTTGATGCATATCATAATTCTTTGTTCTTTGAATGCATATCATAATTCTTTGTTCTTTGGATGCATATCATAATTCTTTGTTCTTTGATGCATATCATAATTCTTTGTTCCTTGATGCATATCATAATTCTTTGTTCTTTGTATGCATATCATAATTCTTTGTTCTTTGATGCATATCATAATTCTTTTGTTCTTTGAATGCATATCATAATTCTTTGTTCTTTGGATGCATATCATAATTCTTTGTTCTTTGGATGCATATCATAATTCTTTGTTCTTTGATGCATATCATAATTCTTTGTTCCTTGGATGCATATCATAATTCTTTGTTCTTTGTATGCATATCATAATTCTTTGTTCTTTGGATGCATATCATAATTCTTTGTTCTTTGATGCATATCATAATTCTTTTGTTCTTTGGATGCATATCATAATTCTTTGTTCTTTGGATGCATATCATAATTCTTTGTTCTTTGTATGCATATCATAATTCTTTGTTCTTTGGATGCATATCATAATTCTTTTGTTCTTTGGATGCATATCATAATTCTTTGTTCTTTGGATGCATATCATAATTCTTTGTTCTTTGGATGCATATCATAATTCTTTTGTTCTTTGGATGCATATCATAATTCTTTGTTCCTTGATGCATATCATAATTCTTTGTTCTTTGTATGCATATCATAATTCTTTGTTCTTGGATGCATATCATAATTCTTTGTTCTTTGGATGCATATCATAATTCTTTGTTCTTTGGATGCATATCATAATTCTTTGTTCTTTGGATGCATATCATAATTCTTTGTTCTTTGGATGCATATCATAATTCTTTGTTCTTTGGATGCCTATCATAATTCTTTGTTCTTTGGATGCATATCATAATTCTTTGTTCTTTGAATGCATATCATAATTCTTTGTTCTTTGTATGCATATCATAATTCTTTGTTCTTTGGATGCATATCATAATTCTTAGTTCTTTGGATGCATATCATAATTCTTTGTTCTTTGGATGCATATCATAATTCTTTTGTTCTTTGGATGCATATCATAATTCTTTGTTCTTTGAATGCATATCATAATTCTTTGTTCTTTGTATGCATATCATAATTCTTTGTTCTTTGGATGCATATCATAATTCTTAGTTCTTTGGATGCATATCATAATTCTTTGTTCTTTGGATGCATATCATAATTCTTTGTTCTTTGGATGCATATCATAATTCTTTGTTCTTTGGATGCATATCATAATTCTTTGTTCTTTGGATGCATATCATAATTCTTTGTTCTTTGGATGCCTATCATAATTCTTAGTTCTTTGGATGCATATCATAATTTTTTGTTCTTTGATGCATATCATAATTCTTTGTTCTTTGGATGCATATCATAATTCTTTGTTCCTTGGATGCATATCATCATTCTTTGTTCTTTGGATGCATATTATAATTCTTTGTTCTTTGGATGCCTATCATAATTCTGTGTTCTTTGGATGCATATCATAATTCTTTGTTCTTTGGATGCATATCATAATTCTTTGTTCTTTGGATGCATATCATAATTCTTTGTTCTTTGGATGCATATCATAATTCTTAGTTCTTTGATGCATATCATAATTCTTTGTTCTTTGGATGCATATCATAATTCTTTGTTCTTTGGATGCATATCATAATTCTTTGTTCTTTGGATGCATATCATAATTCTTTGTTCTTTGGATGCATATCATAATTTTTGTTCTTTGGATGCATATCATAATTCTTTGTTCTTTGATGCATATCATAATTCTTTGTTCTTTGGATGCATATCATAATTCTTTGTTCTTTGTATGCATATCATAATTCTTTGTTCTTTGGATGCATATCATAATTCTTTGTTCTTTGGATGCATATCATAATTCTTTTGTTCTTTGGATGCATATCATAATTCTTTGTTCTTTGGATGCATATCATAATTCTTTGTTCTTTGGATGCATATTATAATTCTTTGTTCTTTGGATGCATATCATAATTCTTTGTTCTTTGGATGCATATCATAATTCTTTGTTCTTTGGATGCATATCATAATTCTTTGTTCTTTGGATGCATATCATAATTCTTTGTTCTTTGGATGCATATCATAATTCTTTGTTCTTTGGATGCATATCATAATTCTTTGTTCTTTGATGCATATCATAATTCTTTGTTCTTTGGATGCATATCATAATTCTTTGTTCTTTGGATGCATATTATAATTCTTTGTTCTTTGGATGCATATTATAATTCTTTGTTCTTTGGATGCATATCATAATTCTTTGTTCTTTGGATGCATATCATAATTCTTTGTTTTTGGATGCATATCATAATTCTTTGAATTGTGCAACAAATTGAGGTTTTACCATATCCCTACCAAATTCTAGCAGGAGTAGACTTTTCTATCATTTTTTAAAATATATCAAAATAATAAGTTTTGTCTAAAGAAATTGTAATTATTCCAAAGTTTGTAAGTTAGGGTATCAAAGATGATGTTTTAAACTCATATGTTGGCATCAATACTAGACTTGTCATAAAAGACTCATGTACATTACTGTACCATAGAATGGCAGACCAAGGGTCAGATCAAATGAATCCAGAACATCTGCTTTTGGGTCATACACTGTAGTACATTCATGTTCATTTTGTAATACCACTCTTGCGTTGCCTGGGACAACTACAAAATTGTCTGGACAACCATAATTTATTCAAACTTAGATTCTTTTTGACAGAAAATGTTTTAAGAGCTTAAACAGAGCAACCTTATTTTCTACCAGAACAACCATACATTTAGGTAACTGCCTGGCAGGCTAGTTGATCTCAAGTTGATTTGATACTTGCATCTTGCATTACTCTTAAGTAATGTTGTGGCTATAGCAACAGAACAATAACTTGATTACTGATAAATGAATAGTATATTTTGTCAAATATTCTCATTGCAAAGACATCTCCATCTGATCATATTTACTCCCTCCTTTTCATTTAGATGTGGGTACTGTATGATTAATGCTAAATCATACAATCCCCAAATAAAAGAATTATAGTCATATATATGTCTTGTATAGTTGTAATCATATATATGCATAGTTTTGTGATGATTTTGTCTTCATTACAGGTAATGTTTCGGGTCATGACCTTTGTACTTAATGCTTTTATTCTCAAGAATAAGTATGTGACGGAAGATATGCTTGGTGTGGTTAATGTCAGGTAGGTATTCTGATACCTTCATAAGAATTTGTGTACAGTCTTTATCATGTTATAGAATAATGTTTAAGATAGATGTCTATCACAATACTTTTGATACACTGGGTCAGATCTCGCCAACTGAGATTCCTAGGCTACATACTGTACCTAGGAGACCAGAAGATGAGCCTGTATGGAAATATGGCCTACATTTTCCATCACATGGCAAAAGAGAACCCAGCCATTAACAGACATCTTACTCGCTGTTAAGCCCTCATCAAACAAACTTACTCGACGTACATCCAACACTTATGGTACTTGCAGGAGGATTTTGTAAAGCCAAACACTATTTTTATTTTTTTCCCCCCACATTCTGCTTTTGCCCCTTATCTCCCCTTAGAAACCTTCCATCCCCTCACTATCCTAACTCTTACACCATAATCTATTAACACCCCTTTGGCACATTTGACTCTGACTGTCGCAGTTACGTTAAACATTAACCAACCAAACCAACCAAACACTATTGCTGTGTTTGCACAGGACCATAGTAATTGGAAGAAATTTGTGGTCATCTGCAAAGCGCTGATTGAAGATGAATATGAGGACAGTATTTATTACTACATTATGAAATATATTCATCTCTTACAATTGACCCTCGTTGTCGTGGTGCTGTTAAACCCTCATCAAACAAACAAACTTACAGTTTATGCTTTAGTTTATTTATCTAATATGATCAACGAATAAAAGTGGGTGAAATGTGGGTGAAATCAAATTCAATTTGCCATGAATTGTTGCAAAAAAAAAAGCCCAAAACACGCTTGTATAACCATGATCAGTTGACGCTTCTCAACCAATCAAATTCTAGTATCCTTTCCATGTAAATGAATAATGGCTCCTGTATGAAAGCAGAATTGTGTGACTTAACCCTCATGCTTCTCTTGTATTGCAACTCTGCTTAAAAATTTTTAATTATGGTGTCTTTTCTTACTCTGAAAGTAACAGTTTTATTTTTATCAAAGGAATATTCCCATGGTTTTTTGTAAATTCTTATTTGAAAGGGCATACTTCTAGAGCCAATTTAGTACAAAAATCAGGTTGATATCATATTCCGTTGAGGAGATATGGATTTTTAAAGATTTCCCAATTGCATTTTAAAGTTTTTGTACAGTATGATGAATTCATGACAATTCCATTGCAAATGTTTGTTTGAATGTTAATTGGTTGTTTCTGTATGATTAGAAACAATTTTCCAATAGTTATTGAATTAGGGTATATTTGGCAATGTATATGAATACCTAACTTTCATCAATTTATTTTTCTAGCAGGTTTTACTAATAAAAAAGGATGATAGATTTTAATGAAATACATAACCTTTGTGGGAGAATGTGTTGCTGTGATGTCATACTGAGTCTTTTCCTATTTGTTTATTGCCATTTTTTGTGAACTTTATAATTTGAATATCTCCTTGTAGGAATAACATATCAACATGATTTTTGTACTAAATTGTTTCTAAAATATTTCTCTTATGAAAAAACTTGGGAATATTCCTCTAAGGACTGGAGCAGTACATCTTTTTTATTAAGTACTGGAACAGTACATCTTTCATTAAGTATTGGAACAGTATATATATATATATATATATGTATATATATATATATATATATATATATATATATATATATATATATATATATATATATATATATATATTTTACTAAGTACTGGAGCACTGAAAGATCCCTGTGTGAGCATAAAGTAGTGTTTGAAATCTTTGAACTGAAATATTTCAGATTTGTTAGTGTTGGATTGCTAACTGTTTTTAAAAAATCACCCTTTCTGTACACTGATGAAATCAGCTGATTAAAATTTTCAGGTTTAAAATTTGTGTTTTTGCAGGTTGACATTGTTGCATTCCACAATTCTCTTCCTTGCCGAGAGGCTTTTCGGAGGGCTTGTCTCAGTCAGACAAAGAAGTATCAATGGCAACAGGTCATCAACTTAGTCTGGTTCAGGTATGTTGCAGGTTTATGGAATTGTACTCAAAAGAAAGCAGCAGAATCACAGATAAATAATACAGAAACAAGACGGTGCTCTTTTGAAATGTATGCTTTCCACATGAAGCAGCCTATATTGTGGGAATCATATCATATCATGGGAAAGTCCTGAGTGATACCTTGCAAGTTCATGCTCATGTGAAGAAGTGTTTAATGTTCTGAGTGTCCTTAGTTCTTTAGATATGACTACAGTATATATTTCATTGACATTGCTTGCACTCAGAAAGGAAGTTTACTGCAAATAAAAACAGCGATTAAACTTATCTAAAGTTTCATAATTCAAAATTCAGTGTAGCATAGCAAATGCTGTGGCTATCTTGGTGAAGCTAATTATAAGTCTTTCACATTGTTACCTCAATTTTTTTAAACTGCAGTTTCACGTGCTGGATGGTGACTTAATCATAATGTGCTATCAGAGTGACCCCATGTCAAGATTTCTATGAATAGGAAGTTTGTGCACCTCATGTACATGTATGCTCTTAACTGACTGGTTAGCTCAATTGATAGAACAGCCAAGTTCATGCCAATAACATAGCATAGCATAGCAAGGTTTAACGTCCCAAAAGCATCCAGTGCTGGACATTATATAAAGACGGCCACAGCCTTTGATAACCAGTTGTGAACTCACTGGTTGCAGACCCACGGGATTTGAACCCGGCACGTGCGGGTGAGAGGACAAAGCACTAACCACTACACCACGATAGGTCATGGGTTCAATCCCCAATCGAGTCATATCAAAGACCTGCTGCCCTCTTGCATGGTGCTCAGCTTATGGGATTGGAACAGGGTTTAGGTACAGGCTTGTGTGCTGTATGTCAGATGCTGCCTCAGAAAGTTTATATTGTAAAGCACTTTGAGCATGCATACTTGGGTATAAGGCGTTATACTGTATAAGAACTGAGTCTTATTATTAGTGCTATATTTGCTTGACAACTAACGGACGATATAGCTCCTTGACTTCTGCTCCTCATGCACTCATTCTTTCTCTCCTAAAATGATCTCTACTTCTTTCGTCTTTCTAGTCTTCCTCTGGGTATCTTGTGTGCCACCATCTTGGGGTACGTCTGGTCCCAGGTTTTGACGGCACCAGACCCTGACGTCATACCTCGGTACCAAGTTGGCGTGCTCTGTTTTGCACTTTCAGCTGTGATTGAGTTGCTGGCTGAGCCTTTCTGGGTGGTGGGACAAGCATTGCTTTTTGTGAGATTGAAGGTAAATCTGGTGTTTTATCTTATCGCTCACCAATCTCTGATCTTATAATGGCATTTATTTATAGTGAGCCTCTTAGAAATTAATTATTAACAGTGCAGGTTCAAGGAATTTAAATTAATTGCAGTTACAAAAGAATATGTGTGTATAAAAATGTAGAAAAAAATGTATTTAAATATTTAGCCCTTACAGGCACGGTCATGACATGACCGTGTGGACATGCACTTTTTCAAAAATTATGTTGCTTTTAAAATAGGTCTACAACAGTGATCCTGTTTTCATTTGAAAGAGCCATTCTAGTTCTTTCAATAAATTAACATTTTGATGAGGGTTATAATGAGAATTTTTGAGTCAAACTTGCTTGAAAATGGGTAAAAATCAGATTTTGCAAAACATTTGTCAAATTTCACTTTTTTTTCCAAAACTTTCTTGTCATACTTCCAGACCTTGCTTTTACTTGAAAACCCAGGAGAAACTGTCAAAGACATTAATGCATCCAATTCTGGTCAAATTTTGACTGCCCCTATCATCAATATCTGTTTTTGGCAAAATTTCATGATTTTTAGCCTTTTGGAGAACAATTTTGATGGAAATCATAGTTCCTAATCACAATACAACTGCCCAATGCAAAACATCGTTGAAATCGGAATTCCCCAAATATTTTTATTGATATCAAAAAAAGCAACTACCCCTTTTTATCCACACCGAAATATAAGTTTAAAAACAAACCTAAGAATTATTCATAGGCATCGTGGTATAGCGGTGTGCATGTGGGACTTTACGTGGGTGGACCCAGGTTCGGAAACCGAACCGGATGTGCGGCTTCGTTTTTCGCCAGTAATTACAGGGGTGATTATTTTTTGTTTATTTTCATTGCTTTTGCATGTTTTGCTCTCAGAAAAGAAAAAAAAAATTGGACTGGTATCAATAGAAGAAAAAAAATTCACAAACAATCTAAATATATAAAAAAATCCTCCATTTTTATTATTCACATGAAATAATAAAGGTTCAAAAGAAATTTGTAAATTTGCATATTTATGTAGATATTTTTTTTATTTTGAATTTTTTATTAAAAACTTTTGTTTTAGCATTCATATAAACCAAACTTGTAGTGACAGAAAATAAAGGAAAGTTGGGACAATTAATTTTGTCAAAATTTCAAAAAAATTGCAGTCAAATTTTGAAACCACTGGGTCTCTAAAGGTTAAATGAATATTAAAAGCTTTGAGAAAGCAACCTAAAATTCGAACTCCAATATACATTCGGAGAGAACCATAAAGACTGTACCATATGTTGTGGTAACAATTACATGGGCATGTGTTCAGTAAAACCTTAGCACACCCTTTACTTGCTGTTAGCTAGTAGGCACTCATTAGGAACTCATCATTTTGTGATGAGCTTATACCTCAAGAAGTGCAGTGGTTAAGGAGTTACGCTCATATTTGAAAGCTACTGTACCAGGTTCGATTCCCGTTGTTGGTGCTGCATTGTTTCCTTGACCAAGATACTTTACTCTACTTGCTTCAGTCCACTCAGCTGTAAAATGAGTCCCAGCACTGCTGGGGAGTTTATCTGTGATGGACTGGTGTCCTATCTAGGGGTAGTCATGTACTTTCATCTGCTTGTGGCATTGAAACTGAGAATAAGCACCGGCTCTATGAGCTTAATGGCTCGGTGGTTGGATTTAACTTTTTATACCTTGTTGCTACAAGCTTGATAGAACCTCAAACAAGCTCATTTTTGATCCACAAGCTCACAAATGTTTTAAATATGAGACCATTTCAATATTTTTACTTTGTGAAAGGTTCCAAATATGGGTTGATTTCAATATTCTTGCTTTGTAAAAGGTTCCAATTATAGGTTCATTTCAATATTCTTACTTTGTAAAAGGTTTCAAATATGGGTTCATTTTGATATTCTTACTTTGTAAAAGGTTTCAAATATGGGTTCATTTTAATATTTTTACTTTGTTAAAGCTTCCAAATATGAGTTCATTTCAATATTCTTACTTTGTAAAAGGTTTCAAATATGGGTTCATTTCAATATTCCTACTTTGTAAAAGGTTCCAAATATGGGTTCTTTTATTATTCTTACTTTGTTAAAGGTTTCTAAATATGGGTTCATTTCAATATTCTTACTTTGTAAAAGGTTCGAAATATGGGTTCCTTTTAATATTCTTACTTTGTAAAAGGTTCCAAATATGAGTTCATTTCAATTTTCTTACTTTGTAAAAGATTCCAAATATGGGTTTATTTTAATATTCTTTTTTGTTAAAGCTTTTAAATTATTTCATTTTAATATTCTTACTTTGTTAAAGCTTTCAAGTATGGGTGTATTTTATTTTCTTATTTTTAAAGATCAAAATGAATTGCATTTTAATATTCTTACTTTGTAAAGTGATTTATGGGTCAAATATTCTTACTTTGTTAAATTAATGTTTTAATGAGAATATTCTTACTTTGTAAATTCCAAATGATTCATTTTAATATTTGATTTGCAAAAGTTCCAAATATTGCCCATTTCAATATTTTTACTTTGTAAAAGTGACAAAATATGGGTTTATTTTAATATTCTTACTTTGTAAAAGGTTCTAAATATGAGTTATCAAATTTTGATTTTTAAAGAAAATTGATATATAGTAAACAATTTTGAGAGAAAAAAATTGATAGAAAGTTAGATTTGTCTATTTCTGATGTAGGTGATGGTTGAGGGGCTGGCTGTAGCAAGCAAGTGCATCCTTACAGTATTCCTGGTGGTTTTCTTTCCAAATCTCGGCATCCTGGCATTCTGCATAGCTCACGTAATGTAAAACAGTTTTTGTTGTCTTACTTTATTCAGGTTTTCTTTACTTAAAGGACCACTAACTAAGTGAGAGGGCATGAGACACTAGAATATTGAAATATGCTTTTTATGAACGCAATGGTATTGAAAACTTTTGATATGAATGTTTAAATGGACCTTATGCATATGACGTCACTAACGGATGTGCTCCCTCCCTCTGAGGACAAGCTGAGGCTGAAAAATATGTAATGTACGTGTAAATATCGGTTTCAGCACAGTGTGCACCTGAAACGCGTGTGCGCTTAGTTTTAGTAACGCGTTCATAAACATACACTCCAGCTTGTTCTCAGAGGGATGGCGCTATTATGGTAACTATGCAGATCGTGACCTCAATGCATAAGGTCTACTAAGAGTGATAATTTGTAATAAACGCTTAATTCACTTCCACCTCTCTCTTAAAGACCTAGTCTACATAACTCACATCAGAATAGATCTCACACATACTCACCTCCTCACTGACTCCCCCCGCCTCTCTGCAATAACTGTCATGAGTCCTCCACAGTCAAACACATCCTCAATGACTGTCCTCTTTTCACTAACCCCAGAGCTTCCCTCAATCCCTTCAAGGCCATTGCCGAGCTCTTCCGTAAAGAAAAACTTCCTAGAAATCATCTCCTTCCTACCCCATACCTGCTACTATAACTATATCTACATTATCTTGTCCTAACCTTCTCCAGATATTCACCTACCTACTCCACTCTACCTGACCTCTCCATTCTCTTTTCATCTTTGACATAAACTAATCTCTTGGGCACAATTTGACCATCGTTATTGTGGTGCTGTTAATCCTCACCAAACAACAAACATTAAGAATTCTCATATGATTCTTCTCACTCTGTGTACTATACTTAAAGAAGTTACCTGGTGATCAGAGGTGTCATCTTGTAGGGTTTAGAAAAAGCTGTGATGAACTGATCAACGTTGATTTATCACTGACTATATGTCCATCATATGGTACAGCTTAGTGTTGCTGTCTTTCACTGTGTACACATTGAAATGCAAATGCGTTTAACATTTAGAAAATACGTCAATGTAAAGCAGGTTGCGTTATTTTATTGAATCATGTGATGCCGCTCGCCAACCTCATTGGTTACCGCTTGTGTTGAAATCGGATTGCACCCTCACACCTCTCCGCCACTGGATGAGATGAAATTGGACCGATTATCACCGAACCAAACATGTTTGATCTGATCCGCTGATGACCATTCCAGCAAAATTAGGCCAATTTTTCAGCTCACACTTTCAGATTTCTACTTACAATCATCCGATGTACCGCTGATCTGGCAAAACAGGACATGTGTGAGGCAGGCTTTAGACTGCAAATGACTAAACTTCACCAGTAACTTCTTTGAGTATGGAACACAGAGTATCACATAAGAAGGAGCTTTTGGTTAAAAAAGCAGAGTGTCTGTTTACCATCCTTCTCTACTTTTACACCTCTAATTTGACCTTCTCTTTGAGTGCACCATTTATTCTTTCGTTATTTTTTGATGTAATTTAACCTCTGGCACTATTCAATGTGTCAACAAATCTCACCAATGAATCCATCCATTTGTTCTTTCGTTATTATTTTGATGTAATTTAACCTCTCTGGCACTATTCAATGTGTCAACAATTCTCATCAATCAATCAATGAATCCATCCATCCATCCATCCATCCATCCATCCATCCATCCATCCATCCATCCATCCATCCATCCATCCATCCATCCATCCATCCATCCATCCATCCATCCATCCATCCATCCATCCATCCATCCATCCATCCATTCAAGCAATCAATCAATCAATCAATCAATCAAAAGAACTGTTTTCTTGGTATGGTATTATACACAAAAAACAGTTTTTGCCTATAAGATATTATAAATTAAGCATGGGGTTAGAAAGAATGTATGGTTCCATAACTGCAGAAAAATTGGTAATTTGTGGAAGAATGTTTTATTTGTTTTTATTTCTTGGGTAAACAATAGTATATTTGGTAAATATGTGCTTTATAAATGTCCCCAATGTAATTGTGCAATGAAAAGTACATTAAATTGTGAAAGAGGGAAGAATATAAAGATGTATTTACTACATTAATATTATTTCTGTCACAATTTTTCGTGGGAAGATTTTTGACACCTTTATTTAGAACTGTGGGAAATGTTATGATTAAATTCCAACTCCGATTAAGCATAATGCATGTTGAATATTTTTCTTGCACTAAAAAGATCTTCACATAACTCATGTGCAGCAGCACGGAGGCAGAAATGAATAAATTGCCAATTAATGATAAAACAAGATGGCTTATGTATATTAAGTGTGCAAGCTCTTTTCTTTTAGTATGCTATCATAGGGGCATTATTAATAAGCCCAACGTGCATCAAAAAGAGGCATCATATTACACTTGCACGTGTTGGCAATGTAATTAGATTGTAGGTGTGCCAGGCCAAGTAAATAATGATATCATATTAGGTTGCCCTTGCTCTGGTGAGGCGTGTGATGTGCAACCGTCGATTTTGGCCAAAATCGGCGGTCGCAGTGCATACTAATGGAAAGTGGAGGTACATCTCATGTTGCCAGTCTGACCTTCAGACGTAAAATTAAAACACAGTAGCTTGTTTACGAAAAATTGATGTCTTCCAACCATGTCTGACATTCATATCTGGTGCATGAAACACTATTTTATTATTTCATCATAGATAAATTAATATGCAAATATATTCTATCTATGAAATTATTCAGCTGCTTTGATGTTGAAGTTCACCAATTTGATTTTTCATTTGTACCTACAGCTTTCGTACGCAATAATTGTTTATTTCCTATATGTGGCTTACTTTGCAAAATATATACGGACATCAGTCAAAAAGGATGATGAATTCCCCATGAAGTCAATTTGGAATTTCTTTCCCAATGATATTGCTGGACAGGTAATCTTTCTTTATTGACTTTCTTATATCTGTACACATTCATCTTAATCTATGTAAAAGAGTATATAGTATTCAATATATACAATTAATCTCTCTAGCTTAGATGATTGACAGCTTTTTCAACCAATTGCCATATGAATTTGCCTAGCAACAAAATCTGCATAACTAAGTGGGGAAAACATCCTGTACAGTACTGGTACAGTACAGCAAACTAGCGGCACGCACTCATACAGTCAATGTGATATACTGTACAAAACAAATTTCTGCACACACAGACTGAGTAATGGCAAAATGGTGAAAGAAAATTGCGCTTACGGGCTTTGCCCTCTACGGGCTTTGTACTGCTGATTCCAGATTTGAGGTTTGTTTTCCCCACCTAGTTACCGCATTGTTAAGGTGGGCGTGGCCTATTTCCATAATTAGAGAGGTTAATTATCATGATGTCGCCAAGGTTTGGAGGGCTTGGGCCCATTTTGATACTCATGCTGAAAAATAAGTAGTGTGGTGGAAGTTAGCAGAGGTATGCACATCACATGGTTATTTCCAGTATTTGTACCCGGCAAATTGTAAAAAGCTGGAGCCTACAATTATACTCATACAAATATTACATGTGGTAAAATGTATTGTTATGTTAATGATTAATGTAATCATGATGTTGAGTATGGTGACGGCGACAGCAACAACAAAGATGATCAAATTATTTCTGATTTAGAGATTAAAACAGTATAACAAATTTAAAATCATTCAAATACAGTCACAAAAATTTCAAAAATGTCAATAAATTGAATAGTTTTAAATTTTCTGTGAAAAGATGAAAGAAATAATGATTGCTTAAAGGAGACCTGAAGTCAATACAATCATTATCATATATGATAGAGGATACAAATCTTAACAAACTACCAAAAACAGCAAGTCAAAATCTTGTTCCTATCTCAATTTATTCATGTTTGTAGTAGACACATGGAGGCTGCCATTTTGTTCAATGCTGTATTGAAATATTGTGCGTGATAACATTTAATGTTTTCTTTATAAATGTGATTAAAATTTTTATTCCAAAATGATGTGACACCAAGATTTAACAGCATGTTTTGGTTAATTTCATGTGTACACAAAAATGTCCTTCACCTTTTCAAAGAAAAACAATTTCTCATAAGCGAGAAAACTAGAGGTTGATTTTAAAGAAATACAAAGCAATCCAACATCCTGTTGGGCTTTTATGACATCATATTTTGCATGTTTTGAAGTCAAAATGGCAGATCCCGTAGCACTATCTAGTAATAGCATTAAAGTTTTGAATAATTATAAAAAATGTGTCAGATTTTTTCAGCAGGTATGAAACTTGGTCAGAAAAATGTGTTATTTTCTATCATATGAAGTAATGATTGTATAAGACTTTATGTCTGCTTTAAGCTCCACTTGGTAAGCCATTGCATTGGTTTTGTGGAGGCTTTCTCTTATGTGTCATTATCTGTTTATAAATACACAATGTAAGAAGCAAAATAAATGAAATGAAATTGAATTCACACCTTAAATGATATAAGATGTAAATTATTATCCTCATCACCAAGCGTACCAATATTCATCATGGATCTGCTTCAGACTATGTACCATCTGAATCATTCTCTTTCATTGTCATAAAATTCTTGTATCATCAACATTTTCTTAGTAGAATATATCAACAATGTATTATGGACGATATATTACAACTCTGTATCAATTATTATAGGCAGGGGTGGAATTTCCCACTGTTCCCTGTACTGAGAACAGTGCTTTTTATGCAGGAACAGTGAACTTGTAACCATCACTGTGTGATGGAACAGTGCTCTTTTCACAAGCATGTGGCATCAATGATCATTAATTTGATTTCTACTAAAAATGTATGTGTTGTCAAACGAGATTGTCTTAAAAAAGATTGTCTCTTCAGAGAGAAAACAGTTTTCCCACCTTGCCTGCAATTGTCAGCTCAAGTAACCATGAATACACATACGCAAGGCAGCTCAATTGTCAGCTCAAGTAACCATGAATACACATACGCAAGGCAGCTCAATTGTCAGCTCAAGTAACCATGAATACACATACGCAAGGCAGCTCAATTGTCAGCTCAAGTAACCATGAATACACATGCAAGGCAGCTCAATTGTCAGCTCAAGTAACCATGAATACACATACGCAAGGCAGCTCAATTGTTAGCTCAAGTAACCATGAATACACATATCTGTACGCAAGGCAGCTCAATTGTCAGCTCAAGTAACCATGAATACACATACGCAAGGCAGCTCAATTGTCAGCTCAAGGAACCATGAATACACATATGCAAGGCAGCTCAATTGTCAGCTCAAGTAACCATGAATACACATACGCAAGGCAGCTCAATTGTCAGCTCAAGGAACCATGAATACACATACGCAAGGCAGCTCAATTGTCAGCTTAAGTAATTATGAATACACATATGCAAGGCAGCTCAATTGTCAGCTCAAGTAACCATGAATACACATACGCAAGGCAGCTCAATTGTCAGCTCAAGTAACCATGAATACACATACGCAAGGCAGCTCAATTGTCAGCTCAAGTGACCATGAATACATATACGCAAGGCAGCTTAGTTGTTAGCTCAAGTAACCATCAATACACATATGCAAGGCAGCTCAATTGTCAGCTCAAGTAACCATGAATACACATACGCAAGGCAGCTTAATTGTCAGCTCAAGTAACCATGAATATACATACACAAGGCAGCTCACTTGTCAGCTCAAGTAGCCATGAATACACATATGCAAGGCAGCTCAATTGTCAGCTCAAGTAACCATGAATATACATATGCAAGGCAGCTCAATTGTCAGCTCAAGTAACCATGAATACACATACGCAAGACAGCTAGCATGCATATGACTGTACGCAACTGGATGTTACACTATGTACATGTAATACTAATAAGTGAATTACATATTTGCACATATTGACCAATAAAGTAGTTGTAAATTAGGCTCATTTTGAAGAAAGGAATTCGTTCTGATATTGGCAAAATGTTGGAATAGTGAAATCTGATCCAGAACAGTTTTATTTGAGAAAGTACTGTTCCATGGAAAAGTGGCAAAAAATTACAATTTCGACCCCTGATAATTAAAAACCCCAGAATATTACAACCACTAAAATGTTGATATTTAAAAAGTAATGAAGATAATATCAGAGCTTCTGTTGATCTCATGTGTTCTTCTCCATTTCAGGATTTCACCAGCCCAGAACTTACTAAACTAACAATAAGTTTTTTTAAGCAAGGATTTTGAAGCAACTTTTAACTGAAGGTAATTTGATTTTGTCTAGTTTTATTGTTTTAAGGAATTTGATCTTTTTTTTCTTCTCATTTTTGCATGATAGATATATTTCATTGTTTGTTTGTATTTTCTTAAAGTATCTTGGTTTTCATATTGCACACTAGAATAACTTTACATCATCATATTGGTGTTAATCATATTTTCAGTAGTTTTGAAAGCATTAGATATTATGATATAATGAATGACCTTACTGAAATCATTAAAGGATTAGCTCAGTGGTCAAGTAATTTTATCTTATATGAAAGGGGACTTCAAACAACACGTAATGGTGAAGAAAGCATTAAAAATCTTATTCCATTAAGGAGATATCTAAGATTAAAGGATTATATCAGGGGTCAAACATGTCCATCTTATATAAAAAGGACTTAAAAAAGAAACAAAATGGTGAAGAAAGCATTCAAAAATCTTATTCAATTAAAGAGATTTCTAAGATTAAAGGATTATATCAGGGGTCAAACATGTCCATCTTATATAAAGGGGACTTAAAAAGAAACAAAATGGTGAAGAAAGCATCTAAATATTTTATTCTTTTAAGGATAGATATTCAAGTTTAAAGCTCTGTCTTACAGTATCTTTGTAGAAATTACGGGTGTATTAAGTCTATTATGGAGGCTTGGCACCCTTATTCTCACATTCTTAACAATTGTTAATTGTAGTTTAAAGAAAATATATTCAGGGGGTAAATTATAATGATCTTTACAAGATTTTGTTATTACTACTTTTCTGACTTATTCAAAAGTTTTTAAGCCACTAAATTAAATTACAAAATATGATAGAATACTTAGGAATCTATTCTGATATCAGTCATTTCTAAACAAATGATACCCAACTTCAATCTTAAATATCTTTTAAAGGAAAACAGATATTTGAATGCTTTCTTCACCATTCTGTCTCCTTTAAAGTTCTCTTCATATAATTTGGACTTACATGACCACTGAATTAATCATTTGATTATAACATTTATTTACAAAGACTTATTATTTAAGATTGAGCCTTATGTTCAAAAACTTGATTGTAGTTCTCAAATTTCTGTCACTGAAATTTATCAGACTATTTTCTTCTGCTAAATTTTGATCGAGTGCATGATTGAAATTTCAAACCTCTAGGTCATATTTAACTGCTCCTATCCACAGAACCTAGGTGAATGACTGACAAACAATAAGTTAACATGAGGAATATCATAGGCTTTTGTTTTTGTGATATCCCAAATTTAAAAAAAAGAAAAATGTCATAGTAATAAGGCTTAAAATGAATTAAAACTGCTGTAAAAACAAGTCAATTTTGACCAATTGTGATAAAATTGTTTGCTATTTTCATGGATTATAGCATGTTTTCAACCAATTCAACTCAAAAGTGTCATTAAAACTTTCCCTCCATAACTGTAGCTGAAGCCTTATAGACCTTTTCAAACCAGGTTTAGCTGAACGTGATTTGTTCAGTACCTCGACCAATCAAATGCTGGGGGAATTTTTTCTTTGTTTCCCAACCAATCAGGTACAGTTTGGTGGAACAAATTGTAAGCAACAATAACGCACCTATGATACCTGTGCTTGATTTTTTTACTGTTCATGAATTGTGCTGACGGCCAAGAGAACCTCAGTATATTTAATCAATCAAGAAAATTCCCCTGTATACGATTGGTCCATTATGAACATGTGAATCTCGGCTTGTGACATTATTTTAATTAGTTTTCCGGAAATTGCTGATTCAATTTGAAAAGGTCTATAAATAGGAACCCTTGTTCCATTTTAGAAATATTTCCAAGCAGACGGATTTAAACTTGTTCCTGGATGCAACATAAATTTGGGCTTGTTTTGAGATTTTGTACTTGTTTGAACATGTATTTCCTCAGTTTACTTTGCTTTCCTGTTTTGCATTAAATACCAATATTTTTCCTGTCTTAGAAATTGAAAATGGACACATGATTTTCATAATTTTTTAATTCAATTTGCAGGGAACGTTATGTCATGACCTTGTTTAATGTCCTAAGCTTTGCTGATCAAGGTATTTATGACATCATTAACAACTTGGGATCGCTAGCAGCCAGATTTATCTTCTTGCCAATTGAAGAAAGCGGATATTTATTTTTTGGACAGACCATAGTCAGAAACGTTCCAATTAAAGAACAGCCGAAAGTTAGTATAGCTTATTGTTGCATTGAAAAAACAATTTATGTGTAATTTTACCACTTTTCCCGAACTGATTTTATTCAAATCACAGTTACGGAATAAATCTTTTAATTTGAGCATTTAACTTTGACCTTTAAAAATGGTTCAATATTCAATTACACCTTTCATATTCCCAATGTCAGTAGTGTGTCTAAGGGGCTATTGAGACTTAATCTCCAAAAAAGTAATGTAGCCCCAAAATTTTGTCAACATCATAAATATAATTAAGTGAAATATCAAAGAACTTATAGAAAACAGAAATTTTGGCATTTTTGTAAAAAAATGCATTCTTCTGAATTATTGTTAATTTTGAACCAAAATTTTTGTAAAAAAAATTTTCAATCATGGACCAAATTCTCAATTATGAAACAAATTTTCAATTTCTGGTTGTAAATTGTCAATTTAATCTGAACTAAATTCTACAACTTTGGACCAAAAGCCTTCAATTTTGGACCAATATTGGAAGGTCTTAAACTGACAAGATGTGATTTTTGGGGGATAAAGCCTCTCAAAAATTAGACATGCCCCTGTCAGGTGTTGACCATTTTGGTTATACTTTATTAAATAATAATATAATATGTAATATAATTCTAATTTATGCAGGATTTTGTTGAGGTATGAGTCCCCCTCCCCCAATCTCCATAGTAGGGCTCTTGCAGTACAGTGCAAATGTGAGCAGTTCCCCCTCCTCATCTCACTACCATGAATAAATATAAACAATTTCAAACCGCACTTGTTTATGAAGAGAAAAATGTATGCAATGAGATTGAATCATTTTCAATGAAATGTCTTCTACACCTAACCTTACAACCCTTTTCTTTTCACCTTAATTTTTCTCCCAAATTCACCTTATTTTCCCCCTTTTCTCCCCCTCAATCCTCCATCTCCTCTCTGCCCTAACTCTCACACCTTAATTTATTAACACCCTCTTGACACATTTGACTCTGACTGTCGCGGTGCCGTTAAACATCAACAAACCAAACCATGAAATGTATGTTATTTTAAACAAATTGTTCGTAAAATTAATTACATAATTATTTTTTTATAGCTAAAGGGGCACTAGACCAGAAACTGAGGGCGTGATTTTCTAGAGACTTTAAAATATCTAACTTTTTGAGCCACATTGAGAGCTACGGAAGTTCTCTAAAACAAATATTCATACCAAGTAGTTGTATAAAATTCATAAACAATATTATTTTATGATAACGTGTCAATGAGTATTTGAAAAAATACTGATTAGTTTACTGAAGTAACCATATTATACTATCTGGAGAAATTTAGAAAATATTATATATCTTTTTTAAGTACTTGAAATGATGTAAGTAATTAATGTTAGATTACCTTTCGACTGTTTTCTTTAAAGCATGGTATGAGAAAGGTGTTAATTTCATAAGGGATTTTTATGATATGAATTATAAGCCTTTGTCTTTCACTTGTTTTAAAAGTAAGTTTAACATTCGGAAGTGCCCTTTTACTAGTTATTATGGGATATTGTCTGCCATCCAAAAACGTTGGAAACGCATCTTTAATTGTGTTAAGGTTGATCCTGTAGCACCTCCTTTACTTGATTGTTTGTGATATTTCTTTCCCTTCCGTTATATCTATAAGCGGCTGGTCCAGAGAATAGCAGGCCTGCCCACCTGCAACAAGAACTAGAATACCTATTGTGCTTTCAGTGATGCTCAGTGGTGCCTGGTCTTCCAAATTCTATTCCATTCTTTGAGGGATTGTAAAACTCGATTTTATTGGTTTATTTATAGAATTCTTGGTACTAATTATATGCTGTTTAAGATACAGTTAAGGGAAACCCTCGTTGTACTTTTTGTAATACTTATAATGAGACCCTTGAACATCTGTTCTGGGAGTGCAGTATCGTTTCAAATCTTATTTAGGACGTTGTCGAGCAGAAGATATTTGGTTCTTAATTTGTCCTATCTAAAAAGGATGTGTGTTTTGGTTACAAGTTGTACTTAGAATATCCTTACAATTTTCTTATTTTTCAAATGAAATATTTTATTTATCAAAAGAAAATGTGTGATACTATGCCAGCTGTTAATGATTTTTTGTTTCAGTTCAAATATCTCCTCCAGGTGGAAAGTCTTATTTGCCAAAGCAAGGCTACCTCAATGATAGCTGTTAAAAAATTTTAAAGTGATTTTCAGCACTGTGGCTTTCTGTTTACCTAAGGGTATTGTTACTGTATATATTACGTGCATGCACAGTCAAATAATTGGATGTTTTCTTGTTATGTTGTTTAAATGTATGGTAGCTCTGGGAAATGCGACAATGCGACTAATTATCTGTGAACATTTTATGTTATATGTATTTGGTATGACTGCATTCATTATTATGTAATTGTAAAAACAAATTCTTTCAATGAAAGACCCAAATGATTTTTGAGACAGTCAGCATCAGCCACAATATTGTCCCAACTTTTCAAAAAAGATCCCAAATTGATTTCTTCGCCACACTGTTTATCTTTACGTTCTCTATCATAAAATAAACATGCTTGAGCATTAAACTTTATCTTTAATCAATTATAGCTATTTGTAAAATGTATTTATTTAAGATGAGTTTTTTTTTTTCCAGCATGGGACAGTTTACTTTCTTGATCAGTAATATCAAGAATAGATATACAACCATGCGAAAGTGAAAATGATATTTAATCATGAGAGTGGCCAATTGGTGCTCAAAGGCTTGAGTTACCTGTACGATACTCTCAGACATTTTGAACTTCTTCAGTAAAAAGTTAGATACCCAAATCTTAAAGAGGCGTTATACCGAAATAATTTCATAGAAACTCTAAAATATTCAGCAAAGCTTTTTGACCCACATGGAGAGCCACAAAACTTCTCTAACACCAATATTCAAACTAAGTAGTTGCCATTGCCCCTCACAGTCCACCACATCCTCCTTGCCTGCCCCCTGCACAACCTTCCCAGGGCTTCCCTTACCCCTCACAACTCCATAGCCGAGCTCTTCCAGAAAAACCCTCCAGATAAAATGATCTCCTTCCTACATCATGCTTCCCTCCACAACCATATTTAGTCTTCCTCTGTCACCCCCTCTACCTACTTATACCCCTTTTTTTACACCCCTGCACTTCCTCTTTTAATCCTGGCTTTTAGTTCCTGTACTTCTCTCAGACTCCTATTTTATTTTGTTCCTACCTCTGGAATAATCTAACCTCTCAGGCACAATTTGACCATTGCTGTTGTGGTGCCATTAAGCCCTTATCAAACAAACAAACAAACTAAGTAGTTATCTAAGAATCCTAAAAAATATTTAAAAAATCACGAACATGACGCCCTCAACTTGCGAGTTTAGTTCTCCTTTAAGTTAAGGGCTACTTTAAACAAACTGATCATAAAAATGTGTTCTTTGTTTTGTTCTCTGCGTGCACCAATCAGGAATCCAGAGATCTTGCAGTGTCTGTTTTGCAAAGCTTGCTGAAGTTTGTAGTTCTGATTGGTTCAACAATCTGGGTGTTTGGTTATGCGTACAGTTTCTTGCTGTTGGACCTCTATGCGGGATCTCTCCTCAGCTCAGAACCAGGTATGAAACACATTTCATCCCTCTTGCCGCATAGTGATGAATTTAAAAAAAAAAAAGTTTTAAGAATATCCCTGTTAAAATTTGGATATACTTTTCATTGTGATTCTGAAGAGCACAATATTGAATTTGTAACTTGTTGAAGAGTTAACACAATGGACTTTTTGCACTTTTCTTTTATGTTTATTTTAGTCACAAAGACATTCACCAGTATGCAGGATTGATATACAGTTGCTATTGTTTTTGACATTCATCACTACACTTTGGTAGTTAACCCTCACCCACTGTTTATATTAGTGAGGGGGATAGGTGGATTCCCCTTTTTAGTTCTGATGCTAATAGCATAGGAACCTATGGTGTCATGCTGGCGTGTGTATGTATGTGGCTGTGACAGCAAGCTAGTAAGCATGATATCTCTAGAACAATACACCAGATTCATGTCATATGTGGTACACAGATAGCCTATGGTCCATCGACCATAGGCTATTATTACCTTATTGTTTTTGGTGGTGATGTCATGCATATTAATGAGTAAGCTGGGCTTAATGTAAATATCTTGAAATGCTCATATTTTAACAACGGCCTGTTGGCTTTGTTTTATATTTTGTGTAATTATGATGTTAGCTGGTGTGTACATGTTCATAATGTAAAAATGCAGAATTTCATTAATATGATCTTGCTGAAAATAGCTTGTGAACACGATATCTCAAGAACAATTCATGTCAAAACATTTCTTGATCTGCAATGACAATAACAGTTAATATAAAATCAATCAGCATGACTAAAAGTATTGGAACCACAAAACCTTTTGGTTTTGGTTTATTGGAATTCCCCCTTAGGTAAATAAAAAAGGGGTGAATTTGGTATTGCTTTGGTACATCAAATATCAAACTCTGCATATATTAGTTTGTCAAACTGATAAATCCCCTATATCAATTCATAGTGTGAGCCCTGTCTCCTACTACTATATCATTCACTATTTTGTAGAGTAATTCTGTGGTGGAAATGAGATTGAAGATAAAAGTTTAATGCAAGTTTTTTGTTGTGATGCAGAAGGGGGAAGTGGGGGTTGGTGTGAGTACCACAGCCCCTGCAAGAAGTGTTCATGTTGAATTTTGAAGCATGACAAATGTAAAAGGGAAGAGGGGGAAAAAAAAGTTTAGTTTCTGGCCCCACACTTATTCAAACCTTCTGTATCCCATGGAGCTCTCTATCAAGTAATGTTATAAATGCTACAGACATGTATGCAATTTGACATTTCATCAGTCACGGCTGATTACAATTTTCAAACCATTTTTTTGTTGTAAGTACTTGAAATGTTTATAAGTGATTAATGTTAAATTACCTTTCATTGAAAGACAGTGAGCATTAAGTCACTGTCTTGTCCTATTCTTCACAGAACTGTTTGTTTATATGTTTCCTATCATACACATGTAACATTGACATGCCCGAGCATTGGCAAGAGACACAATTGACCAACAGTGATGGTCATTATTTTTGTATGCAAACATTCTTGTCACTTCAAAGACCACTTAGGAACCACTTGGAATTAATGAGCATCTGCATCTGTCTGCATCTGTGAACTGTAAACAGCATGATAAGAAGGTAAAGCAACTCTCAAAATCATGTTTTGGGAAGAAATTCTGAGTTACAATCTTTGTAAACTGCTTCCCTAGTTTATCTACCTAGATATAAATGGATATGCAGGAGCAGACTCAAAATATTGGGGGAAAGCTAGGGCTAATGAGGTCGGGTGACATGTGATAAGAATATTGGGTGGGGAGTGGTGGTGTGGTGGGGGTTAATTAGGTCGGGTAATATGATAACACTATGTTCACCTAAAATTATTGCAAGGGGGGGTGAAGCCCCCAGGCCTCCGGCTCTGCTGCCCCTAATGTGTTTAGTGATATAGCATATTCCTGTGATGTGATAGAGGTGAAAAAAGAGGAAATAAATGGTGATGAATTGTTGAAAAATCTTATTCTGTTGAAGAAAATATTTTGGTGTAAGTAAAGCTTTCTGTAGAAATTACTGAGTAGTTAAGTGAAATCAGACCAGGAAAATATGTATGCTTCTGACGGCTATAACAGCAGGAAAAAATAGGAATTCGTAGGAAGACATTTTTTTTCATTAAAAAAAAAAAAGAATTCTTGAGTAAGCACCAGTATATATGGTAAATATGTGCTCTAAAAATGTCCTCTATGTAGCTGTGAGATGAATAGTAAATAAAATTGTGAAAGTGGTAAGCATATAAAGATGTAATTTGCCAAATTGTTATAATTTCTGTTAGCATTTTTCATGGGAAAATTTCTTGACACCTTTATTCAGAATCTTGGAAAATTGTATAATTAATTCCAACTCTGAGTGAAGTACTATGCCATCTGGAGAAAATTTTTCAAGCATTTTTTTGTAAGTAGTTGAAATGTTTATAAGTGATTAATGTTAAATTACCTTTCAATAAAGACAGTGAGCATTAAGTCACAATCTTGTCCCATTCTTCACCGTACTGTACTGTTTCTTTGTATGTTTTCTATCATATAACATGGACATGCCCGAGCATTAAACTTATCTAAGATTAGTTATTGTTAATTGTAAGAAGTATCTTTTTTCAGCATGGGACAGTTTACTTTCTTGATCAGTAATATCAAGAATAGATATACAACCATGCAAAAGTAAAAATGATATTTAATCATGAGAGTGGCCAATAGGGGCTCAAAGATATGAGTTTATACGGTACAATACTCTCAGACATTTTGAACTTCTTCAAGTACAAGTTTCATTTGATTTATTTTTGTAACACTTAAATAATTTTGCACTCTGCACATGGGACCAATATCACGTCAAAAGCGCATCACAAGTGACAATTTTTCTTTATCATGTCACACTTTTGTCACACACCTAGCCGTAGTGTGACCAAATGGGGCCTTTTGAAATTCATGTCATGTTACATGTGCATCATGTCATATATCTAATTCATACTTGGTTGTTAATACATTTCAATTTTGTTGTCAGTTTGGCCACTGCAAGATGAAGAACGTACTATCTTATCACTTTTTGCTTTTTAAAACTTGCAGCCAAATCAGAAAATTTCAGACAATGATGTAGAAACATTGGAAAAATCAGGATAATATTTCATAAATCAGAAAATTTAAATCACTATTTGGAAAAATTAGAAAATGTTGATCTTAATTAATCATGTCTTTAACAAAAAATCAGAAAATTTTGCATCTTGAGTGGGAAAAATTGAGATAGTGTTTCAGAAAAATTGACATAGTGTTTCAGAACAATTGATATAGTGTTTCAGAAAAATTGACATAGTGTTCCAGAAAAATTGACATAGTGTTTCAGAAAAATTGACATAGTGTTTTAAAACAATTGACATAGGGTTTTAGAAAAATTGACAGTCTTTCAGAAAAATTGAGTGTATCAGAACAATTGACATAGTGCTTCAGAAAAATTGACATAGTGTTTCAGAAAAATTGACATAGTGTTTCAGGAAAATTGACATAGTGTTTTAGAAAAATTGACATGTGGTTTAAGAAAAATTGAAATAAAGTTGAGGAAAAATTGGAAAAATTGAGATAATGTTCAGAAAATCAGAAAATGTAGATCATTAATTGGAAAATGTAGATCTTAGTCAATATCTTTGACCCCCTCCCCTCTCTCCCTCTCTTCTCCCTCCCTCTGGAATGTGTAGCTATGTCACTGAAGGCTGAAATGGAATACTAGCCTTACTTTCACCCAACTTCTAGAAATGTGCTACAGTTCAAAAAGTAAAATGTGTTGGTGGTCTTGTCTTCCATGTTGGTTTATCGTTCATAGCGCCAGTTTGGCAAGCTAGAGGTGGCATGGAACTAATTTTTTGCCCCATGGAAGCCTATGATGAAAGAGTCAAGTTTTGGGTCCTTTTTGTTTCAGAATGTTATAGATTTTAGATCTTTTGTGATGTTTTCCAAAAAGTACCATCTAATATCTCTCGGATGAGGGGTACTTTCAATAGGGTTTTTTTTTAGGCTGAAGTGAAAAGGTGCTATACACCCTCACCAAATCACTTGAATTTTGGTGTGGGTTCATGGTAAAATAGTTTCCCATGAAACTTTTACTGAAACAAATTTTGTCAAGTTTGGATATGCATAGCCAAGATCTATCCTTTCTCTACCATTCCTGAATTTTTCAACTTCTCAGCTTCCTGTCCCATGAAAATATATTTATTAGCCTTTTCTCTGAGGGTTCTCATTTTTAGATGGCGAAGTAATACCTTATTAGTTCCGTGCTATGTATAATAACACAAACTTTTTCTGATGTCTTTAAGATTTATATCACTGCATCTGGTACTAAATTTCTACCAACCGTGTATGACTTAAAATTCCACTGGTCCATTTGTGTCCCAGAAAAACATTTGGCTTTGCAGTGTGTAACTTATGAAAAATACACAAGTATAATATGCTCATAAAGGTCTATCATTAAAACCAACAAAAACAGTAAGGAAATAGTATTCCTTTGGGAAATTATTTGATAGGGGGTGGTTCCTACAAAGATTTGTGTATGTTATGAGGGCTAACTTTGAAGCGTACCATTGGGAATATAGCTAATAACCAAGAAATTAGCAAATTTGCATGATAATATGATTGGATCCATTAATTGCAATATTCTATAGCATGGAAGCACATTTTCCCATTAAAAAATAGCCTTTTGCCGTTCAATTGAGGTAAATATCTTTAAAGCAAACAGAAATCTCTAAAAACCATGCCCCCTCTCCTTCTAAAATTCAGCAACAAGTATGCTATGCCCCTAAAACAAGCCTATTTAGTGCAAATTTAGTCTCTGCTTTGCTGGATCATGAAAAATGACTGTTATCTAACTTTTATGACAACTTTTAAGTGCAAAGTCATGACCTTTATCAGTTAAAACAATGTAATTTAGTGACCTGTGATGACCTATGTTAATCTGAGTGACAGACTTCAGCCCAAAAGAAGATAAGAACATTTATTAGCTGAACCAAATACATTTTCATGAAAAGCAAATGCTACCATTGGCCAGACCTTCTGCAAAAAACATAAAATACATCAAAAAGGAATCATTTTCAAGGAAAATACAATTTTTCATACAAAATGTTAATAAAATTCAGTCTTTCAATGAAATCTAGGGTCAGTTTTCCTCAGAAAATGCCTATCCTCATAAAGGACAGCTCTTTTAATAGCTTTAAAATCAGGCCCAGAGATAAATTACTGTCCCCCCCTCCCCTCCCCCTCTTCCTCCGTCCTTCTTATTTTTTCAAGCACCTTAATTTAGGTGAAATATAATGGTTCTTTTCATGAATAATTACCTATTGACTATATGATTTAGGCCTTAATTGCCTAACATGCTTTTGAAGCTTACCTTACCATGTATACCTGCCAACATTTGTGGACCAATGAAATGGCCAATTTTCTTCTTAATCTGGGTCATCTGAGCCAGAAATGTCACTTTTTGTGCTTATTTAATGAAATTTCTATCAAATATTTTGAAATTGCCACACTTTCCTTCTTAAGCCTACATGTAATATACATATGCCCAGTCTCGCTTCAGGTGGCAGGGAACTAATCATTTGCCCATGGAAGCCTATGATGAAAGAGTCAAGTTAGGGGTCCTTTTTGAACCAGAATGTTATAGATTTGGGATCTTTTGTGATGTTTTCCAAAAAGTACCGTCTAATATCTCTCGGATGAGGGTACTTTTAGAGAGTCACCGGAAGTTTTGGAATTTTTTTTTTTAGGCTGAAGTGAAAAGGTGGTATACACCCTTACCAAATCACTAAAATTTTGGTGTGGGTCCATGGTAAAATAGTTCCCCATGAAACTTTTACTGAAACAAATCTCGTCAAGTTTAGATATGCATAGTCAAGTCCTATCCTTTCTCTACCATTCCTGAATTTTCCAACTTCTCAGCTTCCTGTCCCATGAAATGGGACCTCTCAAAATTATATTTATTAGCCTTTTCCTTGAGGGTTCTCATTTTTAGATATCGGAGTAATATCTTGTTAGTTCCGTGCTACCTATTGGTCCTGGGGTCATTCCCTGGTGTGTCTTCATTCACCAGTGCTTCATAATTGGTTTATCAAACGGTTGTGGACATATCTCTATGTAACCTTAGTTGTTGAGAAAGAGATATAAAAATACTAATACTACCTAACATACAATCTAATCAATGAACGACATTAAAGGTGGGTGTCTGTTATTCAAAAACACATTTTTCTTCACTTCTGCTTAAATTTCACAAACTTTTGATTGAACTTAAATCATTTTCCTGTTTTTCCTTATAAGAAATGTAGAAATGTAATTTCCAAAAGAACTTACCTGAAATTGTTTTGAAATGGAGATTAAGGTGCACTACATGTAATAAGCATTCACTATCCCTGGGGGTTTTCATGGAAATTGTGGTTTGAATTAACATACTTCATTATATTACTTGAGGTTCTTTAACCTGCTAAACCAATTATTAGTTGTCATGAGAATAATATGTTAGGAGCCTGGGGATATTTTTGATAAGATAGATGTTGTGCTGAAAATTATTGTTAGTCTGATTCACATTTGGAGCCTAATAACGTTTGTTCTATAAATACAGTATGCACTGTTAACCTGACCTGGTTGTCAGCCATTTGAATGGGTCTGATTATTTGTTGACTGACCTTGAGGAGGCAATGAAGATTGCCTTTAAGTGGTTTTTATGGAGGTTTTAGTGATCTACACTTCCTGTGCTCTGAAATAGATATTAAAAAGATGTTGAAGAATTGATTATGATGATAATAGTCAGCTTGTCTATACTTGATGGATGGGTCTGTTTATGTTATGATATTTATGATGTTATCATATGAATGGTTGATAACATCATTCAATCGTATTCTTATGCATATGCCTTGTTCGACTGTTATTGTTGTATAAGACGTGGTGGGGTAAATATAACTCTTCCTTGAAAATGGTATTTAGAAAATGTGTTTTATGGCTTTGTGATTTTGATCAATTTCACAAGGGTTGTTTCTCTTGTGTAAAATTGTAGAATATTGGTGGAAATTGGATAAATCACATTTGTACAGATTGGATGATCGCATACTTTCTCCATATGAAGTGAATATTGTTTAAGGTTGTAATATAAGTTATTGTCAATAATTGATACTTGGCTTTCTTGAATGATATTTAGTACTTCTTAAGCCTTCGAAGTTGGGGGGAGGAGGGTGGGGAGGAGGGTGGGGAGGAGGGTGGGGGGAGGTAATTGGATATAAGGGTATGGTTTGAACATTTTAAAATTAAATTTCCTACAGTTATATATGATTACCTTTATATGTCGCAAGAAGTGACAGGAGAAAAGTTCCAGTATAATATCAAAAGAACTGTTTTGCATCAAATTGTCAAAATAATCACAAAAGTATCCATAACCCTTGATGTAGATTGGTATAACCCTTGCTGTAGATTGGTATAACCCTTGCTGTAGATTGGTACAAACCTTGCTGTTGCAGGTGATTAATGTATTGCTTAGGAAAGCGATCTTGTTTCTCAATCAATTTTACTACAACTGCTACATCTACGAGTAGATTACTAGAGATACAGAGAATGTACTTAGTGTCATATTTCTAGGCTGTGGCAACCAGGGCCATAATTCTCATCTCGAAAGTGGGGGACATGGCCTCTTATCCAAAAAAAAGGGGGGTGGGGGAACAAGAGGCAATTTTTCCTAAAATGTACAGATTTGTTAAGATTCTATGGAAAAGTGTGATGTCCCTTCCCCCCCTCTATCCTCCCTCCCCCTGCCATTCCTGGAATTACGGCTCTGATGGCAACTTCTCTTGGTGTACAGTTAATACAGAAGAAAAATATATGCCAATCAACAAACCCAAACAAGTATTTTGTGTACTATTACTGAAAGAAATTACCATGTCAAGCATGTGTTAGATTCTGCAGTTGTTGACTGATTGGTATAATTCATTAAATTTGTAAATGCTAAAATAAGCTAGAAAACTTTAAAACCAGGTAATAACTGATTGTTTGATTATCTAATTTGGAGTATTAGTCAATATTTAATGACTAACCCCTTAGCAATTGTCATTATATCTTTCTGTAGGTCCGACTTTACTGAGATGGTATTCGTTCTATGTTTTGATGATAGCTATCAACGGTACAACAGAATGTTTCGTATTTGCTGCGATGAGCCAAAAAGACGTAGATAGGTAAGTGACGGCTCTGTTAGAGGGCTGCTCTGGATGCATATTTATTTCCTGTAATGGGAGTGGGCATTATTACCATATATGAATTCTCATTGGTTGGTTATAAAGTTTAAATATTCATATGTTTTTATATTCAGTTTCAGTTATATATGTGGTTTGTCACGTCATTGTGATATCAACGACATCTGCTCCAAGGCATGCAAACCGTTTATATCTCTAGGTCCCCATAGCTTACATTGAATTTTGTAGAAACTGTCATTAAAGATCGCATGAGTTAAAGAACTGTGTCTTCTCAATTTCTCCAAATTTGTACACTCTATTGTAAGTATACTGAGAAGACTCATTGGTATTCTTTCACTGAGCGTTTGTAGTATGCATTGTCAATGTAGGTACACATGGCACTATCCATTGTATAGTACAGTAAAACTTTTTGCCAAGGGTGACAAAGTATAGGGGCCTATTATGAAGACCAATATAGGTAGCACACACATACAGGAACAGTTTTAATGAAATAAATATTTATTACCCACTCCCATGATACAAAAACAAAATCTGCAATGGATAACATGTACATAGGAGCACTATGGTACTATCTGCGGCTTCCTAACCATGAGGTGATAGGCTTGAGTCCAGCTCAGACATCAAAATTGTGGTCTAGTTTTCAGGGTTGTGGTTTCCCATCTGCAATCTCAAATAATAGACCTGAAGCATTGTGCGTTGCACACGAGACTGGCATCTGCTACTCACTTGGTTTAATTCGTGACCCGAGGTCATCAGACCGCATAGTAACAGCGTGCCAGTGGAGTGAAAACAAAGCGATTAGCTGTGTTTGTTTACATATCATATGCAATACATAGCATGGTTGGCTCGAATTTCAACCACTTAAGGCACAAATTTGCCTTTCAGACAATGTATGATACCCGTATGATGATCGGTTTGGGATATGTGGCATTGGCTTTGTTGAGTTTTTGGTAAAAATTTATCAAAATTATATAAATTTGAAATTTACGGGACTGACTTGAATTTCAACCATGGTGTGTTAAACATGCCCACCCAGCAGGTGTACCAGTAAAATGTACAATGTCCGATCGTCCGTAAAAATCGGTATAAACTTCAATTATTTGTTATTCTTAATTGCACAATCAACTAACGACACATCTAAATAGTGAAAATGGACTTAAGCTAACAATTTGCAATCGTAAATATTTTGTCCAACTTTGCATACCACATGAAGACACATACGAATTGCCGTTTGCTGTAACATGCAAAGCTTTGTTTTTACTCCAGTAAATAAAGTCCTCTCCTGGAAGTAACTTGGCACCAACCAAGTGAATAGCTTGGCATCTATGCTCCGTAAATGAGTCTTGCCGAGTTGGGAAGATCATGTACAAATACATACAAGCTAAAATGACCTGAATTGCAAAATCAGTTGTCAATCAACTTATAGATTATATTGTTTATTTGAAAAAATGTTTTTAGAGAAAAATAAAGTGAATTTGCTAGAAGGGTGAATACTTGAGGAAGATCATTTACCATTGCATACTTACTGAGGATAAATACACTTTAAACTGTCATCAATTGTGTAGAATGATCATGTTAGGACTACCCTGACAAAACTTGCATTGTATTGGAAGACATGTTGTATTTCAATGACATAGTTAACTGTGTTTCTATGAAAGGAATAGTTCAGGGGTCATGCAAGTCAATCTTATATGAAAGAGGACTTTTAGAGAAACAAAATGGTGCAGAAGACATTCAAAAATCTTAATCCATTTAGGAGATATTCAAGTTTAAAGTTTGATATCATTTGTGTAGAAACAACTGAAATCAGACTAGTTGTGACATCACAGCCTCAGATTCTTTAATTCTTTATGTATTCTATCATATTTTGTCCTGCCATTTTGTGGCGTAAGAAACATTGGATATGTTAGGAAAGTAGTCTAAACAGAATCTTGTATGGGTAATTGAAATTTTCCACCTGAAAAACGTTGGAGGGAAAAATGATTTAAATTAAAAAAGTATTTTCTTCAAAATACATTAAAATTGGTGAGAATGTGAAGATTAGGGCGCCAACCTTCCATAGTAGACTTACTGTTCCAGTCTTTTCCACATAAATAAGACAGAACTTAAACTTGAATATCTCTTTAACGGAATAAGATATTGAAGTAGTTTCTTCACCATTTTGTTTCTCTTAAATTCTTTTATATTTGATAAACTTGCTTGACCACTGAACGTTTAAATGGATAGTGTGCTGTTGGTTGAGGAATATGTGTTAGATGTTTGAGATTGTTTCTAATTTAAAAATAAGATGTATAAATTCCTTTAAAAGATTTGCAGAACTTTTCCTTCAAATTCAACGTCTTATCTACTCGGAGACCTAATTGATGAATATTACTACTACAGTCAGATCAGCTATCTAGGCAGTATAGTACTAAGCATGAAGAATGCTTCTATTCATGCAATACATAGATACTCAAGGTCAAAGCTTGCTAGGTAGCTGGAAGGGGATATCAGGTGTCGCAAGGTGTAAGACACAACTTATTTGAGCTGACTTGATGGACCTGTTCTTCTCGGGTAACTTTTGCGATCTTTTAAAATGATTATACAGCATGAATGAGTAAGATATTAGTGAAAATGATATGTTTTTCAAAATATTATTGATTAAAAGTTTGAAATGATTTCATTCTTTCAAAGCTTTTTGAAGAACCCACATAACATGATTATTTTTGAATAGTGTGTTTAAGCCTAACTATTATGAATATTCCATTATCTACATAGGGAAGAAATTCAATTCGTGGAATGATCCATTGTTATGGATTAGATGACTTTAAATATTTTATAATATTGCAAGACAAAAGCAGACCGAAATCATTTTGCCTGATATAAAAATATTTTGAATGATCAGAGTTTATGAACCTACCCTTCATTTTGAAAAGCAAATTGGATTTTGTTTGCAATCTTTAAGCTTGTATTTAGAGCACATTTTTTGTCTTTATTCCTGACCTTAATTTAAAACGATGTTAAAGATTTTGTTCCATAAGTGTATGGTCATGTAACCCATTTATTTGCAATGGTTAACCATGATTTTTGCATTATGTTAGTTGGAGCTTGGTTTTATAAAGCTTTAATTAAATTAGCATGAGATTCTTTTGACCCAGTTTCATAAATCGTACAAATAAACATCAGTGGTGACATCACATGACATGTGACACACGTTGTTGACTGATCTTAAATGGATGAAATATTGGACCACATATGTATTATAAATTAGGGTGAAATTATAACATTGCATTGGCAATATTTGTCTTTTTGAAGGAAAGTCAAAAGTCAGTACATAATAAAAATGTTAGTTTACATGTTCTTTTTGCATTTCCGAATACATGTAAAAGTTGTTCAGTTAAACTCGTAGTGTGCTTAATGTATTCAAGTCCCTGGCTATTTGAACAATTTGCTTTGGTAATTTTGATAATTTTCATTTCTTTATAATTGATTTAGGGCACTGAAAACAAGAAAGCATTTTGTATGTTTATTTTATTCAAAGAGTTTATGATTGAAAAATTCATGCAAACTATATATACTGGTAGAACGTGAACTATCTCTTAAGGAAGGGTATGGAACAAAAAAAGCCCTTTTTTTTCTCAAATTATCTAAATTTGATTGCACTATGTCTGCTTGGGATGATTACATTTTAGAAATCTCATTTTGGGATAGTGAAAGAATTCTATTTGGAAGTTGTCACATATAGACTGAATCTTTTGTTGTGTAAAAATTCAACCTGAAACCCTGAAATATTTTTTGGGAGAATTTTTTGCTTTTTTACCCTTTGGCATGGTTCTATATTAGTATGTTTACAATCTTAGTAATGTTCTTAAATCTAAAAATTGTAGCCAGTAATTTTGGGTGAATGGGCGTTCCCTAACTACCCTAATATGATCTAAGGGGTTACATGTTGAACAGAAAAATTTAAACTACTTCATGCAATGTGCATGAAGATAAATGAATAGGGGCAATCCTTAATCATGGCCTAAAGTGTTGGGACAAAATCGATGAAATTATTTGAGAAGTATTTCTTCTCTTTTACAGTGCTGTGCACTTTACAAGAAAGTAGAGAAAATTTGACTTGCATTATTGATGAAAGTAAGCAGGAATTTGTCCCCAACTACTTTTGGCCGCTGATTGTTGCTTTTTGCTTAGCCTCTCCTATGCTTTTAGAGTCGTTATTAACACCCAGGACCCTGTTTACAACCTCATTGGGTACCCCAATTTCTCCACTCTCTTAGATAGGACTAAAACCCTATCCCCTTCCTTCAGCTTACGCAATAAATCAGACCTCTTCCATCTCGGCATCAACCCTGCCACTCTCGGCACCTACTCCTGGCCTACTTTTCCTCCTTGGGCCACCCCCTCCTTCTGTTCACCTGGGCCTCTCCACTCATCACAAAACTCAAACCCACCCTAACCTCGTCATCAATCTCCACAACCAAATCAAAGACCAACTCTCAAATTACACCTCCATCTATACTGATGGCTCCAAGGAAGGCAACAAGACAGCTGCTGCTGCTGTCATCCAAGACATCAACCACAGTAGCAGACTTCCCAACTACTCATCCATCTTTGTGTAATACTTGCTATGCTACTGCCATTAGGTATTGCGCACATTTTTATGTTGTTAGCAAGTCTCATATCATTAATATGCATAGTGGGCGGAGCTTGATGTGAAATTGCAATGAAATGCTTGTTCTTACAAGTTTCTGTTCATAAATCAATCTGATAATTAGTCAGAAATTAATGAAATATTTAATCCATTGATAATATCTTTGCTAACTAATGATAACTCTATTCTCGTGCCCCCCCCCCCCCCACCCTACTTCCTTAAATTCCCTCCCTATTTCATTTATACACACACAAAACGGTTCACCATTGCACATCTGGAAACACATTGAAAAACATTTAAAATAAAAGGTAAATATTCTTCAACAATTCACAATCAGAAGAAGCTTGAACAATTTCTGCTAAGATTGAGCCTACGTTTCACACCATTTCATTGTAAGGTACATGTATTCTCCGATGCCATTTAATTCTCACTGCAGAGAAAACAGACAAGTTTTATTCAAGAGTGGGGAGCACTGGGGTGAAAAACACTTTTTCTTTATTAAAGGGGCACTTTCATCATTTTTAAAGGATATATATAATTTTCATAAAGTAGGGGGCACATGCCCCTACTTCCTAAGTGCCCCCCCCCCCTAGGCATAGGCCTACAGGCAATAATAAATTAGGGCTGGGATTTTTTTCCTGAATGAGCAAGGGTCTTAATAGCCATGCTAGCGGCAAATCGAACGCGTGACCAATGTGGTGTGTGGTCCAGGGTCCGCTAAAGGTTTATTTCGTTCCTCGCACTGCATACTGATGAATGTCAAATTTTTTGTGAAAAAAAAATTGGCGCGAAAAACTAGATTTTAATTTTTTTGCATAGTGATGCATGTCAAAAAAGCCGCAGAAAATATAATTTAATCTAACAGACCTTTACAGTTGTCAAGAGATTGGCGTTTTCTCTTTCTAAAAATGTATACAACTATTTAATACGTTAATCAATATCTATTTGATCAAACCTTCAACTTTTACTTACATTCGTCATTATACGGCATCACTAAGCAAATGACATTCGTCACTATGCGAAAAAGAGGGACATAATTTGGTTCACGGTCACCGGAGGGTTTGTAAAGTTGGAGGGCCAAAAGGTATTGCCGCGTGGTCGACAATTTGAATATGTAGTGCGAGTATAACGGCATGGGGTCCTGGGGCCCGCCTAATGGCCTCTGGGTCCAGGGGTAAAGCCCCAATGGGGATCTTGAGGTGAAAACCCAAAAGCTCCAGGAATATTCTATATTTTAGGGCTAAATTGACCCCAAAATAACATCAAATCATGGTTCGGTTCCAAACAAAATCAGTTCTAAATGCACAGCAAACTCTTGAAATATTCAGTATTTTGGGTTGAAACCGATCTCCCAACATCACAATATAACTCTCTGGGCTTTGGGCATTAACATTCCTGAAAACGTTCTCACTCCCTAGAAAGTCACTATCCCCCTTTACTAGCAGCTATATACAGGCGCCGAGCTCCATTCACATAAATCCAACACATTTTTAAAGACCAAAACCCTCCTTGCCTGCCTTAGGGCAACACTGCCCTCTCCCCACAAATAAAAAAAAATAAATCCAAAATTGTATATCTAAATGTTAACATTGGCAGAAATAACATCTGGCCAGCAACCATTAGGCCACATCAAAGTTGTAAATTTCCCACACAAAGCTATTACACCTGCCAACCCTGTAATAATATTTCAGATAAAAAACCTCCATCAACTCATGTGTCTGAATAGTCATATATACATTCATACATACTGTACTGCTATAAAAACACATTACACCACTCTGAAAAGAGAAGTAAGGGGAGGCATCGGAACTACAAAAGCTTTTGGTTTTCTGGTTTTGTAATTATTAAAAACTTTAATATTACTGATTAATAGTACCATGGGAGCTGCCATTTTAATTTTAAAATATGCAGATTATGATGTCATCAGCCAAGCAGGATGTTGGAATGCTTTGTATTTCTTCATAATCTACCTCAAGTTTTCAAGCTTAAGAAAAAAAAATTCAGGTTAAGGAAATTTTTGTGTACACATGAAATAATTAAAACATGTTGTTAAAACTTTGTGTCACATCATTTTGGAATAAAAACTTTAATCACATCTATAAATAAATACATTATAATCCCTATGTCCCTATTGGGAAAATTATGTCATCATGCACAATATTTTAATACAGAGTTGAACAAAATGGCAGCCCCCATGTGTCGATTTTAAACATGAATAACTTGAGATAGGAATAAGATTTTGACTAGCTGTATTTGGCACTTGGTTAAGATTTGTATTCTATGTCATATAAAATAATAATTGTCTCAGACTTTATGTCTCCTTTAAGTTTACATCTTTCCATTAAAAATAATGATTTAACCCCCACCTCCCCACACACACACTTTGGAAATGTTAAGAATTAGTTGGTCAGTGGTCAGACCTATTAACTTTGTGTGACTGATAACAAAAATACAAACCGAACTGTGAAGAACTTCTCTAATATCTTTAAAATCCTCTATTTATTGGATCATAAAAGATGAGTGTGATGTGTAAAAAAAAAAATTCTGTTTTTTTTTCTCGATAGATACAACTTGAAGATGCTGTTAATTTGTCTTCTGTTTCTCAGTTATATCAGATATATATGCTTGGCCAATAAAATCCTTTAAGCTACGATCTTTTAATTAGATTTAGGAGTGTAACTTTCTGGACTTTTCTCCTACAGATACAACTTGAAGATGCTCTTATTTTCTCTCCTGTTTCTTGGTTCATCGTGGTACTTAACTACAACTATAGGGAGTGTGGGATTCATACTAGCCAACTGTTTAAATATGGGTGCAAGGATACTACATAGGTAGGTACACATATATTTTTCAGGCAGTAAAATATAGTGGACCTGTTGCACTATATTTTTAGGTTGTAAAGGTATATGAACTAAACTATTTTTTTTTTTTTGCATTTTGAAAGAAAATAAAATTAACAGTCTTTGAATCCTGAAAATATATTAAGATTTTGAGTTACCATATCAGAACGTACAGTGTATTGAACAAGCAAGTTAATACTCGCACAAATAGTGTGGGTGGGTCATTCTATTTAAGACGGGAGTTCACTACGGGTACTGCACGTGCTGCGTGTAAACAATGCATGTAGGTAACTATCACAAAGTGGATGCTTCCAACTAAATCTAATAATAGGTTTGTAGAACTGCTCTTAAAGAAAAAGGTAAGCAATCAGAATTACTTTTATATTAAATGAAAGGAGAGAGGGATAATTTTCTAAATCAATTTAAACCAGAAAGATGGAATAAGTACAATAATTATTACAGGGGCTTTAATCAGAGAAATCCTGTTAATTTGAACGTTTTTGTTTTTTGCTTTTTCCATATAAAATGACAAAAAAGGAAATACCTTATTGAAAATAACTCTGCTGTTATGTCATCTGAATGAAAGTCAAATTATATCCCAAGGAAAAAAAAAGTTTCATCCTTCAAAATATAAACAAACTGTAAATTTTTATTTTACAATGAAAAAGTTATGGTGAAATGAATCCGGTTTGGTGGTGTAAAAATTGTGGATCTTACATTGTAAGTTAACTCTCTGAGTTAGTTGATTGACAGCTTTTTCAACCAATCGCCGCAAGAATTTGCCTAGCAACAAAATTGCGTAACTAAGTGGGGCAACAATCTTATGCAGAACTGGTACAGTACAGCTAGCTAGTAGTGTGCGCTCATGCAGTCAATGCAATATATACTACACAAGACAAATTTCTGCACACATTAGACTGAGTGATGCCAAAATAGTGAACAAAAATTGCACCTATGGCCTGTTACAGGCTTTGCAAATCCGATTCCCATTACACAGAGCACTTACCCTAGCAAATGGAATTTTGTTTATTCCTTTTGTTAAAAACTAAAGATTCGGAGAAGTGCCATTAATGGATCAGAGCTTGCGGCAGATAGGCCACATAAACATCTAAATCTCAGTGCATTGGTCATGCATGATTACAGATTGAAGGTTTGTTTGCCCCACCTAGTTACTGCGTTCTATAGTGGGTGTGGCCTATTTCCGTGCTTAGAGAGGTCAATTCTAAGAACCGAAACAAATGAGCATTATGAGTTGATCGCAGTTGGAGGATTTCTCGACATAAGCAAAATTTGTGATGTACGAACAGGAAAACAGCACCATAGTCTTTTATATTCCTTGATTAAATCTTTCAAAATGATGAGATTGCCTGACAAATAATCTGATTTCTCTGGCACAATTTGACCAAAGCTGTCTTGGTGCTGTTTGTACCGTTTGCACTATGTGTGCCAGAGAATAAAAATTTAAAAAGTTTTCTTGATTTCCATCTGATCCTGATTGATGTTTGAAGTGGGTTTTTGCTATACGATGTGATGGCTTTCAACCTATGGTTCACACTAGGATTTGCAGCGAGCACTTTATATCAGGTTTGTAGGCTTTGTCTGAGTATAACGTACAATCAGATGGGGTTAACATTAAAATTACTCTTCCTTATACCTGGTGAATGAAATTTAAAGAAAATATGAAGTAAAATCGGAAGTGAGCAAAAAATTGCAATTAGTAAAGCTCGCTGAACTGGTAGGTTAGCATGTAGTATGTTTGTTGTATGTGTGATGTGACTGAGCTGTGTGAAGATGCGTGAAATGTAACGACGCCCTTCCCTGCAAAATGGCTTCCAGTGGAGTTAGAGTCACATGATAAAATCCCTCTATTAACTTCCTCACATGAAACTATTTTTATCTTTATAACTAATCATTTATTTAAAAAGTATGTTTCTTTGATTTGACAATTTATGAATACCTAGGAAAGTGCATAATCCAAAAAAGGCAATGTGTATTCATATGACCAAGCACGGATCCAGGGGGGTGCGCACGTTGCATGTCAGACCACATATACCCTCTGCACTCAGTCTCTTTTTGCTAAAAGTTCCCAATCTAATTGAAATCATGGTTGATATCTACATAAGTCTAGAGCTAGAGTGTGAGAAGAATAACGCCTTTGCAAGTTTTGCACAAAGAGTATCAAACTTCATGCACAACAGAACAAAAGTTAGGCAGAACTGATGACCCCCCATTCTCCTCCCCCCCTCTTTTGAAATTCCTGGATCTGTGCCTGATAAACTACTGTTTCAAATAGATATCATTAACATTTTCTCAGTAAATGAAAATGACAAATTATTCTTGTAACCATGGACATGAGGTAAGAACAACCAGGTATCATGGGTGAGGTCATAACCCCATGTAAAACATCTAAAATTAGCAGACTTGTAAAAATAATCACATTCATTTTTCAGCTAAGATATGTATATTTATTTTGACTGCCAAGAAATACCTGGTATCATGTGTGCGGTCTTAATCTTTAACACATGAACTTTTTGGTATTTTTAATTTATTTGGTTCTTCCTTTGTAAGAAACAGTTTGAATTAACAGTAACGTGAATGTGTTGATTGTTAACCTTTGAGGTAGGGAGCATTTTTGTTTATATTTTGATGTTAGAATGTGATATGATTTATGGAACATTTGTTCATCTTTGATTTGTAATTCATAGAAACAGAATTTCTATTCTATTTTTTTTAATTTGTAGAAAAGTAAATGTTACCTTTATTCTTACCGTTAGGTTTAACTCATAATTCATTGTGCATTGACACGGATCAACCATAGAAGCTGAGGCAATGTATTAAAGGAATGCATGAGGCAGAGCCAAGTGCATCCAC
The DNA here is from genome assembly GCA_020152595.1 of Chiridota heheva. NCBI lineage: Eukaryota > Metazoa > Echinodermata > Holothuroidea > Apodida > Chiridotidae > Chiridota > Chiridota heheva. The sequence continues at coordinate 417,096 of JAIGNY010004213.1, read as the reverse complement.
CGATATTGGTGCCCTAGCTTTTATGTTTAATCCGTAATAACGCACGATTAATTATGGGTTAACACTGTTCATTTATATATCTTTTGATTATAATTCATAAATAATAATTAAAACAACCAGGTATGGAAATTTCAGGTTTTATTAACTAATTTGTTTTCTTTTTTGAACAAATATTACATTTATCTTATCAACAAATACTACTTAGATTCATTTGCATTGTGACAAGACATAAAGAATGGTGATAAATCTCAACAATTATTATATGCAGAAAAACAAGAACTCCTTTTAAAATTCACTTCAGATGAAAACGGTAGTTTTTATAATCATCAGTTTTATGCAAAATATATTCATAAATTAAAATGTAACAGTTATGTTGATGTACGAAGAATTATAGTCATCAAAATACTGAAATAAACCTATGCAGGATACACAGAGCCAATCGTACTGTACGCTTTAGTCCAGACTGCTGTATCATAGGCATACAGTACAGCATAGCATAGAACTATGCAGTAAGTTCGAACGTACGTGGGCTATGCCATATAGCACCACATGTGGAATACAAATTTACATTAAAAGATTAAAGTTAAACATTGAAACTTTTAAAATTGAACAATAACACCAACGAACCCCCCTTTCTACTTAGATGTAAAAAGCTTAGCCTCTCCTATGCTTTTAGAGTCCTCACCAACACTCAGAACCCTGTTTACAACCTCATTAGGTACCCCAATTTCTCCTCCCTCTTTGATAGGACTAAAACCCTATCGCCCCCCTTCAGCTTACGCATTAAATCAGACCTCTTTCAACTTGGCATCAACCCCGCCACTCTCGGCACCTATTCCTGGCCCACTTTTCCGCCTTGGGCCACCCCCCTTCCTTCTGTCCACCTAGACCTCTCCACTTATAACAAAACTCAAACTCACCCTAATCTCTTCATCAATCTCCACAACCAAATCAAAGACCAACTCTCAAATTACACCTCTATCTATACTGATGGCTCCAAGGAAGGCAACAAGACAGCTGCTGCTGCCATCATCCAAGACATCACCCTCAGTAGCAGACTTCCTGACCACTCATCCATCTTTTCAGCCGAGGCTAAGGCCATTCTCCTCGCCCTCAACTTTATTGAGTACTCTCCTCTTAGTCACTTTGCCATTTTCTCTGACTCAAAGGCTGTTCTTACTTCATTACTCAATCTTAAATGGGATAACCTCACCTGCCACCTCCTCCTCCGAAACTCTTTTCTCCCACCCTCTGCAGGAAAAGTGTTCTTTCTTCTGGATACCCAGCCATGTTGGCATCCTGGCAATGACAGGGCTGATACAGCCGCTAAGCTTGCCCTTAACCTCCTCCCTTCCCTTTTCCCAAAACCCTCTCTGACATCAAACCACTTATCGCTTCTCTTGTTCGTGACCGCTGGCAAACCTTATGGAACTTCCAAATTGATAACAAACTCCATGTTATCCAGCCCACAATCCCGATCAAATCCACCATCAACAACCTTTCTCGTGATCGACAACGCTCATATTACCCGTCTTAGAATTGGTCACACCCACCTCACTCACTCCCACCTCCTTATTGGTTCCCCCAACCCCTCTGTAACAATTGCCACTGCATCCTTACAATCCAACACGTTCTCCTTGCTTGCCCCCTGTACAACCTTCCCAGAGCTTCTCTCGCTCCCCACAACTCAATTGCTGAGTTCTTCCAAAAAAATCCTCCAGATAAAATAGTCTCCTTCCTTCAGCATGCATCCCTCTACAACCATATTTAATCCTCCTCTTCCACCCCCTCTCTACTCTGTTTTTAGTTTTACCCATGCACCTCCTCTCTCGATCACAGCTTTCTGGCTTTTGTTCTTGAATTTCTCTCATTCTTCCCTGGTCTCTTTCCTTACTACCTCTAAAATGATCTGACCTCTCAGGCACAATTTGACCTTCGTTGTCGTGGTGCCGTTACGACCTCATCAAACAAACAAACAAACCATGCCATGATACCACAACATTCACAGAGCTGTTGAAATTGCAGTTTTGAAAAATGTAACGTTGGTGACATTTTCGCTTTCAACCTGTGGAATAAACTGGGTAGGCTGGTGTTGTTTGTTGCATGATATGTGGGTATAAGCCTTTCATTTTGCTAAATGCCATTTGGGTCACTTGGATTTGTTGTGTCGACGCAACAGCCAACAGAAGGTGATAGCAGTGCGTTTCTGTGTTTTTTATTTGTCTTGGCAGTAAGTATGTTTACATGTGCCTATTTTGTAAAATAAACTTTTCCAAACCTACCGTCGCTAAGGTATTTGCCAGGACTACTTTTATTTTCAGAACTGAAAGCCGTGCAGTTTTGGTGCTGTTGCGGTGCATAGCCAAGGATTAACCATGGTCAGCTGACAGCTTTTGACCAATCGAATTCTAGAATTCTTACCACATATAAATGAATTTGATTTTTTTACTGTATTATAATGAAAATGTTAAAGGTACTTTGTATGGACATGAAGAGAGAAAATTAGCTAAATTGCTTTGAAATCTATTAAAAACCAACACAGTAGCAAAGCATTTGATCAAAATCAGTTATCATCAGGCATTAATTTGCATATTCTATGCAAATTTTGTGATGTATTACAGGGCAACCTTGATGTTTTTGTTTGTTATTTTTTTGTTTTTTAAATGTCTGTCATAATTCTTTGAAGTGGTGCAGCAAATTATGACAAAAGCTTTTGTAGTCTTTACCATACCCCAATCACCTATTGCAATCCGCCATACTCCAAGTGTTTATACTATTAAGAAGGCCCTTAAGACTCCTCTTTTTCCTACTGAATAAGTTTTATGCTGTCTATAATATTTATTTTCTTGTTTTTTCATCTTGTTTTGGGATTTTTACCAATTCTTTTATGCTTGTGTACTGTCCTGCAATTCTTTTACTTTTTGATATTGTATATTAAGAGTCTTTTTATGTATTATCAATTTGATTGTAAAGCGCCTCGATCCATGGGAGAGGCGTTATATAAATAAGTGCTATAATAATAATCGAATTCTAACAGGAATAAACTTTCACATCATTTTGTGACCTAATAGTGTGTTTATATGTTGTTTTATGTTAAAGGATTAGTTCAGTGGTCAAGTCAAGTTTATCTTATTTGAAAGATGACTTCATTCTTAAGAATGATGTATTTTCACTAACTTTCTTCAGGTGGTAAATTGTAATTACTCTTACTTAATTCTGTTTTACTACTTTCCTGACATATCCAATGGTTTTTAAACCACAAAATCGCAGGACAAAATATAATAGAATACATAAAGACTTTGAGGAATCTGAGGCTGTGATTTCATAAGTCTGATTTCAGTCGTTTCTACACATTAGAAACCAAACTTTAAACTTGAATATCTCCTTAATGGAATAAGATTTCTTTTTAATGCTTTTTTTCACCATTTTATTTCTTTTGAAGATCTCTTTTAAATCAAATAAACATGCTTGACCACCGAACTAATCCTTTCAGTTTTTTTCAGGTACAACTTAAAGAATAAATATAGAATTGATTAAACAATTGGAGACAAGATACTGTACCATGACTAAAATGACTTTCAAGTCATTTGTCCATGCACTTTCTTTTCATGAATAGTGTTTCACTGTGTAGACTTTTTCAAGTCTGAATCGGCTATTTTCGGAAAATTAATTTGAATGATGTGACATGGCCGAACCGCCCTGTCGATAATGGACCAATCATACAATATGGGAATTCTTTTTGAAGAATAAAATACTGGGGAATCTTGGCCGTCCGCACAATTCATGCAGTGTTGAGACCAATCGTATAAAAAAAATGCTCTGAAACCTTCATCGTACATGGCTTTATTACATGAAGGTAATAGGCTCATGCATTGTTGCTTACAACTCTTCCTACAGTGATTGTAGGTGATTGGTTGGGTAATATTATAAAGGGAAAATTAGACTAAATATTGAAAGAAGAAGAAGAATTCGGCCTGTTGCCTGGAGTAATCTCTCTTACTCCCTCCCGGAGAATAACTTCAGTTCCCAGATAATTTGGAATAATCACCATATCCGCATTAATACTCAATTTTTGATAATAAGGTATATAGCAAAGGGGTTTAATATATTGCTGATTTTGTGTCTAGAAATGGTAAGTTTTTTACTTGCAAGGATTTTAAGAAACACTATGTTGCATTTTACCTATTATTTTGGTTTAATTTCTGCTAAAAAGCAACTTATCTGTTATGGTAACCCCTTCTGACAATGAGGTTTTGCTTGTAAAGCTTATTAGTATTGCCAAAGCGTCTCGTTGGGCTTACCCTAAGCTTCATGTGAAGTCCATCTCTCAACACCCTGCTGAAATTGATTGAGAACTTTTTTTTTGTTGATTTTAATGAGGATGAATGGAATTTTTTTTTTCTTTGATTGCTCAAATGTTGTTCGTGAAACTTGTATCCATTACTTTCAGTTTTGGTTTTTGCAATTTCATCTGGCCACTAATCTTTATCAAATCAATCAGCATGATAATGGCCTTTGCACCTTTTGCGATAACTATGTCGAGACTTTAGAGCATCTATTTTGGTCTTGTAAATGTGTTAATAGCTTCTGAAATGCCGTTGCCCAAAAGTTTCTTCCTTCCACACTTGCTAAGTTTTACTGTTATATAGCTATCTTATTTTTCATGCTACTGTAAGTACTATATTTTCGTTTGTTAGTCTAGCAACTCAAACCCGTCGCTATCCCCCTTCTGCAAATATATTGATTTTATTCTTGACTTTGAAAACCACATTGCATTCAAAAATAATGATACTAAGCATTTAAGTAAGGTGAAGCATCTTTTTCCCCACTTTGCATTTTCTGAATAATCTCCGTCTTTGTACAACCATATACACCTTGTTTTTTATCGATTTTTATGTTGTATATTATGTGAACTTCTTAAAGATAAGTGATCACAGTCTGTATGTTTTTGAAAATTACAATTTTTGTATACATGTATACATGAGAGAACATTAAAAAATGAGCAAAAAAAAAAAAATAATACTGATTTGGGGCAACTTTAATTTCCCAAATTTCTGTGACATCATCAACTGTCTATACATAAAACTGATCAGAAAAGGGGTGTTTAATGTGGCATACCTTATTCTATGTAATATGTTGCTTTCTCACTTCTCCACAGCATATATTTCATATGGAATTACTTCAAAGGTAGCACACACCAACCACTAAGAAGACTTATACCATCAATTCCTGTCATACTAGTGTTCCTTATATCATGGATAATTACTAATTATTCTCTGAGGTAAGTACAAGCAAGCAAACCTCTTACATAAAAACAACTGTTATCTCAAAAAAATGTTAGAAAATGCAATTAGGTTCACAAATCCTTTCAAACTGAAAATAAGTCATGTACAGGACAAGCAACTGTACTTCTTAATCTCCCACCCAGTGTGCATTCTGTGCACTAAGACACAAGATCTTCGGCCGAAATCTTACTTCTTTCTTTGGTGTGCGGCGGTGGGAAAAGTATATGGCTGTTTAACGTACCGGCGTGGCAATAAAATATCTACCTAGCGTAAAAAACTATAATTGTGGGATTTGCTGCGTTACACACAACGAGTAATTTACCTAAAATACCAATAAATTTTACAGAATGTACTAGGCCTATAAAACCAGGAGCTGTAAAAGATGAAATTAAATAACTTTGAAACAATCACACTTAAAGACACTTTAACTCCTAGATTACCTCAGACAAATGATGCAATGGCAGCCATTATGAAAGAGGTGACATAGAGAGGGCGCAATGTTTAAATAATTGTTCTTTGCTATATATAGTTTTGTGTATTCCTGTATCATTGACTTTATATAAATTATAAATAGAATACTGTCAAGAACTAATGCATATTCATTACTTGTACTGTTATCCAATCATGTTATTTTAAAATAAAAGCAAGTTTTGTCACCGAAGAAAGTATAGCATAGCATAGCAAGGTTTGATATCCCAAAGCATCCAGTGCTGGACATTATATCAAGACGGCCACGGCCTTTGATAACCAGTTGTGAACTCACTGGTTGCAGACCCACCGGGAAAGTATTGTAGAAGCAAAATACTAAACAACACTTAAACTTATTGTGGTAACTCACTGCACGGTCTCTTGACTGTCTTGGTGTATGAAACCAAAGGCCTTTTTGTACCCTCGGTGTAGGTTTTACATGGAATGCACTCTGGTCTCCCACAACTTCTCACATCCTCTATAATGCTGAAGTCCTCTTCTTATAAGAAGATTCCCATCAATTTTCATTTTTAGGTCACTTTTCAATCCTCTATCATATATATGGAAATGAAAATTCACAGGAATATTCCTTTAAAGAGATTCACATGTGCCATGTTTAGCAACTGTTCTTCTTAAAAGAAAATACTTTTTGCTACCAAAATGTGAAAACAGAAATTTGATAACTCCCTGAATTATAGTATTAAAGTTGATGCAATTTATTAGATTCATCTAACTCTTTTAACAATCTACTGTCACACTAAATTCATCTTCATGATGAAAAATTTGAAACTTCTTAGTAAAGCTTTGCCGTTTGTTAATCTGAGAATGTTTTCTTTCAATATCCCATTTAATTCTTACAATTCATGCACCTGCTTTCAATGTGTCACATGGAATCATGTTCTCTCCAGATTGAGGTCATAACAAATGTGATAATAAATTTATTTTAAAAGAGGTTCTATTATACTGAATTTATTTCCATTTTAACAAGCTGTAAATTTTGAAGGTACTTTGTGATTCTTATAAGACTCAAGGGATACCGGGGTAATATTTGGAATGATTCCTTGGAGCTTTGAATTCTGTTTGAAATGGTTGGTAAGGTGTAGTGTAGTGACACCTTGTAGCATGTTCTCACTTATCTCTGCATCATAATCCCCTCCCCCACCCACACCCCTCTGACCATGACATCACATGATAAAGTTAAAAAATAAATTTGCATCATGTGTTCTCACTTAAGCGAGAACTTGCTATCAAACCTACTGCAGGTGATCTGATTATGGGTAATGTAACTCGAAATAAAAACAAAAAAAACATTTTACAGGCCCCTGACAGGATATTGCATAAGTAACTTGATCATGTGTCAATGATCTGCGTTCTGAGATTTTCATCACTGCTCCGGATTATGATCCTACCTTAAAGTAGAATCAAGATCTAGTGACTGCGATCAGATCTGGTTGGCATACTCGCACTAAGAATTTGGCGGATCTGATCAACTACAGTGGATCTGATGAGCACGGTCTTGAAGAACATATTGTTTGAAACATTTTTAGAGGCCCTAGATTCCGAGTACAACAGTGTTAGAGTTTGTGATTTTGACTAAACAAACTCTCAAATATTTTTACTCAAAGCTCATAACATCGAAAGGTACCAGGTTCAATTCCTGTTGTGAGCGCTGCATAGCTAAATCCATCTGAGCCTTTAGTCTTATCCCTGGTCTCAATGGCGCAAGCGGACCAGAGTACATGACTCCCTGGACGGGATGCCAATCCATCGCAGATTAACTCCCCAGCAACACTGGTACTCATTTTACAGCTGAGTAGACTGATGCAAGTGAAAGTGTCTTGCTCAAGGACATTTAGATGCAAATGCAGGAATCAAACACGGTAACTTTCGTTTACGAGCATGACTCCTTTAACCACTGAGCCACTGCACCTCTTCTCAGAGCATGCAAGCATAAATTTTCATGTAATGTATTGAACGTTTATAACAAGAAGGTGACTATAAGGTTGAATACTTAATGTATGTAAATAAACCACTCCTCCTGTACGATTAAAAATCGTACTAAGGGAATATTCTTGTGAATTTTTATTTTAATGTACATAATAGAGAACTAGTAAGAAACAAATTGCTAAAAAAACCATGTTGATGATCTTACTCCCTGGAGTTGAATGCTAAGGATTTCACTAGTATTAAAAGTGACCTTTGCAGTGTACAGCATGATGTCATAAATGCAGATCCATTCCAAGACAATGTTTATATATTTCTTTAAAAATTATTTGCCTTTTCTAAATTATCAGTAGAATATTATTGAGATGGGGTATAACCTGCACTTCACAAGAACATGCTTTGCCCATCTGCTTGTGTATTTAATACTATAAATTGGTGATTCTTAATAGGCAGCCCGTGGGCCAAATCTGGCCCGCCAGACAATCCAATCTGGCCCGCGAACAATAGTCATTATATAATGCACTTCAGTGCATTCAGGCATTGTATGTAAGATCAATCCGAATAAGGTCAGTAAAAATTGCAAAATACTCATTATTTTTTTTCCCTAGGCAGATCAGCTAACTAAACATCGCGGCTTTTCAGATAAAATGTTATCTTTAGATACGCTATAAATTGGGCTCACGGCTTGTCAAAGGAAGGTGGATAAGAGAACCACCGACATCTGACATACATCCTTCTAATCACGCATGCTCTTAACTTATTTGTATTTGGGGATTGTTTTGTTTGTCACATGATGCTGGTTTTGACATGCGATTGGCCCACGGCCTGAAGCTATTGTGAAATGATGGCCCTTAAATTTAGTTAAAACTCTTGCTACAAATGAAAGAATTTTGTATTTGTTTATAGAGATGCATGAAGAGTAATCTTAGTTCTGCAGTTGTGACATCACATTTTACACTGTGAGGTCACTTTTCAACACACTTGTGAAATACAATCTTTGAAATGCAATAATCCAAAACAGAAGAAGTTATCAACATGATTTTTTTACCAATTTGTTCCTTTAAGTCCTCTATGATATAAATGTTATATGATTGAAATTCATTGAATTTCCTTTTGGATCTTGAAATACCAATTAAAGAAATGGTTTATATATCAAACAAGATAATAGCATGCTTGGGAAAACAGCCAGAGTCATCATACTCAGATCATCTTAATATTCAAAAGGACAGATGTAGACTAGAATGCCAAAAAGAATTTTCAAGAATTCCATTTGTATAATCACTAATGTGATTGTTAGAATGTGTTCTCACTTGAGAACAAGCTCGCGATCAGATCCACTGCAGGCACCAATCAGTTTCACCAAATTTTTTACCATTGAGAGATCGCAGTCACTCGATCTTGATCCTAGGCACGGGCAGAAATATGATCCGGAGCAGGCTATTAGATCCACTGATATGATTCTCAAAAACGTGTATGAACACAGATCAGTGACCTGCGATCACATTAGTTACACAATATCCTGTTATAGCTTGTTTATTTGGTGTGAAGAGTTACCCAGCTCCATTTTTTCATGGTTTTTTTAGTGACCCACTTTTCAATTTCAGGTTTACTTATACTTCGCGGTCAGATCACATGCAGTGGATTTGATTTTGGGCTTTACTTTTAAGTGAGGTACACATGACATTGTTTTTTCTTTCATCATCAAGCATGGTTATCTTCGGGGATCATAATTCGGGTTTAAGTGTAAACAGGGCCTAAGATTTCATAGCTCAGGTAGACATGTGATGATGGAAATAGTGGCCTAGGAACAAAGTAGGTAGGATATTTGTTGTATTACTAATTGTGTTGCCATGGAAATAGTTGTGAATATGAAAAAATCCATTAGGATAATTTATGAGCTATTATTAGGGAAGAAATCACCCAGGATATTATTTCATAAATATATCTGGTTTATTTTAAGGGAAAATTATTTGATGTATTGAGAACAAGTTAGGATTCCAAACGGAAAGGAATGGTCAATTAGTGGTCAAGCAATGGACTCCTATGACAAAGGACAAACACATGAAATTGGGAAGAACAATTTTTAAATATCTTTTTCCATTAAGGGCATACTTAAATATCAGATTCATGTACAAATGACAGGGCTAAGGTAATGTTTAAGTTTCCAGATGTAGACCGACTATCAGATCAATTTGCTGACCATTTGAAAAAAATTGGTTGTAATAGAAACAATTATTTTAAATATGAGCCAAGATAAATTGTAGCATCAAAGGATTAGTTCAGTGGTCAAGAAAGTATATCTTATATGAAAGAGGACTTCAAAAGAAAAACTTGAATATCTCCTTAAGAGATTTCTGAATGGTTTCTTTCTTCTGACCAGTTTGTTTTTGGATGTCTTCTTTCATATAAGATATCCTTACTTGACCATATATAATACAAGGGTTGGTTGGCTGGTTTATTTTTATTAAATCATTTTCAGAAAAGGGATGAATTTTCTTTGTTCTTTTTGTTGAATTGCTGGAGTTGTTTAACTTTAAAGATATCATTTAAAGGAATATTCCCATGGAATTTCATTTTAATATATTTGATAGAGGACAACATGAAGCAATATCTTTTCTGATAAATGGTCTGTCAATCATTCACAGTTAATGCACACATCACCTCAGGCATGATACACAGCTATTTTATCACCAGTTTGCAAACAAATTTCTCCCACGAAGACACCTAACATGGCTGAGTGATTTCAATCACAAAATTGCCCTGATTACTCAGCACTGGTTTTCTGTAACCCTATACACACAAATAAGCTTGGGCTACTTGGCTGTGGTGTGCATGGGAATGGCAGATAAACAATCATTGTGTGGAGTGGAAACACAATACACTGAACAGGAAGTCAGGTTTGTAATTGTCACACCTGAGTTTTCAGGACAAACTCAGGTGTCCAGTGTGGGTCAGTGAGATAAACGCCTCACTCAGTAGGGCACTACTTGCAAGGCAATACTTGCATACTGAGTAAGACAATGCACAATACACTTGTAACGTTGAAAACCACTCAGACAACAACAAATAGCATAATCATGAAAAGAAATTCTTCTCAAAACTGACAAAGGTACTTACAAGCTATGATTTTGATTTCATTAGCATCTTAAAATTTTAAAGTATCTTTCAAACAAAGTTACAAATGAAATGATGAACACTTTGTATGTAAAAAAGAAATCTAAATTAGGGAACAAATGACATTTCGATTACTTTGCAAATCCCTCACTTAAGGAAACGCGTACACAATTAGTGCACATATCACCCAAGAGTGCTGGCTCTGCTTTTTTGAAAATGTTTCTCAGTAAATGTGTTCAGTGTTCGATTTAATGCTATTCGCACGTTGACTTCAACGTCGCAGTATTGTTAGACAGTTTTTCAAATAATTAGATACATCCATCCAAGGCGCTGTTTGATACTAAGTCAGTAGTGAAGGCTATCACACAAAACGCAACTTTCCAATTTTCTATATTTAAATCGCGCACAAAATGTAAGAGAACGTCTCAAAATAATATCATTGCATATATCTATTTAAAAAGTGAATTATGACAATAAAAGGCATTGTCAAAAGTTGACCTGCAATTGTCGCCGAAAAGCCTAATTTTTCTAGCGCCTATTTGAAATTCATCTACACTTCTATGATAAGCCAATGCAGCAGTTTCAAAATGATAAAGTGCATAGTGTTTTCTGACTGTATAGCAGCCATGTAGTGGCTATAGTGTATACTACAGTCAGATGTTATCTGACTGAGTGTGAGTAGGCTTAAAGAGAAACGTTTCGGCCTATATATGATACAAGAGTTGGTTGGCTGGTTTATGTTTATTAAATCATTTTTAGAAAAGGGATACATTTTCTTTCTTCTTTTTTTTGAATTGCTGGAAGTGTTTAATTTCAAGGTATTATTTAAAGGAATATTCCCATGGAATTTTATTTTAATATATTTGATAAAGGACAATGAAAGAAACAGATTGGTGAAAAAACCCAAGATAATATATTATTCCTACTAGAAGTTATTGAATTGTAAAGATTCTTCTTGTTTGCATAAAAGAGATTGTTGGTCTAAGTGTTAAGTCATCATTGTGATGTCATCACAGCACTTACTGTACTATTCTTTATGGGTCATTCTGCAGTCCGTCACATAATTCACAGACTGTGGAATGGCCTTAGCAGATCCCTGGGAGACCCCAGGGGTCTGCTAGGGCCATTCCGCAGTCCATCACGTAATTCACATACTGTGGATTGGCCCTTATGTATTTCTTTGAAAATTAATTTTGTATTTTCTAAATGACTAGGAAATTGTTTTCTAAATTTCATTGTTTCTCATAAATTATTAAGAATAGTGTAGAATAAAATGTGCGATAATGTTTTCCAATCTTTTCTAGTAACTGATATTCAATTATGAAAAATTGGCTATTAATTTACAAAGAAGTACATAAAGATCAGTACAGGAAGTGCTATGGTGGGTGACATCATAATGATGACTTACGACTCAGTGCAAAAGTCATTTTTATGTGGGCAAGAAAAATATTGAAAGTTCAATAACTTCTATGAATGAGATATCAAGATGTTTTTTTATATTTTTTAAATTGTTTCTTAAATTTTTCTCTATTAGATACATAAAAAGGAATGTTTTTTTAAAGAAAAATGTTTGAAAGACAATCTAGAAAGTGAAATCTACCGCAATGTTCATTTGTAACCTGATTTTTTGGCAACATGTTTAAACAATACGTTTTCTCCATCTGTTTAAGACCAACATACAGTATTCACAAGTTTAAGCTGACATTTATATTCTCTTGAACATTTAACAATGTTTTTATTTATTTTTTGACAAAAAACATTTAAGATATTGAAATTTCTTGGGAATTGCCAAAAGGGGTCATAAAGCGCCATTATGAAACACACTATTATTGTAATTGGTGTTTCAACACCTTCCCGTTACTCTTTAAAGTCGTCTAGAGAACACATGCAAAGGTTTATCATTTTCTACGGTCACGACCTCAGCTTCCTTTACCATACCCCCAAAAATAGATTTTTATCTGGTCATTAATTTTCCTCTTAAAGTCTTGTTGCTGGTTCACAAGATGTAGATTTTGTCAGCTTTTGATGACTTCATGGGAATTGGATGTGTTTGTAGTATTTTTTCTTCTATTTACTCTTTTGTTATTCGTTAAATTCTAAGAAAGACACATGCAAAGGTTTATAGTTTGTCTATTTTTACTTTTTTTCTTTGTTGTGAGAAGATATTTTAAACCAATAATACAATTTAACAGCTACTGTGCTATCTAATAAAATATAAATCGTGGTAATATGTTTGCAAAGAATAGGGGATGATTGTTCTTTAAAGTTCATAAACTTTTTTTGGCTTCATTTGTTGAGGTAGAAGTTTTTCCTCTTAGCTTAAAGGAATAGTTCAGGGGTCAAGCAAGTCTATCTTATATGAAAGAGGACTTTAAAGGAAACAAAATGGTGGAAAAAGCAGTCAAAAATGGTAATTCATTAAGGAGAAATTAAAGGATTAGTTCAGGGGTCAAGCATGTCTATCTTATATGAAAGGACTTCAAAGGAAACAAAATAAATGAAGAAAGCATTCACAAATCTTATTCCATTAGGGAGATATTCAGGGGTCAAGCATGTCTATCTTTTATGAAAGAGGACTTCAAAAGAAACAAAATGGTGAAGAAAGCATTCTAAAATCTTATTTCATTTATAGAGATATTTAAGTTTAAAGTTTGGTATCATTTGTGTAGAAACGACTGAAATCAGACTAGTTGTGATGTCATGGCCTCAGATTCCTCAAATTGTTTATGTATTCTATCACATTTTGTCCTGGGATTCTGTGGCCTAAAAACCATGGGATATGTCAAAAAAGTAGTAAAACTGAATCTAGGAAGGGTATTTATAATGTACCACCTGAAGAAAGTTTGAGGATAAATAGTATAAATAGTGAACAAATTAAATAAACTTTCTTTAAAATACATAAAGATTTTGAGGAATCTAAGGCTGTGACATCACAACTTGTCTGATTTTAGTCGTTTCTACAGAATGATACCAAACTTTAAACTTGAATATCTCTTTAACGGAAAAAGATATTTGAATGCTTTCTTCACCATTTTATTTCTTTTCAAGTCCTCTTTCCTTAAAGAAGATACATGCTTGACCACTAAACAAACCACCAAACTAACCCTTTAAGCACTTTTCGTATTTAACATTTTGATCCTTTGCTGTTTATTGTCTTTTCTGTTTTTGCTAGCAGACATTCTGAACTAAAAGTGAAATTTGGTAGGGTCATGTGCTATCTAATAGAGTATAAATCATGATTATCATTGGCTGTTGTAAGAAATTCTAGTTGGAGGGAATGAACATGGTTGGGGCAAACAAAAATGGACATCTCTTTCAATAATATGTTTTATTTAAGCATATTTGTATCTTTATTACCAAAAACAATAATTGTCAAATCTTTGGGGAGCAATTGAAACCTGTTGTTCCTATAACAAACCACATTTGAGGATTATATGTTTGTAAAGAAGGGACTAAATGATTGTTTTTAGTAAACCAACAAAATAAAATATGTGATTGATATGAAGAATTTGTATATGATTTTGATAATGCATTTAAAAATCTATTCCTTGTGATTCTAAATGTTGGTGCCCAGAGTTAATTTTTTATAGAATTCCTATCAGCCACTTATTCATCTAGCTTAAAGGAAAGTTATTGTCCCATAGATATATTTAGAAGTGAACGCCACCGTGCTGGTTACAGTATGTCACTTCCAGTTTTCAATTTTCCTTATTGATTGCAAGAAATCTTTGATGTTATCTGTAACACATGTAGGCCCCTATGTTTGGTCCGGCAGATGTGTGATCAATAACATCGTTGATTTCTCGTGAATCAATAGGGGAAATTAAAAATTGAAAGTGACATTTCCAGCATGGAGACGTTCACTACTGAGTGTATTTATGGGTCGATACCTGTCCTTTAAGTGCTTTTTGTGTATAACATTCTTTGCTGTACGATATTTCCCAAGTTTGTTATTTACTTTAAGTCATATCTTACCTTCCATGCTATAATATGCAATCTGGTCCCCTGACCTGGTTCTAATGCACTTCTAACCAACTAAAAATGTAGTTACCAACCCAGCCCTGACCTCGAGCATACTTCCCTCACATAACAATGCACTGAGGTCTGAACGAGAGGGGAGGGGAGGGGAGGCATGGGAGTTAAATATAACCCTTGTAAAGATCCCTGTTGTTTAATTCCCATTCAAAAAGGCTACAACAACATGACAAACACAACAATTGCAACATGTATATGTAGATGCGATGCACATGTGTATAAAGATGAGTGCAGTATTTAGTTAATTATTGTAGAACATTTTCTTGAAAATGTTTATGATTAGTAGTCGTGTTGGAAAACCTTACAAAGCACTCTCATGGGTAGTAGGATGTGTAATGGCATCACCACCAGCATCAAAAAGTGTATATGAGGAGGAGGAAAGGGGTGGGGGGGGGGGGGGGGGAAGAAGTCCAACTGACATTTGATGTCAAATTTAAAAAAGTGGGTGGAAAGTGACTATGTATATGTGTATGTGGGGTCTGCCCCTTCCAAACCACTGTGAGTAAAGAGAGATTCACCCATACCGCTTAAAGTGTCAATTTTGTATGACACTAGAAAGTACACTTTGATGTACTCATTTCCCTCCTGTAAAATGAAAGGTTTTTGGACAATTTCAATCAACATTAACTTAACCTGTTTATATATTTCATTAAACACCATGAAATAATGAAGAATCCATCTAAATTTAGTCAAGTTTTTTTTCCAAATAAAATAAAAATGTATAGATTTATAGTTTTGTAGAATCTGGATTGCAACTCTAAATAATCATATTTTTTAGGTAATTTTACTGAAGAACTGTCCTGATTTTTTTAACAGATGGTCAGGCAAGTCCATCGAATATTAAAGAGGCTTCAAAAGAAACAAAATGGTGAAGAAAGCATTCCAAAATCTTATTCAATTACAGAGATATCGAAGGTTAAAATTTGGTATCATTTGTGTAAAACGACTGAAATCAGACTAGTTGTGATGTCATAGCCTCAGATTCCTCAAAGTCGGTATGTGTTCTATCATATATTGTCCTATGATTTTGTGGCTTAAAAACTATGGGGTATAATAAAAAAAAAAAGGTACTAAAACTGAATCTAGGAAGGGTATTCATAATTCACCACCTGAAGAAAGTTTGAGGAAAAATAATTTCAATAGAGACAAAATTAAATATTTTTTTTTAGAATACATTAACAATTGTTACGTATGTGGGGATGAAGACACCAACTTTTTATAGTAGACTTACTGCACCAGTCATTTCTATGCAGATAAGACAAGAGCTTAAAATTTAATAATTCCATAACTGAATAAGAATTTTGAATGCTTTCTTCTCCATTTTGTTTCCTTTGAAATCCTCTTTCATATAAGATGGACATGCTTGACCCCTGAACTAATTCCTTTTAAGATTGAGGCAGAGTGTTTTGCCAGAGTGGAATGACCCAACTTTAGGAGAGTCATTCGCGCGTGCAAAGTCCTTTAAACCATGCATTAAATACGCATATATATACATGATGGCAAAACATTAATCATTTTATAAAATTTCTGTGTTAAATTGCTTAAAATGTATAAATTGCAACAAATAAGAATGAAAATCGAGAAAAGTTTGTATACATTTTTTCGCTTTGTTAACAAATTCACCTGTTGTAAAAATGGACTAAACCAAATACTCAAGGTCATGCATTACTGGTCTTTAATGCATGGGTCATGACAATGCAAACACTCCATAGCAATTTATAATCAAATTTAATGTTCAGTGAAGGTGCCATATTTTTGTAAATTCCACCCTTTGACAAAAGTTTTACTGAAAATGTTTGGGTAAAGTAAGACTACATGCCATCAGAGTTGACACTTACAGCAAATGACTTCAGAGTTGACACTTACAGCAAATGACAGAGTTGACACTTACAGCAAATGACATCAGACTTGACACTTACAGCAAATGACAGAGTTGACACTTACAGCAAATGACATCAGACTTGACACTTACAGCAAATGACAGAGTTGACACTTACAGCAAATGACATCAGAGTTGACACTTACAGCAAATGACAGAGTTGACACTTACAGCAAATGACATCAGAGTTGACACTTACAGCAAGTTCAAAATACTTTTGTCAGTGTAATCTTTGGTCATAAAACTGCTTATTATACACTTTTATGGCCTCTCTGATCCTTAGAGACAATCATATTTTTAGCATTTTTCTCCATGTTAGCAATTTTTATTTGATTTATTTCATGGGTTGTCTAAATGAACTTTTTATCCCTTTGGACAAAAATGATATTCTCAGAGGTCACAAACATGCCCTACTTTTATCCTGGTTTGAAAACTTGTCAGAGTATGTGTGATATTTTGGACAGCTGTTTATGCAAAAAAGCTGAGTCATGTAAAGACAGTAAAAGATGTGTTATAATAGACAGATCTTTTAAGATGTACAAATCTTATATATATATTTCTGCCATGGGTAGGTTTACAGGAATTGTGAATGGCACTGTATACATATTTTGTTTGGGTGGGGGAGGGGTGGGGGCATGTGTCATGTGCATTTATTCAAATTTTTAACACATTTTGACCAATTTTTGTGAACAAGTTTTGGCCAATTTTTGAACAAGTTTTGGCCAATTTTTGAACAAGTTTTTGGCCAATTTTTGAACAGGTTTTGAACAACATTAGCCTTTGACATAACTTAGACAAAAAATAGACAAGCAGCCTTCTCTCGGTAGCATAATACTAATTAAGCATTAATCCATCATAGGCTTAAAATGAGAAGCCCTGCAAAAATGCTGAATAAACGTTTTTGAAGGCTGCCATTTTCAGAAGTAACAAGTCCATGACATGCAAATATGGGTAGGTATATAGAAGGAATGTCTCAACAATGAATATAGAATTTGGTTAATCTCAACTTCAGGATTTTTGTTTTGAGAAGTATTTGTTATACTGAACGTAGTGTTATTAGATCGGTGCCAGCCCACTGGCTCTAAGGTTTAATAGTCCAAAAGAAAAGGCCCACTAGTCTGAAGGTTCAATAGTCCGAAGTCCCAATAGTCCGAAGGCCCAAAGGGTCAATAGTCTGAAGGTATACCCTAACTCTGACCTTTGGACTATTGGACTTTTGGACTAGTGAAATTAGATGCATCTTGTAATTTATATACTGATTGATTAACTTTAATGAGAATAACATGGCTTAACAAATATAAACACTGTGGCTGAGGAGATTTTGAAAAAAACAGTGGCTGAGGAGATTTAAAAAAAAAAACTACCTGAAGCCTATAGGTACAAAACCCCCTTATACTGTAATACAATAACGGAAAACAAGGCACAGTAGATAATTAATTCAGTAGGTATATAAAAAGGAATTGAATCAACTGGTAAAACAAGCCTTTCATATACACCCACCCCTCCCCAGTCCCACCCTACCTAGATACTATCCCATGACGCTCCCTAATCCCCTCTTCCTCCATTCCACTTACCCTCATCACCTCCCAAACAAAACCATTAAGGATTGAAGAAAGTGCACTATACATAGTGCATGATACACGGATTAGAATGATTTAATACATACATGGGCATAAATCCAGGGAGATAGGGGGATATACAGTATCCCTCTACTTTTTGGCAATGGGGATGATCCTTACTATCATTCCTCCCCCCCCCCTCCCCTTCCACTCCTCTCCAACACACACATTTTTGGTCAAAGGTACTTCAAAATTAAGTGATAGGTCTAATTTACATTTTGAAAGGTATTTAGAAGCAAAGGAAGGAGGCTCGGAACAGGAACCTCACCATTCTCACCCCCACCACTCCCATCCCACAACTCCCACTCCACAACTCCCACTCCACAACTCCCACCTCACAACTCCCACCCACAACTCCTACTCCACAACTCCCACCCCCACTCCCAGGCTGCAACCTGAGATGGATATAGCGATAATAAAATGCCTTTTTATTCAGCCAGGTGTAAATGTCTTAAGCTACTGAGTCATCTTTTTAAATGTTTTTATGTGTAGGCCTATACCTGAAAGCAGATATATTTATTTTCCAGCATTTTGGAAAGTTAGGTTGTTCACTTGCATCATAAAACATGGCTAAAATCATAATTGTATTAAGACCTCCAACTGTTCCTTATAAATTAAAAGCTGCCTGTTTCATTCTGTTAATTTTGCAGTAAAATTTTGTTTTCGAATAGCCTACATCAAACAGCAAACTTTTGGGGGAATATTATGAGTCTAAGTAGATTTTTTTTTCATGCAGGCCCATAGACATGACTTTAAGAGTTCGTTTTTTCATAAAAAAGGGCACTTAAATCCTGCACCTCGGAAAAATGAAAATGGGAACACGATGTTCTACATCTGGATTTTTTTTCCGAGAGTAGGCTATAGATTCGTCAAATGATCAGAACTGTTCCGGTATTTCAACAGGCTTTGAAATTTTATTGAGTGCTTATTATGTTTTTAGATTTCAAAAAGCACTTTTGCAGAAAAAGGGCATTCTGCAGAGAAAAGTTTAAAATATAAAATAATCTATTAGTGGACCTTATATATTAACACTTTGTGTGATATTGTATTTAATACATGATAAGACACCGAGAGATAGATGGGGAGGGGGCGGATATAGAACAGATTCATTATAAGTTTGACAAAGTTTACACATGTTCATAGAAAAGTATTGGAAGCTTATAAAACATTTTTCTTTTAGACTACACATATTTTTCAAAGAGTGACTATAGGCCTATATCCATGCACAGAAACCAGAACAATAAAACATCATATTTCAACATTATGTGTTTTTATGATTGTGTTTTGTACATTCTGTATTATAGCTTTCTTTGAAATGAAATTTGACTTGTGTAATATACCTTCCTTCCTAGGCATTGTGACATACTTTTTTGCCCTTCAAATGTCAATTTTGTGATTTGCGCTTGCAGTGATTTCTTCGGTGTCATCTTAACGGCCAAATCCTAAAAATCACCCCCCAACTTTTGTTAATAGATTTACGCCACTGTATACGTAGGTCAGAGATTAGAAGTTTAATGAAGACAACAATGATTACTACTGGTCGTTATAGGCTGAGAAGAGATAGTTCTTTAAACGAGACTTAAAAGAGATCTGATAGTTAAAACGATATCTGATAGTCAAAAGATATCTGATAGTCAAAAGATATCTGAAAGTCAAAAGATATCTGATTGTCAAAAGATATCTGAAAGTCAAAAGATATCTGATAGTCAAAAGATATCTGATAGTCAAAATATATCTGATAGTCAAAATATATCTGATAGTCAAAAGATATCTGATAGTCAAAAGATATCCGAGAGTCAAAAGATATCCGAGAGTCAAAAGATATCCGATAGTCAAAAGATATCCGATAGTCAAAAGATATCCGATAGTCAAAAGATATCTGATAGTTAAAATATATCTGATAGTCAAAAGATATCTGATAGTCAAAAGTCAAAAGATATCTGAAAAAAGTCAAAAGATATCTGATAGTCAAAAGATATCTGATAGTCAAAAGATATCTGATAGTCAAAAGATATCAAAGTCAAAAGATATCTGATAGTCAAAAGATATCTGATAGTCTGAAAAGATATCTGTATCAAAAAAGATATCTGATAGTCAAAAGATATCTAATAGATAAAAAGATATCCGATGCAAAAGATGTTGATATCTGTATATCTTCACCTCATATCAAAAGATATCGAATCCGATCATCCGAAAAAAGATATCCGACGCCAAAAGATATCCGAGAGTCAAAAGATATCCGATAAAAGATATCTTATCAAAGAGATTATCCGTGAATATCAAAAAATATATCATAAATATCAAGATAACTGCGCTGCTGTATCTCATAAACACTCATAAATGTTGACAGCTGCTTTAAATTCCCATTTTGAAAAAGCAGTTTCTAAACTCTATCTCTTATTGGAGTAGAAAATTTCTTGTTTTTCAGTCTCCTACAAAGATGTAAAACTTTTGTGTAATTGATGGGATCTTTCCTGGTGTTTAGACGGAGCATGATCAACAATGTGTCAGATTTAAGTTGACACTTTGGTATGTCATTTATGTTCAGTCATCTTTGTGCAGAGTAAAAGGTCATGTGACATAAGAGGCTCGTAGCTGGAAATCTTTTCATTTCTTTATTTATATCAATAAGATACCCACCTTGGCTCCCCTATCCCTCTGTAACAATTGCCATTGTATCCTCACAGTCCACCACATCCTCCTTGCTTTCCCCCTGTACAACCTTCCCAGAGCTTCCTTGCTCCCCACAACTCAAAAGCCGAGCTCTTCCAGAAAAACCCTCCAGATATAATTATTTCCTTCCTTCATCATGCTTCCCTCTACAACTATATTTAGTCCTCCTCTCCCCCCCCCTCCCCTTTCTACTTTTGTTTCTTCACCCATGCACTTCCTCTCTTGATCCCAGCTTTCTGGCTTTTTGTTCTCATGTTTCTCTCAATTTCCCCCTGCTTTCTCTCCTTCCTACCTTTGGAATGATTTACCCTCTCAGGCACAATTTGACCCTCGCTGTCGTGGTGCCGTTAAGCCCTCATCAAACAAACAAACATAACATCAATATAAGCTCAAAGGAGGTTGAAGAAATATTTGACGGTGATATGGGAATGATATTGAAATATGTTAGAACCAAGAAATATCTACGTTTCCCCCAACGACGGAATTTATGCAGCAAGCTTGCTCCATACATTGCTGCCATGGATATTTGGTGTCATAACCCTATTTGTAATAACTTTTTATGAATTTTAAGACTTAATCAATCAAATTTGCTATTTGATAGAATAACACTTTTCTCTTCAAAAAGGGATGGTAATATTAATGGGGAATTTTTCTCTTTTTTCTGCTTTTCATATTAGTGCATAAGGATGGGGTAAAATTGCTGATGGCCTTTTCTCTTTTTTTTGATTTTTATATCTTAAATTTCTTTAAAAGCGGCCAGGTCCAGTTTCAGGAACTATGTTTTGTAATTTGGAATAAGTAAAAATATGGAGAAATAAAATTAATATGATGGTTAAGAAAATTGGTGAGGTCCATTAAATTGTGTCTGTGTGTAATGGAGAGATATACCTTGAGTGTGAAATTTCACTTTAATAAAGGGGACATAAAGTCTGGCTTTTTTTTTCTCCATTTAATATGATAGAAATAATAATTCATCTGAAGAAATTTCACATTATAAAAACAATTTAGCATATACTTTGTAATTTGTTAATTCATTTATTCTGTCAATGTAAACTTACATGGAAGTGGCCATTTTCTTCATACACCCTGTAAAAATGATGTTATACACTGAGTTCAGATTAGAATATTCATTAATTTCTTTATATTTTTCCTATGCATGGGTCTATGAATTTTTATTTGTATGTGGTGTTAATGATTCAAGCCCTTAAAAGTTACTATCATAGCAATTTTAAAAGAAAATTTCAAAGAGAATTCTAAAAGAAATACATTATGTGTGCTAGCACATTGGGCAAATGATGTCATCATTGGCATAATTTCAACACAAAGTAAGGCAGAATGGCAACAGCCATGTTACAACTTCAAACGTGGATAACTTGAGAATGGAATACAATTTTATGATGGGGTTTTTAAGAGTTGGTTCATTTTCTTATTCTCTATCATATATCAATAATAAATATACAGTTCTTAAAAGCGCAACACACACTAAAGTCTCATTGCGCTGAAGAAAAAAAAGATAATAGAATATTATTATAAAAAAACAAATAGTAGAATATTTGACTTAATGTCTTCTTTAATGAAGTAATCTTGTCACAAGAAAATTGTTTGACACAGCACTACTAAATCTGCTACATACCAGTGACGTCATTTCTGCTACATACCAGCGACGTCACTTCTGCTACATACCAGCGACGTCACTTCCGCTACATACCAGCGCGTCACTTCTGCGTCACTTCCGCTACATACCAGCGATGTCACTTCGCTACATACCAGCGACGTCACTTCCGCTACATACCAGCGACATCACTTCCGCTACATACCAGCGACATCACTTCGCTACATACCAGTGACGTCACTTCGCTACATACCAGCGACATCACTTCCGCTACATACCAGCGACATCACTTCCGCTACATACCAGCGACATCACTTCCGCTACATACCAGCGACATCACTTCCGCTACATACCAGTGATGTCACTTCCGCTACATACCAGCGACATCACTTCCGCTACATACCAGCGATGTCACTTCCGCTACATACCAGCGACATCACTTCCGCTACATACCAGCGACATCACTTCCGCTACATACCAGTGACGTCACTTCCGCTACATACCAGCGACATCACTTCCGCTACATACCAGTGACGTCACTTCCGCTACATACCAGCGACATCACTTCCGCTACATACCAGCGACGTCACTTCGCTACATACCAGCGGCGTCACTTCCGCTACATACCAGCGACGTCACTTCCGCTACATACCAGCGGCGTCATTTCGCTACATACCAGCGGCGTCACTTCGCTACATACCAGCGGCGTCACTTCGCTACATACCAGCGGCGTCATTTTCGCTACATACCAGCGGCGTCATTTCTGCTACATACCAGCGATGTCACTTCCGCTACATGCCAGCGGCGTCACTTCTGCTCCAGTATCAGCGGCGTCATTTCCGCCACATACCAGCGACGTCACTTTCGCCACATACCAGCGACGTCACTTCACTACATACCAGCGACGTCATTTTCGCTACATACCAGCGACGTCATTTCTGCTACATACCAGCGATGTCACTCCCGCTACATGCCAGCGACGTCACTTCTGCTCCAGTATTTGATTGGCTTGTCAGTATGTGTGTAAACATGATCGGCCAATCAGAAATATTGCTTTGTATTGCATTGTTTCCCACATTAGCATGAGAACTGCTAGTCAGATAATATCTGACTGTAGTATACACTATAGCCACTACATGGTTACTATACACAGTCAGAAAATGCTAGATACTTTATAACATTGAAACTGCTGTATTGGCTTATCATTGAATTGTAGATGTATTTGGACTACGTGCTAGAATAACTAGGCCTTTCCGAGATGATCTCAGGTCAACTTTTGACAATGCCTCTTATCGTCATGGAACACTTTTACATAATACTAAATATATATAGTCAATAATACTATGTTGAGCCGTAATACGCTTTGGGCGTGGGGTTTAATGAAAAAAACTTTAAAATTGCATTTTGTGCGAGAGCTTTTGATACTGATTTATTTTTCGAACAGCGCCTTGGGTGGATGTATCTAATTGGTCAAAAAGTTGTTGAACAATAAGGGGTCTGTGAAGTCAATGTGCATATAGCATTTTCAAAGTAGCAGTTGCCAGTGCACTCAGGTGATAGCGCACTAATCGTGTATGCCGTTCTAAAAGTGAGGGAAGTACAAAGTGGTCAGAGTGTCATTTCTTCCGTAATTTAGATGTTCTTTTACATACAAAGTGTCCATCATTTCATTTGTAACTTAGTTTGAAAGATACTTTAAAGTTTCAAGACACCAATCAAATCATAGCTCATAAGTACTTTTGTCAGTTTTGAGAAGGGTTTTTATTTTATGATTAAGTTATTTGTTGTTGTCTGAGTGGTTTTCATCATTCGAGTGTATTATGCGTTGTCTCACTCAGTATGCAAGTACTGCCTACTGAGTGAGGTGTTTATCTCACTAGAGGACTGCAGGCCTTGAATTTTTATTGTAATTCTACATGTATTATAGCTTTTTCACCTGTTAATTGTTTTTAACTTTCTTGTTTTATTTTTTTAGAGTGCCCCACCCTTGTTATATAATCCAATATGTCAAAATGTATGTTCAGTCATGGAGTGTACTGTACCATTGGAAAGAAAAGGTATCATCCTATGAATAAATCCAGAAGTGAACGCCGCCGAGCTGGTAACATCTCTTCCGGTTTGCAATATTCCTTATTGATTAAAATCAGTGGTGCTATCAATAACACATGAAGACCCTATGTTTGGTTTGAAGTATGTGAGATCGATAACATCGCAGACTTCTCGCGATTAGTAGAGAAAATTGAAAACTGGAAGTGATGTTGCCAGCACGGCAGCTAGCATTTTTTTCTGAATGTATTTATGGAACGATAGCTTTATTTGACATGAGCTTCATATGAATCCTGGGAGCTTCATATGAATCCTGGGAGCTTCATATGAATCCTGGGAGCTTCATATGAATCCTGGGAGCTTCATATGAATCCTGGGAGCTTCATATGAATCCTGGGAGCTTCATATGAATCCTGGGAGCTCCATATGAATCCTGGGAGCTTCATATGAATCCTGGGAGCTTCATATGAATCCTAGGAGCTTCGTTTGCCAGAAACTAGATACATATTGTTTGAAGATATTTGTTTTCTTGCAGGTTCTGAATGTATTTATGGAATGATAGCTTTATTTGACATGAGCTTCATGTGAATCCTGGGAGCTTCATATGAATCCTGGGAGCTTCATATGAATCCTGGGAGCTTCATATGAATCCTGGGAGCTTCCTATGAATTCTGGGAGCTTCCTATGAATCCTGGGAGCTTCATATGAATCCTGGGAGCTTCATATGAATCATGGGAGCTTCATATAATCCTGGGAGCTTCATATGAATCCTGGGAGCTTCATATGAATCCTGGGAGCTTCATATGAATCCTGGGAGCTTCATATGAATCCTGGGAGCTTCATATGAATCCTGGGAGCTTCATATGAATCCTGGAAGCTTCATATAATCCTGGGAGCTTCATATAATCCTGGGAGCTTCATATGAATCCTGGGAGCTTCATATGATTCCTAGGGGCTTCGTTTGCCAGAAACTAGATACATATTGTTTGAAGATATTTGTTTTCTTGCAGGTTGAACAGAATAATTTAACGATGCATATAGATTTCTGCATGCCATTGCTTTCTCTTACATAAGTATGAATACAGACACCATAGTTTCACAAAACAAGGGACTTATTTGAACTCTAATTTAGGGAAAGCTTTTACGGGTCAGAGTACTGTAATAGAGTCATTTTTGGTTCCGATGCGATAGAGCATCAGGATCCGTGATTGTAAACGCAATATCTTAAAAATGATACACTGGATTCATGTCATATGTGGTACACAGATAGCCCATGGTTGGTAAATGTGCCCTATTGTTTTTAATGGTGATGTTATTCATAATAATGAGTAGGTGGGCTTAATTTAACAAAAAATCAAATGTATATATTTTAATAAACACATGTCTTTTGTGTTTCATATTGAGTATAAATATGATGTTAGCTGGTGTGTACATGTTCATGATGTGAGAACATTGAATATCAATAATATGCATAGTGAGCAGGGCTTAATATGATTTTGCTGAAAAGAGCTTGTAAACATGGTATCTGAAGAATGTTAAATTATATTCATGTTAGATTTGGTACATAGATAGCCCATGGTCTGCAGATGTGCCCTATTGTTTTTTTCATGGTGATGTCATGCATGTTAATGAGTAGGCAGGGCTTGGGATTGAAGTGAAAATCTTGAATTTTTTATTTTTAACAACCACATGTTTGTTTTGTTTCATATTTGTTATAATAATGATGTTAGCTAGTGTGTATGTGTTCATTGTATAAAAACGTTGACTTTCATTAATATGCATAGTAGGCGGGGCTTAATGTGATTTTGTAAACAAACAGCAAACACGATATGTCAAAAAATATGAACTGGATTCACATTATGTGTGGTTCACAGATACTTAAGCTCATGGTCTGTAGATGTGCCCTCATGTTTGTGGTGGTGATTTCATTTCATATTAATGAAATACCAGCGACGTCACTTCCGCTACATACCAGCGACATCACTTCCGCTACATACCAGCGACATCACTTCCGCTACATACCAGTGACGTCACTTCTGCTACATACCAGCGACGTCACTTCCGCTACATACCAGCGACGTCACTTCCGCTACATACCAGCGACGTCACTTCCGCTACATACCAGCGACGTCACTTCCGCTACATACCAGCGACGTCATTTCCGCTACATACCAGCGACGTCACTTCCGCTACATACCAGCGACGTCACTTCGCTACATACCAGCGACGTCATTTTCGCTACATACCAGCGACGTCATTTCTGCTACATACCAGCGATGTCACTTCCGCTACATGCCAGCGACGTCACTTCTGCTCCAGTATCAGCGACGTCATTTCCGCTACATACCAGCGACGTCACTTTCGCCACATACCAGCGACGTCACTTCACTACATACCAGCGACGTCATTTTCGCTACATACCAGCAACGTCATTTCTGCTACATACCAGCGATGTCACTCCCGCTACATGCCAGCGACGTCACTTCTGCTCCAGTATTTGATTGGCTTGTCAGTATGTGTGTAAATATGATCGGCCAATCAGAAATATTGCTTTGTATTGCATTGTTTCCCACATTAGCATGAGAACTGCTAGTCAGATAATATCTGACTGTAGTATACACTATAGCCACTACATGGTTACTATACACAGTCAGAAAACGCTAGATACTTTATAACATTGAAACTGCTGTATTGGCTTATCATTGAATTGTAGATGTATTTGGACTACGTGCTAGAATAACTAGGCCTTTCCGAGATGATCTCAGGTCAACTTTTGACAATGCCTCTTATCGTCATGGAACACTTTTACATAATACTAAATATATATAGTCAATAATACTATGTTGAGCCGTAATACGCTTTGGGCGTGGGTTTAATGAAAAAAACTTTAAAATTGCATTTTGTGCGAGAGCTTTTGATACTGATTTATTTTTCGAACAGCGCCTTGGGTGGATGTATCTAATTGGTCAAAAAGTTGTTGAACAATAAGGGGTCTGTGAAGTCAATGTGCATATACCATTTTCAAAGTAGCAGTTGCCAGTGCACTCAGGTGATAGCGCACTAATCGTGTATGCCGTTCTAAAAGTGAGGGAAGTACAAAGTGGTCAGAGTGTCATTTCTTCCGTAATTTAGATGTTCTTTTACATACAAAGTGTCCATCATTTCATTTGTAACTTAGTTTGAAAGATACTTTAAAGTTTCAAGACACCAATCAAATCATAGCTCATAAGTACTTTTGTCAGTTTTGAGAAGGGTTTTTATTTTATGATTAAGTTATTTGTTGTTGTCTGAGTGGTTTTCATCATTACGAGTGTATTATGCGTTGTCTCACTCAGTATGCAAGTACTGCCTACTGAGTGAGGTGTTTATCTCACTAGAGGACTGCAGGCCTTGAATTTTTTATTGTAATTCTACATGTATTATAGCTTTTTTCACCTGTTAATTGTTTTTAACTTTCTTGTTTTATTTTTTTTAGAGTGCCCCACCCCTTGTTATATAATCCAATATGTCAAAATGTATGTTCAGTCATGGAGTGTACTGTACCATTGGAAAGAAAAGGTATCATCCTATGAATAAATCCAGAAGTGAACGCCGCCGAGCTGGTAACATCTCTTCCGGTTTGCAATATTCCTTATTGATTGCGAGAAATCAGTGGTGCTATCAATAACACATGAAGACCCCTATGTTTGGTTTGAAGTATGTGAGATCGATAACATCGCAGACTTCTCGCGATTAGTAGAGAAAATTGAAAACTGGAAGTGATGTTGCCAGCACGGCAGCTAGCATTTTTTTCTGAATGTATTTATGGAACGATAGCTTTATTTGACATGAGCTTCATATGAATCCTGGGAGCTTCATATGAATCCTGGGAGCTTCATATGAATCCTGGGAGCTTCATATGAATCCTGGGAGCTTCATATGAATCCTGGGAGCTTCATATGAATCCTGGGAGCTTCATATGAATCCTGGGAGCTTCATATGAATCCTGGGAGCTCCATATGAATCCTGGGAGCTTCATATGAATCCTGGGAGCTTCATATGAATCCTAGGAGCTTCGTTTGCCAGAAACTAGATACATATTGTTTGAAGATATTTGTTTTCTTGCAGGTTCTGAATGTATTTATGGAATGATAGCTTTATTTGACATGAGCTTCATGTGAATCCTGGGAGCTTCATATGAATCCTGGGAGCTTCATATGAATCCTGGGAGCTTCATATGAATCCTGGGAGCTTCCTATGAATTCTGGGAGCTTCCTATGAATCCTGGGAGCTTCATATGAATCCTGGGAGCTTCATATGAATCATGGGAGCTTCATATAATCCTGGGAGCTTCATATGAATCCTGGGAGCTTCATATGAATCCTGGGAGCTTCATATGAATCCTGGGAGCTTCATATGAATCCTGGGAGCTTCATATGAATCCTGGGAGCTTCATATGAATCCTGGGAGCTTCATATAATCCTGGGAGCTTCATATAATCCTGGGAGCTTCATATGAATCCTAGGAGCTTCATATGATTCCTAGGGGCTTCGTTTGCCAGAAACTAGATACATATTGTTTGAAGATATTTGTTTTCTTGCAGGTTGAACAGAATAATTTAACGATGCATATAGATTTCTGCATGCCATTGCTTTCTCTTACATAAGTATGAATACAGACACCATAGTTTCACAAAACAAGGGACTTATTTGAACTCTAATTTAGGGAAAGCTTTTACGGGTCAGAGTACTGTAATGGAGTCATTTTTGGTTCCGATGCGATAGAACATCAGGATCCGTGATTGTAAACGCAATATCTTAAAAATGATACACTGGATTCATGTCATATGTGGTACACAGATAGCCCATGGTTGGTAAATGTGCCCTATTGTTTTTAATGGTGATGTTATTCATAATAATGAGTAGGTGGGCTTAATTTAACAAAAAATCAAATGTATATATTTTAATAAACACATGTCTTTTGTGTTTCATATTGAGTATAAATATGATGTTAGCTGGTGTGTACATGTTCATGATGTGAGAACATTGAATATCAATAATATGCATAGTGAGCAGGGCTTAATATGATTTTGCTGAAAAGAGCTTGTAAACATGGTATCTGAAGAATGGTAAATTATATTCATGTTAGATTTGGTACATAGATAGCCCATGGTCTGCAGATGTGCCCTATTGTTTTTTTTCATGGTGATGTCATGCATGTTAATGAGTAGGCAGGGCTTGGGATTGAAGTGAAAATCTTGAATTTTTTATTTTTTAACAACCACATGTTTGTTTTGTTTCATATTTGTTATAATAATGATGTTAGCTAGTGTGTATGTGTTCATTGTATAAAAACGTTGACTTTCATTAATATGCATAGTAGGCGGGGCTTAATGTGATTTTGTAAACAAACAGCAAACACGATATGTCAAAAAATATGAACTGGATTCACATTATGTGTGGTTCACAGATACTTAAGCTCATGGTCTGTAGATGTGCCCTCATGTTTGTGGTGGTGATTTCATTTCATATTAATAAATGGGCGGGCTTAAAGTGAAAATTTTGAAAAAGTGATAAATAAGCAACTGTGTGTCCGTTTTGCGTCATATTGGGCATGATAATGTTGGTTATTGTGTGCATGCTTATGTCAACAGATGTCATTAATATGCATGTAGGCGTCGCTAAATGTTAAAGTGCTAATTGATGTAAACACCATATTCTATCTCATAGACAGTATATCGGATTTATGCATCATGTCATACACAGATGTGTTATGGTCTGTACATATGTTCTAATGTTGTGGTAGTGATGTCATGAATATTAATGAGTGGTGGGGCTTACTGAAAAAATCTTGAAATAGGATAAATGAGCAACCGTTTTTGCATCGTACTTGCTATGATAATGTTTTGAATTATTGTGCAAATGCTAATGTTGTCAACATTCTTATTGATCTGCATGGTGGGTGTGGCTTATGAATAAATATCATCGAACAAATATTTCATGATATGCAATGACATGACAGTTAATACAAAACTTGCCAATCAATCAGCATATGAACAAACACATTGTAACCACAAAACCTTTTGGTTCTGGTTATGTTTCCTAACTCTGTTTTCTTTGCATTAAAAACACAAAAGTTCTCATAAAAAGCTTGTTGTAGGTGGACTTAGATGTCAACATGTTTGGAAATGACAAATTATGAAGAAAATGCTCTTGTCTTTAATCAGGGATAAAAGTCTTGGCACTTTTTCCCCCTCCACCCCTATTCAATGTTGGTATGCCAATTGGGGGAAGGGTTTGTTAATATACAGTGGCATCAGTAAGCCATTTTGACTGGGGGGGTGGGGGAGGGTGTAAAGTATAAGATTTACCGACAGCTTCAAATTAGCATCACATTTTATTAAACAAACTGCTTCCATGTATTAAGTTAGTAATCAAAATCAGTATTTTTACCGACCTGATACCAGAACTACCGACTAATCTTAAATTTTACTGATGAGTCTCAAAATTTGGGGGGTGTGACACCCCCACACACCCGCGGTATTTATGCCCCTGGTAATATATCTGCAACATGGAGCAGGGGTATAAGAGGAAGGGAAAAAGTGCCAAGTACTTTTGTCTGAGATTGTAGACTTGATGAAAATGTCTGATTTGTCCATCCATGGCCAATTTGTAGGTGTATGACTTTCAACTGCAGGTGAAATGCATTGCATTGATACCCATTGCCTGCATGAGTCAGTGGGGGTGGGAAGCATTTTGAAGGTATTCCCCACCCCTGTTTGTGTGAAGTTCTGTGCTCTAGGAATGATAACTAGTTAGGCTGGAAGCTAGGATGATTTCTTCTTTTGTTCATTGATCAAAAATCTTTAAACTGTGCTCGCCAAAATTTGAAAACAAAATTGAAATTTTTACCATTTAAAGACTGTTCTTCCCATAATAGTAATTTTACCTCGACCGATGGCGGTGCATTTGACGTAACCGTCAAAACAGGGGGGACAGGGGGCACTGCCATCAGACTGTCCTGCAGCAGAGGTGCTGGTCTTGCTATTGCTTGGTTGATGCGAAATGGGATCGTGGTGTTATTTGCAGTTGCGCCCCCTTGCCCGTTTGTTGCATGCGGGGCATCTAACATGTTCAACCTCTCCTCCCTACCCTCGCTGATCTTTTCACAATCTGTTAATATTGTGGCCCACCCTTTGCATTCCTCTCTGATTCAATGTTAAATGTTTTTTAGGTGTCCATAAACATTTAAAGATTATAAATAGACATGACACTATATATATCATAGATGCCAAGGATGTGATGTTGCTATGGAAACCATAAACACTCCAGATGGTCTTAAGGGATTAGTTCAGGGGTCATTAAAGGATTAAGTCAGGGGTCAAGCAAGCTAGTTGTAATGGCTCAGATTCCTCAAAGTTTTGATGTATTCTATCATGTTTTGTATTGGGATTTTGTGGCTTAATAATTGTTGGATATTACAGGAAAGTAGTCAAACAGAATCTAGTAAGGATTGTGATTTACCACCTGAAGAAAGTTCGAGGAAAAACAATTTAGATATTAATAAAGTTAAATGAATTTTCTTTCAAATACTTTAACAATTGTTAAGAATCTGAGGATGAGGACACCAACCTTACATAGTAGACTTACCACAGTGACACCAGTCGTTTCTACACAGATAAGACAGAGATTTAAACTTGAATATCTTGTTAACGGAATAAGATTTTTAAGTGCTGTCTTCACCATCATATTTATTAAAGTCCTCTTTCATATAAGATGGACTTGCCTGACCACTGAAGTAATCTTTGAACAAAAAAAAGTGTAAGAATCTATTTTGTTTATGAACACCATATTCCCTTCATGGCAGATAAACCATTAATTTGACTTTGTAAGTCAATGAGGACTTTTCTGTCCACAGTGCAAAGACACATATGTCAATGGTCACCCTTTCTGATTTAAACCAAGCCATCCACGATGCTGGCTGCACCTCCAAGGGCCCAGATAACAGCCCCTACCAGTTCCTGAAACACCTTCCCAACAAGGTCACCACTACCCTATTCACCATCCTGAACCACATTTGGTCCTTACACTCCTTTTCCCCTATCTCGAGGACAGCTATCATCATCCCTGCACCTTAAACCGGGAAAGGACAGTACCAACCCCTCCAGCTATATCGCCCTCACCTGCTGTCTCTGTAAAATTATGGAAAGGATCATTAACCAGAGACTAAATTGGTTCTTTGAGACCAACAGAATCTTCTTTTCTCACCAAAGCAGCTTTTGGAAACATCGCAATACCCTAGACCTCTTAATTACACTCAATACCGCTATCGGGGAATCCTTTGGAAAAAAAGGAACATCTCATTGCCATCTTTTTCGACTTCGAGAAAGCTTTCAACACTACTTGGAAATACGGCATTATTTGCAAAGTTTACACCATCGGCCTCATATTCAATACTTCCTCTCACCCAGGCAGTTCCAAGTTCGTATTGGCCACACCCTCTCCAACCCCTACCACCAAAAAGACGGTCTCTCCCAAGGCAACATCCTCTCCTTGACTCTCTTCAACCTACGCATTGATGACATCACGAACAACTTGGCCTTAACATCAAACGTGCCCTCTACATGGATGACTTTACCATCTTCTACTCCTCCCCATAGCTTTCCTCTTGTTGTAATTGGGCTCCAACTCAGCCTCAACCGGCTGCAAGACTGGTGCAACAATAACACTTTTAAATTCTCCAAAGACAAGACAATCTGCATGCACTTCTGTCATTTCAACAACCTCCACCCCAGCCAGAACCTCGTGCTCAATGGCAATCGCATTCCTAAAGTTGACCATACTAGGTTCCTGGGTTTAACTCTAGACCCCAAGCTCTCCTACAAGTAACACATCACCAACCTGAAACAGAAATGTAACAGCTTCCTCAACATTCTACGCCTCCTCTCCAACACCACTTAGGGTGTGAACCGCCATGCTCTCCTCAAAATCTTCAGGCTCACCATTCATGCCAAGCTTGACTATGGCAATATTGTCTACTGTGCCGCTCACAACTCATACCTTAACCACATCAGCACCATCCAAAATGGAGCCCTCAGGATTTGTCTGGGTGCCTACAGGACCTCCCCAATCACCAGCCTTCATGTTGAAGCCAACAACCCCCTCCTCCCTTTCTGCTAAGGTGTAGAAAGCTTAGCCTCTCCTATGCTTTTAGAGTCCTCACCAACACCCAGAACCCTGTTTACAACCTCATTGGGTACCACAATTTCTCCACCCTCTTTAATGGGACTAAAACCCTATCCCCTCCCTTCAGCATCTTGTGAAGGTTGATGAAGAGGTTAGGGTGGGTTTGGGTTTTGTGATGAGTGGAGAGGCCCAGGTGGATAGAAGGGAGGGGGTGGCCCAGGGAGAAAAAGTAGGCCAGGAGAAGGTGCCAAGAGTTTCAGGGTTGATGCCGAGATGGAGGAGGTCTGATTTGACAAGACAGCTGCTGCTGCCATCATCAAAGACATCACCCTCAGTAGCAGGCTTCCTGACTACTCATCCATCTTCTCGGCCAAAGCCATCCTCATCGCTCTCAACTATTAGCCACTTTGCCATCTTCTTTGACTCCAGGCTGTCTTTATTTCTTTACTCAATTTTAAATAGGATAACCCCACATCCCACCTCCTCCTCCGCAAACTCCTTTTGCCCACCCTCTGCAGGAAAAAGTATTCTTTTCTTCTGGATACCCAGCCATATTGGCATCCCTGGGAATGACAGAACTGATGCAGCTGCTAAGCTTGCCCTCAACCTCCCCCTACCCCATTTCCCAAACCCTTCCTGATGTCAAACTGCTTATCGCTTCCCTTGTTTGTGACCGCTGGCAAACCTCATGGGACAAACCTCATTATAACAAACTCCACGTCATCCAGCCCACCGATCAATTCCACCATCCACAACCTCTCCTTCTTCATGCTTACCTTTTCAACCATATTTAGTCCTCCTCTCCCCATCCCCCTCTCTACTTTTTTTTCTTCACCCATGCACCTCCTCTCGTGTTCCTCTCTATCTCCCCTTGTTTCCTTTCCTTCCTACCTCTGGAATGATCTAACCTCTCAGGCACAATTTGACCCTCGCTGTTGTGGTGCCATTAAGCCCTTATCAATCAATCACCTGCTGTAATTTACTCAAACTTACAGAAGGTTTTATCCCATGGCAGTAAATTCACATTTATGTCAAACAGAATGTTCCCTGGGGGTAGTAATATTATCAACACAATGTCAAGAATGTTATCAGTGCTGCAATGTTTTATAGGATATAGGGTCGCCAAGGTTGTGAGCTTATTAACAGCCCTGACATTACAGAAGAACCAAATATTTATATAAGAGGTCAAAGGTCAAGTGTGACCTTGGTAGAGATTGATGAAGTTTGACAGTGGAAA
This sequence comes from Chiridota heheva, assembly GCA_020152595.1. Lineage (NCBI taxonomy): Eukaryota > Metazoa > Echinodermata > Holothuroidea > Apodida > Chiridotidae > Chiridota > Chiridota heheva. The sequence continues at coordinate 382,020 of JAIGNY010004213.1, read as the reverse complement.
ATGTGATCTTTCTTCATGATGGTGCTTTTGTTTACTCCAAAAAATATTCGTTCCTCACCAGGTACTTTAAAGGGTTAGTTCAGGGGTCAAGCAAGTATCTTATATGAAAGAGGACTTCAAAAGAAACAAAATGGTGAAGAAAGTATTCAAAAATCTAATTCCGTTAAGGAGATATTTAAGTTTAAAGTTTGGTTTCATATGTGTAGAAACGACTGAAATCAGATTAGTTGTGACATCACAGCCTCAGATTCCTCAAAGTCTTTATGTATTCTATCATATTTTGTCCTGTGATTTTGTGGTTTAAAAACCATTGGATATGTCAGGAAATTAGTCAAATAGAATCAAGTAAGAGTAATTACAATTTACCACTGAAGAAAGCTAGTAAAATACATAAAAATTGTTAAGAATGAAGTCCTCTTTCAAATAAGATGAACTTGCTAAGATAAGGAGAAATTTAAGTTTAAAGTTTGGTTTCATTTGTGTAGAAATGACTAAAAACAGACTAGTTGTGATGTCATAGCCTCAGAATCCTCAAAGTCTTTATGTATTTTATCATATTTTGTCCTTCGATTCTGTGCCTTAAAACCATAAGATATGTCAAAAAAATAGTAAAACGGAATCTAGGAAGGGTATATATAATATACCACCTGAAAAAAGTTTGAGGATAAATAATCTAAATAATGAAAAAATTAAATAAACTTTTTTTTTAAATACATAAACATTTTAAGGAATCTGAGGCTGTGACCTCACAACCTTTTCAGTCGTTTCTACAGAAATGTTACCAAACTTTAACCTGAAAATCTCCTTAGTGGAAAAAAAGATTTTTAAATGCTTTCTTCACCATTTTGTTTTTTTGAAGTCCTCTTTCATTGAAGAAAACTTGCTTGACCACTGAAGTAACCTTTTAACTGGTTGGCAGTACATTTATCTCACTAGACCAGTAAACTGATTTGTAGAATTAATAAAAGAAATGATATGAAATTTGTACGCACCCATGTCTGCTACATAAAGTTGAATATCACATTTGAATCACTTAAGCTTTAACTCCCAAGTATTACATAACTAACCCATTTTTTCTGTGGGATATGACTGAGGAAATAGTATACAACCAATAAATTATTAATCCACTGGCTTTGAAATTAAAACCCGGTTTAAAGAGGTAGACTTAACATTTTAGAAGGGCTGGTATTTTATGAAGCAGCAAGCTGAAGGCTCACAATTTTAACAGGTATAATGTATGGAAAGGATATATCGTGAATCACATTGAAAAATGTGACAAATTTGTTACTTCCATATAGATTTGTTTAATTACTCCAAGACTCATTAAAAATCCCTTTGGGATATAAAGGTTCATGGTAGTGGGTCTGTAAACCCAATCCCTACTGCTTTCCCCTTTTAAGGGATAAGTGGAAATGTTAAAATGGTTTTGCCATAGACATGTGCTTTCCTTCAATCTTTGTGAGACAATCGATTTACATTAGAAATGGATAGAGTTACAGTCTAACTCTGAATTAATTCAACAAATAACATTTTTTTGTGAATTGTTGACTAAAATTACTGCAAAATGTGATTGAAGTCTGCTATTTTCATTATTTTCAATACATTTATAAACCATGTATTTGAACTTATGATAACAAAACAAAATACAGATTTGTGAGGTGAAGTGCTTGGCTATGTTCCATTAACATGTACATCACATGCATGCTGCTCAATTTTACCCAAATTCAGATATCACAGGTAGTTTAATGCATAATCCATGACAAATGTACAAATATCTAAACCATTTGAGAATTCTGAGCTGTAGAGAGATTGTCTCCATACCCTTTCTTTTTTAACAATTGTCAAGCCAATATATATTTAAAGCTAGAATATTAGCACTCTCTAGAGTGCATACCTCTGCTCGCTGCAACTCCAACATGCCCAGAATAATTTTAGAGTTCATTTGATCCCCATACCCAATATAATCTACCTCAGAAATCCTAGGCCCACTGAGACTTATCCCCAAGTTTTTATCTGTATTGAACAATTGCAAGCCAAACACTCAAAGATTATCTTCTGACTGGATTTCTTCCTAGGCCATACAATTGTTTTCAATTTTATTCAAGTGAAGTATCATTGAATGAGCTCTATTCATACAGGATTCAAATTTCATCATTTCACTTTCATGGCAGAAACCAATTGTTTCATTTTCTGTGATTCCAGAGAAAATTTGATGTAAGTCCAGAAAATTGAGTCTAGAAAATTGATGTTTGGATCTTCATTCAGAACACAAAGTCATTGTTCAGCACATTCCATTGAAAACTTTCAACTTAGTCTTGACAATTTAGTCTTGACAGATCTCTTCCTAAAACATCCCCACCCCTCAATTTCTGCCCTTCCCCTGTTCCAATTAATCCCAAATTTTCATCACTTCTTTCTTAAGCAGTAACAAAACCACACACCACATTTAATCAAAATCCAATCATCAGTTTTTGAGATATTGTGATGATGGACAAACAAACAAACACAGGCGAAAACATAACCTCTGTCCAGATTCATTGGTGGAGGTAATTAATTATACTTTAAATATTTGAAAATATTTGTTCAAAATTTCTTCATATGGTATACTAAGGTATATGAATATATAGAGGCAACATCAGCTAATTACTTTAAATTATATTGAAATCATCATAGTACCTTTTTAAGTTCATCAGATTCAGTGACATATTGATCATTTTTATGCATATTTTGTGATGTATTACAGGACACCCTTGGTATTTTCTTTTGTAAATTCCTGTTCCTTAAATGTCCAACACATTTTTTTGAAGTTGTGTAAAGAACTTGAAAATAATTTTCTTGCATGTAAGTGAGAAAAAATCACACATTAAGTCAATGGGAGTTTAGTCAGCAACATATACACAGATGATGAATAAAGGTGAAGGAAAGGGCATACAGATAGTGTATCTATACTGTACAGTTACATCATATTACAACTTAAATGGCAGTGGGTCAACCATCAATGAAATTGTACAGCAAGTCAGTCAAATTTTGTCACATCCAACAATAAAACGCATACTTTCTTGCAAGTTGACTTTGTGCACGATGAAAGTTAACAATGTTTAGAGACATAAAACAGTTGCAACGGGTCCAGAACATGACTGCCAAGATGGTTCTAGGTAGAGGAAAGTTTGATAGTGCTACTGACTCTCTTCGCTCCCTTCACTGGTTACCAATAAAATCCCGAATAACATATAGAATTGCAACATATGTCTACAAATGTCTTCATGATCTGGCTCCTTCATATCTTAAAGAACTCATCATTATACGTACAGGTTGAACAGGTTTACGCTCTTCTTCTAACACCATGGGCATTCTCCTCGACATTCCTCTCACAAAACGCAGAACATTTAAAGACAGGTCGTTTGCTGTAGCTGCCCCTGTCACATGGAATAGTTTGCCATCTTCTCTTCGTTGCATCAATAAGTACGATAATTTCAAACGGGAACTAAAAACTGTTTTGTTCACCCAGGCTTTTTTATAATTGTTTGTGTTTATATTTATCCTATGAACTTTATTAACTTTATGAACAGTTTTATTTATTTTCTGTACAGCGCCGCTGAATGTGCATTGTATAGATATTGAGCGCTATATAAATATATAAACATAAACATAAAACATAAACATAAAACCTGTGCGCATATCCGCAATTTTCACACACAATTATATTGCTGGAATGGCTCGCAATATGTTCTGGCTATTTGCGTGAATACAAATCATTGTGTGCAAATCCCTCGATCGTGCGTGCAACGCCAACCCTGAAACTATGCCCTCTGACACACCCAATAGATATCATCAAATTCACTTGTAAAGACGTTTGAGGAATATGAGGATTTGGTAGTCTTTTTTCAGTCATTTCTGCAAATCTGATCAGGTCAGAACTTTAAAAACTTGTTTGAAGTTTGGTATCATTTGTGTAGAAGGACTGAAATCAGACTAGTTGTGATGTCACTGCATCAGATTCCTCAAATTCTTTATGTATTCTTTCATACTTTGTCCTTCAATTTTGTGGCTTAAAAACTATTGGATATGTCAGGAAATTAGTAAAACAGAACTTTGTAAGGATAACCATAATTTACCACTTGAAGAAAGTTAGAGGAAAAATGATTGAAATATGGAAAAAAGGTAAATAGATTTTCTTTAAAATACATTAACAATTGTTTATAATGTGAGGATAAGGGCACCAACCTTCCATTGTAGACTTATTACACCAGTCATTTCTAAAAGGTAAGACAGAGTTTTAAACTTGGGAAGCTCCTTAAACGGAATAAGTTTTTTTGAACGATTTCTTTACCATTTTTGTTTCTTTTGAAGTCCTGTTTCGCAGAAGATGGACTTGCTTGACCCCTGAAGTATTCCTTTATCGAATAAGAATTTTGAACACTTTCCTCACTATCTTCCTTTTTTTTTTGACCCTTTTCCTATAGATGAACATACTTGACCTTTGAACTAATTCTGTACTTGCAAAATGTTTTGTTGGATGGTAGCCAGGTTTAATTACTATATTAGTCGAAAAGCAGAAAAGAAACCTTGCCTCCTGTCTTAATTGTTTATTTGTTGCAAGCAATTGATATGTATCAGACAATGTTGTTAGGATTGTATTTGTTTTCTCTGAAAAATCTCCGAAAGCGCTATCACATGTTAAAGGAGTATCAGTATCATAGCAAAATAAGGTTCAATGGAAGGTCAGGCCCGAATCTGACTGGTTTGTGTATACTATTAATGAAATACTCTTTTTCTATTTTATGTGATAAACTGTTGTCATTGTATCAAGAGCATTTTGAGGCAAAATTGGGGGGCAGGAAATACCCTGTACTGACTCCCTCAAACACTCATATGTATTTTTGGGGGGTTATTATAAATTTTGAGGTACATAGGAGCCTGTACATACTGTGCTCACACATGTTTTGTTTTAGTTAAACATTTTGAGGCAATGACTTTTTTGAATACATTTAAGGAGAAGGCTTTCTAAGATGAAGAATACCATGTCTTGATATCACCAGTCCCCTTTAAGTGTTATTAACCAAATTCTTGCACCCCTCTTTCTTTGAACCGCTCTTACAAAAGGGGTTTCATCATGCTCTAGGCGTGGGCATGATGAAACCAGCATGACTCACTGTTCCATGCTGTTCACTGGTGTCCCTTTATGATTTCATTAATTACCAAAAAATTTCATTTATTTTTCATTTTGTCTTTATCCAGGCAAAGCTCTGCTGTGATCGCGGATGGCTCTTCAGATTTCTCCACGTTGGTGTGGGTGGAGCTTGTCTCTTGGGGGTTCTCATCACCATCTTTTTGACAGAGAGAGAACTATTATCTTTTGTTCTAAAACAATGGAACTCTAGAAGAAAGTCTGAAGAAGAAAAGAAGAAAGAAAATTAACAGAATAGATCACTGAACATTAATACTGACCATAATTTTCTCAAGCAGACAAAAAGGAGCAAGCTAATTCATCTTTGCAGCCAAATAAAATATCACTTAGCAACTGAATATCCATTTTCCTTATAAATGGGTTATCTTGAGTTCACATTTGGCAATAAGATAACTTCTTGCCAGGGGGTAAAAGGGGGCAGAAAGAATATGTCAATATATACACATTTCGGAATGCAGAACTTTCATGGGGGGGGGGGGATTTTCCCCTAGGCAACATGTAGTGCATGCAAAGCATGTCCATTTTCATATTGTAGAATATTTATGATTGCTTATATAACCTAATAGTAATCATCAGTCAAATACAGCATAAAATATCAGAAAAGTTAGTGTTTCCCAAAGATTTCTCTTCATCGTTGAGATCTGGAAGGCAATTCCATAGTGGAATATTATACAAACATTTGATGGAAAATAATATTAAAATACATGACTCATAATTAATGTGACAGCTTTACAATTTTCAACTGGAGAATTTGTATAAGAAGGGTAGGGGGCGAGAGGTTGTTCTTGATACATAGCCAAAATGTACTCCAGTCTTGTCATCATAACTGTTGGTTATATCAGTATAAGATATAGTAGGGAGGTAGGTAGCTCAGTCGGCTGAGCATACGACTGAGATGCTGGAGGTGCCAGGTTCGAGTCCAATGTTGACCAGTGATTGTTCCACAGATATGCAGATTGTTATGCGCTGACATCAAGCGCAGAGGTTTCTCTTCTGCTTACACATTCTCCCCGACCTTTGTGAAAAGTGGCCAATGGTTGGGTGGCGCTTACCGTCCTTTGGAGGGGGCGTAAAGCCGTTGGTCCCGATGGTATGAGTTTCACCCCCTGCCTGGTTGTCTAAACACTTCTCGAAAGAGTAGGGTGTTTATCCACCTTCCATCCTGGCAAATTCATTGGGTACACACTGAAAACAAGTCATTGTGACTGAAAACAAGTCATTGTAACTTACGTGTGCTTTTAGTACATTAAATTGCGAAAGAGGGAAGCATATTAAGATGTATTTGCTATTTTAATATTATTTCTGTTGCAATGTTTTTGTGGGAAGATTTTCGACACCTTTAATCAGAATTGTTGGAAATTTTATAATTAATTGCAACTCTGCCCCCTATCTATATATTTTTTTTTTTTTTTTTTTTTTAAAGGGGTCTTCAACAGTTGAATAGTGAAACACAAAATTGATGGAATTACTTTTCTAAGGTATGTCTTCAACATATTATGAATGAAAATTTAGAAAATAAGCTTTTAAGAGGATCTTATGCTACACAATTTTTTTTTTTTTTTCATACACTAAGCATAAGGCTGTGGGTCACAGTAATTCAAGCAGTCGGGGAGAGAACCTGTAAAATACATTAGATCATAGATGTCCTGCAGCCGTTTTGTTCATATTTTGCAATAAAAATGTACAGAAAGATGGAAGTAAAAGACCATTTTCTGGTATAGAATGTAATATTTTGCGATGTGTAATTGTATTCCTAAGAATCTGCAATCGCAACGACAAAATTATACTGTTACAAATATTTCAGTTTTTAAAATCACTGTTTTGTGCCAAAATGCCTAACCTTTTTCCTGATTTTTCCTCATATTTAAAAAAAAGGCATTACAAACATATTAAAATGGAGTGAATAATATTAAGCCATGAATATCACTGAGTTTTAAGTTTTGCCAGGCAAAGAAATTCTTCGCAGAGATAAGGCTTTAATGTTAGTATAGCAAAGCATCATGGGAAGTATCACAAAATGGTAATGTTAATGTCATGAACAGTTCCTAATTTAAGGAGCCTTTTGGTTCCTTATTTTAGGACCTCTGCCAGACTTAATCATCTAAATGCTTGTGGACTGCTATGTATAAGAGAGCAGTCTATTGGTAGACAAGTTTAAAGGTTAACAATGTCCATGTTAGATATAATAATATATATATTAGATATAATATATATATATATATATATATATATATATATATATATATATATATATATATATATATATATATATATATATATATATATATATATATATATATATATATATATATATATATATATATATATATATATATATATATATATATATATATATATATATATATATATATATATATATATATATAATATCTAACAAATTCCATGATTTTTATTTAAGAGATATAAATGTATCTTAATACAACTGGTACAGTATAACTGGTATCTGAAAAAATCACTGGTATCAGAGAAGTATTTAGAACTTTTTTTTTTCATTTTTTTCTGATGGTTATCTTGGATAATCAATTATTTCTTTTTAATTTGAACCCACAAAATTTCTTGCAAATTTTTGGAGAAAATGAAAATATAGGACAATGATGTCACTTTGCGGTGCTAAAGTTATATGACACCAGCTATTTTGAGACAAATTGATCAAATCCCCAGACTCTAAATCCCCCAAATTTCTTGAGTGCTATGGTATGTATGAAAAACTTCCTTAGCCATTCTGTTTCTCAAAGTAATTTTTAAATTCAAATTTGGCACATTACCATTCCTTTTAAGTAGTAATGCAAATTACAGTATGTCATAAATGGAGATTAGAAAAATATGGGTTATACCTTAAAATTATCCTCTGTTATATTCCTTAATTCACTCCTCCTGGCTTTGGTAATTGATATGCAAAGAGCTTTGCATTTCAGCTGACATGCCTTTTACAAATGCCTTTTGTACTATTTTTGTATGCAATTATGTATTCTTTGTGTTTGGTAAGTTTTGTTGTCATGGGGGAAAATATTATTTACAATGATCATGCATATTGTGATTTTTACCAAAGTTTGAACATTTCATACATTTTTTGTAAAAAATTGAATTAAATTTAATGTATCAATTGAGAGAGCTATGGTAAGATGTTTCATTCTTCAACAAATTATTCATGACTTGTGTGTATTCTTTGTTTTTAATGTTTTCACACCAGAAATTAAAAGCTGGTGAAGAGTCAGTTGCCTGTAGACTCGGGTGTTCTTTCCGCATTTGTAAATTAGGGAAAGTGTAGGTCATGTTTCATAAATTAAAGAATTAGTTCAGTGGTTAAGCAAGTCCACCTTACATGAAAGAGGACTTTAAAGGAAACAAAATGGTGAAGAAAGCGTTCACAGATCTTATTCCGTTAAGAAGATATTTAAATTTTAAGTTTGGTATCATTTGTGTAGAAACGACTGAAATCAGATCAGTTGTAATGTCCTGGCCTCAGATTCTGCAAAGTCTTTAGGTATTCTATCATATTTTGTTCTGCGATTTTGTGGCTTAAATACCATGGGATTTTTAAAAAAGGAGTAAAACTGAATCTAGGAAGGGTATCCATAATATACCACTTGAAGAAAGTTTGAGGAAAAATAATATAAATATTGAGAATATTAAATAAACAAACTTTCTTTAAAATACATTAACAATTGTTAAGAATGTGAGGATGAGGACCCAACTTTCCATAGTAGACTTACTACACCAGTCATTTCTTCACAGATAAGATGGAGCTTTAAACTTTAATATCTCCTTAGTGGAATAAGATTTTTGAATGCTCTCTTCACCATTTTGTTTCTTTTAAAGTCCTCTTTTGTATATGATGGACATGCTTGACCACTGAATTAATCCTTTAAGTGTTTGTTTTTGTCCCCTAGGTCTGAAAAAGTCATAACTTTGCTAACCGGGTATAGAAATATTTTCACAATCTTTGTGTGTGTACTGCTGATTCTTCTCTAATTTTGCACAATTGCCAGATACATTATTTTGATAAGGTGTAAATAACATTATCAAAATTTCACATCCTCCTTGCCTGCCCTGTGTACAATCTCCCCAGAACTTCCCGCACCCCTCACAACTCCATAGCCGAGCTCTTGCAGAAAGAAAGAAAAAAATAATATTTATATTATATATATATATATATATATATATATATATATACCCTTCCTTCATTATAGCCCCTGTTAGCCCCATTACTTCTCTCAGACTCTTCCTATTTTCTTTTCTTCCTACCTCTGGAATGATCTAACCTCTCAGGCACAGTTTGACCCTTGCTGTCGTGGTGCTGTTAAGCTGTCATCAAACAAACATTTGATAAATAAGCCTATGATTTCAAAATGATGCCGTTTTGTCAAAGAGACCTCCATGGCAGTGCGGTAAAGCTTAAGCTTTCCAACCTCGCATTCAGGGTTCGATACCCGGTGGGTCTCCAACCAGTACTCCACAACTGGTTAATAAAACGGCTGTGGGCATTGTGCAAAATACTCCAATGGAGGTCTGTTGGGACGTTATAAACCTTGGTAAACCAACCGGTAAGAGCCCTCCCTATAAATCTCTGAAATGATCTCCATTACACCTGCCATTTGGCCGTTTTCATGGCCAATTTGATGGCCGTTTTTACAGCCAATTTGCTCAAATTTAGCCATAAAGTCTCAATTTGGCCGAATTTTAATTGATATTGACTGTCAGTTGCAAAGTTTGACCGGTTAGAACAAAAAGAACACAATTTGGTTGTTTCCATTAAAAAGATGCTTCTTAAGAAAAGAGTAATGTGACTTTTCCACTCAATCAACATTGATGACTGCGTTATTCATTAGTCGGCGTTGTTTCTGTACTGCAGACTATTAAAATTGTCGTGAAGTAGCCAATAGCATGCACCTTGGACATTGTGGAAAAAACATACAAAGGAAATAATTTTCGTTTTGTTATATTTTTCAAACACGTTCATTACTATCTTACAGTTCATTAACATAACAAATGTAACAGCATACATGAACTTTATGGGAAATAAGAGAAATTACATTATAAAATTTATGCAGAATAGGCCCTACATCAGTGTAAATCAGTTGTTATAACTTACTTCTTTTGATTTGGAAAACTTGTATTTGTGACTTACCATCCAACAATAAAGAGATCCCAGGAGCATGATGCGCAGAATAGACTCTCCCTTACAGCCCATGCCCACCCCCACCCTTACACCCCCACCCTCCCAGCCCCCAGCCCCCACCCTCCTATCCCCCACTCTCTCAGCCCCCACCCTCTTATCCCCCACCCTCCCAGCCCCCACCCTCCCAGCCCCCACCCTCCCAGTCCCCACCCTCCCAGTCCCCACCTCCTATCCCCACCCTCCCAGTCTCCCACCCTCCCATTCTCCCAGCCCCCACTCCAGCTCCCCACATCCCCCAAAAACTATTTTGTTCGATCCTTGTGTTGTGTTATTACAATTATAATAACCAAACTAAGAGATATTCCCTCCTTTCATACAGCGTTATACGCATTCCTCATTATTAGGGCGGACGTATCAAATACTATGTATTTTTTAACTTTTATCTGAAAGGGCTATATGGGAGAAGTCTCCATGTCCTTCATGCATCACGGCCCCTGTCCCCATATACAGATATAGCAACACATAGGCCTATGCAAACATGTAAATAGATAGCCGTGGCGCCAGGATTTTGATACTGGGGGAAAGACTTAAAAGAGAGGGGCTGATTTGTCTCATGGGGAAAAAACCTATAAATCGAACAAAATATGTTACTTCACAAAATTTCGTGGGGGCATCTCATGAAGTGCCCCGTTTCCCCTCGTAGGGACGCTGCTGTAAATAGGCACACTATATTTGTATATCCTCTCAACACAACATTGTTCAAGCTTTTAAACACTGCCCGTATTTTTGGTGCCTACATTATGAGTTGACTAAAGTCAGTAGGTCACAATCATAATTCTGTCGGATTAACCTTAAAATTGTTAAAAGTTTGAACCTATTAAGTGAGTTCGGAAAGGGGCTTAGCCTATGGTAATGCCATACAATGTCTAAAACAAAAAGTGTTCAATTCGCTGTTCTCAGTTTCTTTCGCCTACTACCAATCTATTCGGTAACTACAAAGAGTTATACGCTGTTTTATCACGTGACATCTTTCTGGGGACTTATTTTGACCCGAAGACCTGGAAACCGTATTTTCCATCTGTCCATGATGAATTCTCCCATCTTTCTTGAGTGATTTCAGTCCTCCCAACCTTCATTGTCACAGCAGTTGTTTATAAACACTTCAATAAGCTAACTTCATTCTTACTCCTACTCCTATCCTGTACTCGAGGAGAGAATAGGCTACTTGAAATAGAAGCTTCGAAGAAAATCCGGAAGTCTTCGTGAAATTAGGGAGTTTTTATTTAGGACACATCCCTGGTGAAATCATGACACTTATTTTGTGGTTTGATTGTTTGCATAGGCCTATTAAGGATTAATATTTGGTGCTTATTTCAAGTTTAAAGAAGTTTTAATTCATATCTGCAATCAACTTTGTGTTGGAGATTGATTCTTTTTATTGGTTGAAAGTTATCTATGACAACGGAAATTTCCATGAAAAAGGTAATGATTTACATTTTTCCAATAAGACATTTAGAAAAACTATTGCCTAATTAAGGTTTTGTGCAAATTATAGGATTATTTGTTTGGAAACCACATCTGTATATAATTTTTGAGATTTGAAATGTCAAATGTAGCTAGTAGTCTGCTAGTTGTAATCAGGGTAAAAGAGATTGCCAAAATAAAATGGACATTTTCCGATTGTACCGTTTGAGTTCTATGCCACAACCGGAGGAGAAGATGGGGAGGGGGGGGGGGGGACTTCATACTAAAAGTGGTAAGGGTGTGCAGCTCACCAACCGAAAATTATACCCGCAGTATGACAGATTTTTTGGTAACTGCAGTGTGAAATTATACAATATTGATACCCGCAGTATGAAATAAGTCAATTTTGATATCGGCAGTATGAGTATTCAACAAAATATTGTAAAAATGAACCAGCAGTACAAAATCAACACAGTAAAACCTTATTTTTTCGGGACCTACACTACAAAAATGATGAAAAAATACCTTTTTTTTTTCTTTTACTAAAAAAATAAATAAATATTTAGTACAAGTTTGTGTTATTTCTAAATAGTAAAAAAAAAAAATACCTGCACTACGAAAATGGTGCAACAAAAGGCACCAACTCGGGCGGCACATATACATATACCTCACATATGGAAGTACCCCCTCCCCTCCCGGCCGGGGGGGGGGAACCACAGGCAATACGGTTTGCGCAGTTAGGTTATAAACACTTCAACGCCAGTTGTCTTCTCTAAAGTACGAGGTAAATATAATTCAAATCCTGTGCTTTGATTGGTCGAAACACAGGGGTACAATTTAATCACGATAGATGGCCTTTAAAGAACCTAATTTACTTAATTCTTTCTTCAAGTATATTGAATACTTGAAATCGAAACTGTGAATGAACTTATTTAAGTTCAAAGAAATTTTGATTCATAGCTGAATTTGAGGCTGAAATCGATTTTGTATTGGAGATGTACTGTATTCTCTCTCAACTCAACTATCAGACGGAAGTTATTTGTGCCGCGTCGAAAACAGTGTTTCGATGAAGAAGGTAAGGATTGACATAACCTGTTTTCATTTATTTTATAAATTTTGTAAAGCTTTTGCGTAAATACGTTTTCTTTTTAAAGTGCAAGTTAGGATAATTTGATGGAAATAAACATCAACTTCTGATTTTTAATATAGGCTTATCTAAAAAAATAATAGTCTTCGTGAATATACACGAAAAATCATTGACAATTTTCCGTATAGGCACTCAGTTATAAAAAAAAACTTTTACCCAATACAAAAGTGGTATTTTCCGATTGTGGTATTTGAAAGTCTATACCACTAACCACAAAACGCATCTGCATATTTTAGGCGTGTTGCTATCTATTAAGCCTATACATGGACCCACAACTTGAAGGGGAAGGTAGTTTTGAAGAAGTAAAGACCCTTTTGCAGATTGTCATTGACATTTTTTCCCTATTTTGCAATACATTTTTAGATCCTTTGACCAGTTGACTTGCATCTTTTGCTCAAACATATCCAACTTTGCCGGAATATTGCGATTTTAGTTAGTCAATAGTATAGATGTCATGATTATCTGGATTTTCCTTTGGAAAGCATGCAGTGACAAAAGAAGGGACAAATGTCCTTTGAGTCACTCAGAAATATTTTGCATCCTTTCAACCAGGTGCGGCAATTTTCCGTGAAAATTTAAAAGGGAAAAGAATAACACTAATCTTTACGGAACCGGGGAAGTGACATTGGACATTTTTCTTTTTTATCTCGTTCTCACGAGAAATATCCAATGGAAAAAAGATAATATCTCGTAGGAACGAGATAATATCTCGTGGGAACAAGATAATATCTTGTAGGAACGAGATAATGTCTCGTGGGAACGAGATAATATCTTGTTGGGAACGAAATAACATCTTGTGGGAACGAGATAATATCTCGTGGGAACGAGACATTATCTCGTCGAAACGAAATGTTATCTTGTGAGAACGAGATAATATTCATGAGAACGAGATAAAAAAATATTTTCCCATGTCACTTCCCGGGCTCCGTAAATCTTTCATACTGTCAAAGTGAAATTTGTTCCAGTCAAAATTATTACTCACCCTTTGACCTTTCGGACATGATCCGGTCCGGCATTTACGGCTTAATGGAACCAATTGCGATAATAAATAAACTTTTGTTCTAAAAGAATTTACAGGGCAAGAAGCGATAAATATATTCGTACCCTCCAAAATATATTCTCATCTTGTGATCGCTGAATCGCCGTCTAAAATCTAAGCAATGTATATTTTTTTAGGCCTTGAAATTTAACAAATAAACTTGCCAAGGGTTAAATGTTTCATATTATATGAGGAAAGTTTTGGATAGATGACAGAATAAACATTTGCTTTCAAAAGTCCTAAAAATATCGTATACCATTAAATTTGGGAGAAAAATATGGTAATTGTACCCTTTGGCAACCTCTAGCCTCGCCAATGCTTGCAATTAAGGAGATATTTACCAGCAGATCAGTTATGTTGTAAGATCTCTGTGATGTAGTCAAGGGAGAATGGGGACCCCAACATTCCAATAACAATGTTATTGGGGTCCCTCGGATCCACCCCTTTTTTGAAGTTTGAACCCCAACTCAAAATAAATTTGCGTATGGTAAGGTTGATAAAATATGTATGAGTGTGGACCAAGACTTTGTTGGGCGTGCGCCATCCCGTGGCGTTCCTTGACAATTATAAGTGGGAAAGGCAGGGGTGTTTTGGAGTGGCGTGCTTAGGGAAATATACCTGTCAACTCTCACGGTTTCACCGTGAGACTCACGGTTTCCGGTATCATCTCAAGGTCAATTAATCAAAAGTCATGAAGAAAATCATAGTCATTTTGGCGGTCATTCCCGGTCTTAAAACAAAGAATAAAAATAGTTTTCTGTTTAAGTTCTTTAAGAAAATTAAAATTTCGAACATTACTTGTTGGAATGTTATCGTTTGAGATTTGTTTAGATGTAGGCCTACCGTGGAACAAATTGTAAATCTCCAGGTTTGAGGTACCAATCTCCAGATTTTTTGGGGAAAATCCCCAGGTTCACAATGTTTTAGGTTGACAGGTCTGGGCAAATAATCGTTTCAGTAAATCCGGGACGAAAAATTCAAGTTGGCCTTTAAAAGTCGCCTTGAAGAGTATAGCAAAATGACAATTTCAGACTTAATATGCAATCTAACATGTATGTACATACATTTCTCAGAAGCCGTTGTAAAAAAAAAAAATCAATTGCCTTTAAATATTTTCTGGCAAACGATGGACATTCTTGACCCCAGATCCATCATTTCTTGAAGAGCTCCCCATGTTAATTTGTTTTAGAATACACCTCTGGGGAAGGGTAGGAGTTTACAAATCACGACATAAACGTCATAAACATGCCAATATTATGCCCCGACATCTACGACATTGCTACTCGCAGCGCCCTCTCTAGATATTTCTTAAATAATGTTTACGCTGTTTCCGCTTAAACCATTCCCGAAATAAACTCCGTCTGTACGTACGTATAGGTATGTATAATTGTACACTGTATGTATTGATTGTAAGGGCATTGATGCGTATATTTTCGGTGGCCTTGAGATGTTCGATTTTCTAATATGAGGAAAACCGAACATCGCTGATGTAAGGACGCAAATCTTTCATGAAGGATATTAATGTGTTGAACGACATTAACGTCTTAAACGACAATAATATCTTGAACGACGTTGTCGTCTTAAACGACAATAATATCTTGAACGACGTTGACGTTTTAAACGACATTAAGGTCTTGAATGACATAAAGTCTTGAAGACATAACGTCTTAAACGACATACGCGTTTTAAACAACATAAACGTCTTGAATGACATTAACATCTTGAACGACATAAACATCTTAAACGACATAAACGTCTTGAACGACATAAATGACTGTGAACGTCATAAACGTCTTGAATGACAAAAATGTCTTTAACGACATAAACCTCTTGAACTACATAACGTCTGACTTGACATAAACGTCTGGAAAGACATGAACGACTAAACTGCTTAAACAATATTAATCGTCTTCAGGTTTTAAAAGACTTAAACGAGGCTTGAACGACTAAACCATCTTCAACGGCGGCGTCACCAACAACATAACCCAAATTTGATGTCATTCTATTCTAGCCAATAAAATGCATTGCGGCACGAGTTGTCGACCAAAGGCCATTTTTATCATAAATAACTTTTTCGTGACTTCTTACACTTAATGCAAAAGGGGCTTGTTCCTTTATATTATAGCAAAACTTAATAAAACGTTGAATTGTGCCGTTTGGGAAATTGGCGTGTTTGGCCCAAGGCAACGGAGAGGAAGGAACTGGGAAGGAAACTTGACAATTTCCATCTGCCCTATCTTTGTAGACGTCACAAGATTCACATATAGGGAATTGAAAGGTCTGCCCATTCATAGATTTCAAAATGATACAAATTTTATTGATATTTATAAAAAAATAAAAAATAGATTGAAAATTATCTTGAGCCGTCTACACATACAACAAGATTTTTCTTCAATGAAGAAATTTTCAAACACATAACAAAATAATTGGATATCAAAATGGTAGCTGTTTTTAAAATTCTTTTTAAAGAATCTCAGTGTCTTGGTGTCCAAGTAGGGAGTTGTTATTTGGACCAACTCCCTGGTCCTGGCAGCCAATGGTACAAAAATTTTCGAGCGTGAAAATTTGCGCATGAATGCGAATGAATGAATTACACGTTGTACCATTGTACACAGAGTGGGAGTGCGGTACATTGCAACAATACTTTTTATTTCTCATGTCGCTAAATTTGCGGTTATAGTTTTCTTTATACCCCCTAATTGTTAATGTCCGGGTTATAAGTATACTGACGTATGCATTTTTGGATCTTTTGACCACTTGACTTGCATCTTTTGCTCAAACATATCCAACTTTGCCGGAATATTGCAATTTAAGTTACAATAGTATAGATGTCGTGATTATCTGGATTTTCCTTTTGAAAGCATGCAGTGACAAAAGAAAGGACAAATGTCCTTTGAGTCACTCAGAAATATAACCAAGTGCGGCGATTTTCCGTAAAGATTTAAAAAGGAAAGGAATAACACTAATCTTTACGGAACCGGAGAAGTGACATAGGATTTTTTTTTCTTTTTCATCTCGTTCTCACGAGAAATATCTAGTGGGAAGAAGATGATATCTCGTAGGAACGAGATAATATCTCGTGGGAACAAAATAATATCTCGTAGGAACGAGATAATATTTCGTGAAAACGAGATAAAAAAATATTTTTCTATGTCACTTTCCGGGCTTCGTAAATCTTTCATATTGTCAAAGTGAAATTTGTTACAGTCAAAACTATTACTTACCCTCTGACCTTTCGGACATGATCCGGTCCGGCATTTACGGCTTCATGGAACCAAGGCGATAATAAATAAACTTTTGTTCTAAAAGAATTTACAGGGCAAGAAGCGATAAATATATTCGGACCCTCCAGATATATTCTCATCTTGTGATCGCCGAATCGCCGTCCAAAATCTAAGCAATGTATATTTTTTTAGGCCTTGAAATTTAACAAATAAACTTGACAAGGGTTATATGTTTCATATTATATGAGGAAAGTTTTGGATAGATGACAGAATAAACATTTGCTTTCAAAAGTCCCCAAAATATTGTATACCATTAAATTTGGGAGGAAAATATGGTAATTGTACCCGTTGGCAACCTCTAGCCTCGCCAATGCTTGCAATTAAGGAGATATTTACCAGCAGATCAGTTATGTTGTAAGATCTCTGTGATGTAGTCAAGGGAGAATGGGGACCCCAACATTCCAATAACAATGTTATCGGGGTCCCTCGGATCCACCCCTTTTTTGAAGTTTGAACCCCAACTCAAAATAAATTTGCGTATGGTAAGGTTGATAAAATATGTATGAGTGTGGACTAAGACTTTGTTGGGCGTGCGCCATCCCGTGGCGTTCCTTGACAATTATAAGTGGGAAAGGCAGGGGTCTTTTGGATTGGCGGGTTTAGGGAAATATACCTGTCAAGTTTCACGGTTTCACCGTGAGACTCACGGTTTTCGGTATCATCTCAAGGTCAATTAATCAAAAGTCATGAAGAAAATCATAGTCATTTTGGCGGTCATTCCCAGTCTTAAAACAAAGAATAAGAATAGTTTTTTGTTTAAGTTCTTTAAGAAAATTAAAATTTCGAACATTACTTGTTGGAATGTTATCGTTTGAGATTTGTTTAGATGTAGGCCTACCGTGGAACAAATTGTCAATCTCCAGGTTTGAGGTACCAAACTCGAGATTTTTTGGGGGAAAATCCCCAGGTTCACAAAGTTTTAGGTTGACAGGTCTGGGCAAATAATCGTTTCAGTAAATCCGGGACCAAAAATTCAAGTTGGCCTTGAAAAGTCGCCTTAAACAGTATAGCAAAATGACAATTTCAGACTTAATATGCAATCTAACATGTATGTACATGCATTTCTCAGAAGCCGTTGTAGAAAGAAAAAAAATCAATTGCTTTTTAATTTTTTCTGGCAAACGATGGGCATTCTTGACCCCAGATCCATCATTTCTTAAAGAGCTCCCCATGTTAATTTGTTTTAGAATACACCTCTGGGGAAGGGTAGGAGTTTACAAATCACGACATAAACGTCATAAACATGCCAATATTGTGCCCCGACATCTACGACATTGTTATGTCTTGCCCTCTCAACAATTTCTTAAGACAATGTTTACGCTGTTTTTAATCGCATTAAACCATTCCCGAAATAAACTCGTCTGTACGTACGTATAGGTATGTATAATTGTACACTGTATGTATTGATTGTGAGGGCATTGATGCGTATATTTTTGGTGGCCTTGAGATGTTCGATTTTCTAACATGTGGAAAACTGAACATCGCTGATGTAAGGGCGCAATTCTTTCATGAAGGATATTAATGTCTTGAACGACATTAACGTTTTAAACGACAATAATATCTTGAACGACGTTGACGTTTTAAACGATATTAACGTCTTGAATGACATAAAGTCTTGAAGACATACGCGTTTTGAACAACAAACGTCTTGAATGACATTAACATGTTGAACGACATAAACGTCTTAAACTACATAAACGTCTTGAACGATATAAATGACTGTGAACGTCATAAACGTCTTGAATGACAAAAATGTCTTTAACGACATAAACCTTTTGACCTACATAACGTCTGACTTGACATAAACGTCTGGAAAGACATAAACGACTGAACCATTTTTAACGGCTTCGTCTTAAAAGACTTAAACAAACAAAACATAACCCGTCAATTTGATGTCATTCTATTCTAGCCAATAAAATGCATTGCGGCACGAGTTGTCGACCAAAGGCCATTTTTATCATAAATAACTTTTTTGTGACTTCTTACACTTAATACAAAAGGGGCTTGTTCCTTTATATTATAGCAAAACTTGATAAAACATTGAATTGTGCCGTTTGGGAAATTGGCGTGTTTGGCCCAAGCCAACGGAGAGGAAGGAACTGGGAAAGGAACTTGACAATTTCCATCTGCCCTATCTTTGTATACGTCACAAGATTCACATATAGGGAATTGAAAGGTCTGCCCATTCATAGATTTCAAAATGTTACAAATTTTATTGATATTTATAAAAAAATAAAAAATAGATTGAAAATTATCTTGGGCCGTCTACACATACAACAAGATTTTCCTTTAATGAAGAAATTTTCAAACACATAGCAAGATAATTGGATATCAAAATGGTAGCTGTTTTCAAAATTCTTTTAAAAGAATCTCGGTGTCTTGATGTCCAAGTAGGGAGTTTTTATTTGGACCAAATAACAACTCCCTGGTCTTAGCAGTCAAGTGGTACAAAAATTTACGAGCGTGAAAATTTGCACATGAATGCGAATGAATGAATTACACGTTGTACCATTGTACACAGAGTGGGAGTGCGGTACATTGCAACAATACTTTTTATTTCTCATGTCGCTAAATTTGCGGTTATAGTTTTCTTTATACCCCCTAATTGCTAACGTCCGGGTTATAAATATACTGACGTATGCATTTTTAGATCTTTTGACCAGTTGACTTGCATCTTTTGCTCAAACATATCCAACTTTGCCGGAATATTGCAATTTAAGTTACAATAGTATAGATGTCGTGATTATCTGGATTTTCCTTTAGAAAGCATGCAGTGACAAAAGAAGGGACAAATGTCCTTTAAGTCACTCAGAAATATAACCAAGTGCGGCGATTTTCCGTAAAGATTTAAAAAGGAAAGGAATAACACTAATCTTTACGGAACCGGAGAAGTGACATAGGATTTTTTTTTTTCGTTTTCATCTCGTTCTTACGAGAAATATCTAGTGGGAAGAAGATGATATCTCGTAGGAACGAGATAATATCTCGTGGGAACAAAATAATATCTCGTAGGAACGAGATAATATCTCGTGAAAACGAATTAAAAAAAATATTTTCCTATGTCACTTCCCGGGCTCCGTAAATCTTTCATATTGTCAAAGTGAAATTTGTTCCAGTCAAAACTATTACTTACCCTCTGACCTTTTGGACATGATCCGGTCCGGCATTTACGGCTTCATGGAAACCAAGGCGATAATTAATAAACTTTTGTTCTAAAAGAATTTACAGGGCAAGGAGCGATAAATATATTCGTACCCTCCAAAATATATTCTCATCTTGTGATCGCCGAATCGCCGTCTAAAATCTAAGCAATGTATATTTTTTTAGGCCTTGAAATTTAACAAATAAACTTGACAAGGGTTATATGTTTCATATTATATGAGGAAAGTTTTGGATAGATGACAGAATACGCATTTGCTTTCGAAAGTCCCAAAAATATCGTATACCATTAAAATCGGGAGAAAAACATGGTTATTGTACCCTTTGGCAACCTCTAGCCTCGCCAATGCTTGCAATTAACTGATTAAGGAGATATTTACCAGCAGATCAGTCATGTTGTAACATCTCTGTGGTGTAGTCAAGGGTGGGACCCCAATATTCCAATAACAATGTTATCGGGGTTCCTTTGGATCCACCCCTTTTTTGAAGTTTGAACCCCAACTCAGAATAAAGGATAAATTTGCGTATGGTTGGGTTAATAAAATATGTATGAGTGTGGACTTAGAATCTGTTGGGCGTGCGCCATCCTGTGGCGTTCCTTGACAATTATAAGTGGGGAGGGCAGGGGTGTTTTAGAGTGGAGGGCTTAGGGAAACATACCTGTCAACTCTCACGGTTTCACCGTGAGACTTACGGTTTCCGGTATCATTTTAAGGCCAAATCATCAAAACTCATGAAGAAAATCATAGTCATTCTGGCGGTCATTCCCGGTCTTAAAACAAAGAATAAAAATAGTTTTCTGTTTAAGCTCTTTAATGAAATTAAATTTTCGAACATTACTTGTTGGTATGTTATCTTTTGAGATTTGTTTAGATGTAGGCCTACTGTGGAACAAATTGTAAATCTCCAGGTTTGAGGTACCAATCTTCAGATTTTGTGTGAAAATCTTTAGGTTCACAAGTTTTTAGGTTGACAGGTCTGGGCAAATTATCGTTTCAGTAAATCCGGGACCAAACATTCAAGTTGGCCTTTAAAAGTCTCCTTGGACATTGTAGCAAAATGACAATTTCTGACTTAAATGCAATCTAACATGTATGTACATGCATTTCTCAGAAGCCGTTGTAAAAAAAAATTCAATCGCTTTCCAATATTTTCTGGCAAACGATGGACATTCTTGACCCCAGATCCATCATTTCTTGAAGAGCTCCCCATGTTAATTTGTTTTAGAATACACCTCTGGGGAGGGGTGGGAGTGTAATGAATATACTCGCATACCGTCTTAAACGACTTAAAGATCTTTAACGATATAAATGTCTTGAATAACATACAATTCTTGACAGACAAACGTCCCGAACGACATTAACATACGTTTTGATTAACATTAACGTCTTGAACGACATAAACGTCATAAACTGAAGGATGTTAACGCCTTGAACGACATTAACGTCTTAAACGACAATGATATCTTGAACGACGTTGATGTTTAGAACGACATTGACGTCTTGAATGACATAAACGTCTTAAATTGTATAAACGTCTTGAACATTGTAAAGTATTGTACGACATTGAGGTCTTGAACGACATGACGTCTTAAACGACATACGCGTTTTGAACAACATAAACGTCTTGAATGACATTAACATCTTGAAGGCCTTAACGTCTTAAACTACATAAACGTCTTGAACGACGTAAATGACTGTGAACGTCATAAACGTCTTGAATGACAAAAATGTCTTTACCGACATAAATCTTTTGACCTACATAACGTCTGAAACGACATAAACGTCTGGAAAGACATAAACGTCTAAACCATCTTTAACGGCGGCGTCACCAACAACATAACCCAAATTTGATGTCATTCTATTCTAGCCAATAAAATGCATTGCGGCACGGGGTGTCAACCAAAGCCATTTTTTATCATGATAACTTTTTCGTGACTTCTTACATTTAATGCAAAAGGGACTTGTTCCTTTATATTATAGCAAAACTTAATAAAACGTTGAACTGTGCCGTTTGGGAAATTGGCGTGTTTGGCCCAAGCCAACGGAGAGGAAGAAACTGGGAAGGGAACTTGACAATTTCCATCTGCCCTATCTTTGTCTATACGTCACAAGATTCACATATAGGGAATTGAAAGGTCTGCCAATTCATAGATTTCAAAATGTTACAAATTTTATTGATATTCATAAAAGTAAAAATAAATTAAATTTGAAAATTATCTTGGGCCGTCTACACATACGTCAGGTTTTTTGTTCAATGAAGAAATTTTCAAACACATAACAAGATAATTGGATATTAAAATGGTAGCTGTTTTCAAAATTCTTTTTTAAGAATCTCGGTGTCTTGGTGTCCAAAGTAGGGAGTTATTATTTGGACCAAATAACAACTCCCTGGTCCAAGCAGCCAAAAGGTACAAAAATTTACGAGCGTGAAAATTTGCACATGAATGCGAATGAATGAATTACACGTTGTACCGTTGTACATTGAGTGGGAGTGCGGTACATTGCAACACTACATTTTATTTCTCATGTCGCTAAACTTGCGGTTATAGTTTTCTTTATACCCCCTAATGTCCGGGTTATAAATATACTGACGTATGCATTGCACATATTGTATTGCCCATTAAATGTGTTTTAGTCAAATATAAGAAGTGACATCATCTGATCCCAGTTGATCAAACTGTCAAGTTCAGTAAAGGTTACGGAACTGACATTTTTCTCACACTTTAGGCACGAAGACATAAATCAATTCAACAACATTCTTTTCTTTATTTAACTGTTTGATCAGAAAAAAATGTTAATCTACCGAACAATATAGCATGTTACCAGAAGTTAAATGGTACAACTGGGATTAGGATTCATCACCAAGAGAGGCACAGTAGCATTTTCAATATACGACAAACTCCTTTCTATCTATTGATCTATCCATATCTATTATCTATTGGGGTGTCAGTACAAAGTAATGGAGAGCATCAAATCTATTACCGATGGACCATTTTTTGCCAAAATACAATATAATTTATTTGGTTTTAGTTCAATGAAATCCAAAATAGCACCTTATTACCCTGTTCGTGTACATCTGCTTAAAAATCATGCAGATATACCCACTTTCCTTCTTGCTATGAAAGCACATTTTTAATACCAGCTGCACTTATTGTTCAGAGATTAATTGGTTCTGTAAACAATTTATCCACTCAATATCTATATTTACTGTGCATGAGTGACATTAAAGGTCAATGTTGGTCAATTGTTTGTTTTACTTAACCGCCGAAATTGGCCAAAAACGGCGTTTGGGGAATAAAGGAGATGTACACAACAACAGGTGAAAATTTAGTAACAATATTGTAACGTGACGAAAATAGGAGGTATTGTCTACAAATGGGAAATCATTAAGTACTTCTTGACAGCTGGCAAGACCATGAGCTGATTGGGCAGTTGGGATAATTTTGAAATGGCTTGCAAGAAATAAAAAGTGGGTCCTGAATATGCCAGTGTTCCCGACAAATTTCTTTAGTCTAGACTGCCGACGAAATAAACCGGAAGTTTGTCGATGGAAGACGCTAGCTGTTGTTAGAATAAAATTGATTAAATTTATCCGGTAAAACTACTGCCAAAAAGAATACAGATTTCATATCGATTAGAAGCGTAGGAAGGGTTATCTTATGGTAAGAACTGGGAGGAGGGGGATGCAAGTACCCTGAAATATTTTTCGGCCAAAAGCTTAAAAGAAAATGCACTCCGGGTAAATAACGATTACACCAAAATGTAATAGTCACCAAGAGCTTTCCTTTTAATGGTTAAAAGTAGCTTACTGACTGACTGAGATTTACTGTTTGCTGTTGAGTAATTTTCAAAAAAATTGTTTTAAGTTTTTTTTAAATGATTATCCAGTTTTATCCCAATGCGGGAAGAGCATGCAACTAGGAACATGGGAACTATCCATTTCGCCTGCTTCATACGCCTTCGCCTTTGCTTCATAAATTGAATATCAAAACTACAAGACCCCTATTATTGGCATCTTCAAATTATGTTTCTTCTTTGTATTCAGACAATAAATTAGTAAAACGATGATGTCTACAGAAATGTAAGTAGTACTAGAAAATTAGTTATGGGCTCGAAAATTATTAGCAATTGAATGTTAAAATGGATTATATTTTGTCCCCCGAAGGGAAGTACGGTATATTGCAAGATATTAAAATATCCCTGCTATGGTTTAAAGGACAACGATCGTGATTAAAATGTGGCGGCGTACAATTTATTCCAAAGCGATACTGATTGGCTTAACAATGTAAATGTAAATGTATACCATTGTGTTTCGACCAATTAAAACACAGGATTTGAATTTCATTTACTTTGTACATTAGAGACGACAATTGGCCTTTAATCTCTTATGTCGCTGAACTTGCGGTTATAAATATATTGCCCATTTAATATGTTTTTATTCAAATATAAGGAGTTACAACATCAAACTGTCAACTTCTGTAAAGGTTGCGAAAGACACTTCGGAAGTGACATTTTTCTAACACTGGGCACGAATACAAAATTATTTTCTTTCTTTAGACAGAAAACGGTTAATTTTTTGAACATTATATCTTGTTACTAGGAGTTAAAACACACAACTGGAATTAGGAATCACCACTAATAGTGACTCACTTTTCAAAAAAACGAAAAGTGGGTCGTGAAGATGACGTCAGTCTTCCCGGCAAATTTCGTTAGTCTAGACTGCAAGTTGCCGACGAAATCTGCTGTTAAAGACAATCGCTCGCCTCAAGAAATTCAAATTAAATTCAAACACTAAATTTTCTTATTGGCATTCTATTGACCAATCACCGATCACGCACACATTCATAACATACGTAGTCTCGATTTAATTAAAATTTCACCCATTGTGTGTCGTTCAAGCCTTGCTGTAGGAAGCAGCTGATTGTGACGTCAGACAAAGCATGGCCGGATTTATCCGCGTTGTAAATATGAATTTCTTGAGCCGAGCGATTTCCTTTAAGATTCCCGTTGAGAGTATATGCATCATGTTTATTGTGTTAAAGATGTTGATAAAGATTTTATTTCACACCAACCAGATGCGTAACTAGGGTCACCTCTCGGTGAGGGGGTAGAGGAAGGGGGTAGTAAAAGCCCTAAAATATTTTCCGGCCAATAGCTAAAAAATTACACTGGTAATTAAGGTTTCCATAAAAAAAAAAAGCTAGTCATCGGGAAATCTCCTGTTAACAGGTTAATGGATAAGACTGCTACTGAAATTTACCGTTTGTTGTTTAGTATAATTTTCCATCAATTTTACCCCAATTTGGAAAGAGCATGCAGCCAGAAACATGGGAACTGTCCATTCCTGCTTCATATGCGTCTCTATAAAAGGTCTCGCACATTGCAGATTGAGTGAAGAATGTAGGTCTATCTAGAATATGAATACGTAATAGATGTCGAGTGAAAGATTATACAATGTTAGCTTGTCTCGTTAGCATACGGCTTCCAAGCGCCAAAACTTAATTAGTAAAATTTATATCAAAAAGTACCGATATGTTCACTTGACGAGCGTGGGGGATCAGTGGGAGTAGGAAGGGGGAGGGGGGTCAGTAGGAGTAGAGAGGGGTTTCGCCGCCTGGGACACGTTGTCTGTAGGAATTCTAGAAAAATGTATTACCACATCGTTGTCAAATATTTGCTTGCACGTCTGTCACCAAAATTGAAAAAAAAAGAACACTGGAAGCATGCATGACATTATCTTTCCCAGTGGAGACCGTTAAGGTTTTTACGCTCGAGCCATTAACTGATTAAGAAAATTAAACCTCGTACTATACAAGCATGCAGACAATGCCTTAGCAATTGTATGTAGCACAGGCGGCTGTAAGATATTTTAGTTGGAGTGGCAAATTATGATGGGGGCAAAAAAATACGAACATCTTTTCATTATACATATAGTTCAATACAACAAACAATAATTGGCAAATCTTGAAAAAGATGGGGGGGGGGGGGGTATTCGCAAAAGTACAAACAAATCGAAAAGTTTGAAATTTCTGCTAATAGGGCAATTTCCCCAAAGATTGTAGACAATCCCCCGTCCTCTACTCCACCCCTCAGATTTGCTAATAATCATATTTATGCAAACATACTTAGAATGTATAATGAAAAGGGGCGGTGTTCATTCTTGATCCAGTTTTATTTTATAGCGTAAAACTCATTTTCATTGTTATTTTATTGCTAGTTTAGTCAATTATGACCCACTCCACCCTCGCCAACTGAAATGTCTTACAACCGCTCAATGCAACTTAAAAAAAAGTGTTGTGAGAACAAATAAACGTGTTGAAAATACCTGCTTATTTCGAAATTCACCCAGAAACCACAAATGTTTGCTAAACCTCAGCGGGTAGTATGATGAAAGTAATTGTAACTTTATTAGTACATATCACCCATTGTGTCCAGGCTAGCAATAACACATCAATGTTAAGTATACCACCTGTTCAACTTCATCTTACATTACATGAAGCTCTGTATATATTGTAGTGCCCCCTGTAATGTACACAAATTAATTGTCATTCCGCGAAGGTGCTTGAACTACGTGCAAGCAAGGTGCAGAATAATGTTTTACAATATGAAAAATGTACTGTTTGAAAGTTCAAGTTCACTGAGCGGTCAGGCAAGTGTGCCAGTGGCGCAACTAGAGTTCTCGGGCCCGTGGGAAATATAGGTCTGGGCCCCATAGCAAACATATCGCGGTGCCATTGGTCGGGGCCCCAAATCTCGATTTTTGCTCGGGGCCCGTGGGTTTACCCACCCTATTGTTGCGCCACTGAAGTTTGCCTCATACAGTTTATGGAAAGAGAACACCAAAAGGGAACAATGGTTGATAGAGGGATATTATCTGGTGACTCTAACTCAACTCGACTCCATTTTGCAGAGAATCAGCGTCGTTGCGTTTCACGCGACTCCACACAGCTCAGTACAACAAACGTACTACATGCTAACCTATTAGTACCAGTTCAGCGAATTTTACTTATTGCAATTTTTTGTTCGCTTTAGATTTTGCTTCATATTTTCCTTAAGTTTTATATTTTAACCGGGTATACGAAGAGTAACTTTAACATTAACGCCAGCTGATTGTTCGTTATACTTAGATAAAGCCTACATACCTAATATAAAGTTCTCGCTGCAAATTTTAGTAAGAACCGTAGCCTCGTCGCGTCGTACAACAGAAACCCACTTCGAACGTCGATCAAGATCAGATGAAAATCAATAAAATGTCTTTTTATTTCCCCGCATACATCTACTAGTGCAATTAACGGCACAGCAAGATTCCGGCATAGTTATCTAACAAAAATAATTTAATATAACAACATGCAAACGTATGTGATTTTAATTAAGTGTGCAGCAGACAACAGTGCTTTTCCCCGACAAAATGGCGGTGTAAACAAAGTCATGTGACCTCGTGACGGCAGCTAATACACGATTATTGGAGAGTATTTCACATTTATGTATACATTTTCAACACACTTTCATCTAAACTTATTGAGGCTGAAGACCCCAGGCTCTGCCACCCTGAATGTATTTGTTTGCTTTTTTAGAGCGAAACATTATAATTAGACTCTACACTTGTAAAGAACATTTTCTCTGGATCTGTCCTTAATCATTGTAAGTTTCAAGTGCAGAGATTTCTTTGTTGAATAAAATAACTGGCTTTTAAAGGAAAGATATCGTCTCCATAAATAAAATCAGAAGTGAAAGCCGACGTTGTGGGAACGTCACCTCCGGTTTTCAACTTTCCTTAATGATTGTGAGAAATCTGTGATGCCATAAATAACTATGTAGGCTCCTATGTTCTTCGGTCGGACGGATGTGTGATCGATAACATCGCAGATTTCTCGCGATCAACTGATCAATAGGAAAATATTATAATTTGAAGTGACGTTACCAGCACGGCGGCGTTCGCTTCTGAATGTATTTATGGGGGAATACTGTTTCCTGTACAAGCGATGTCATCATTAAGAGGACTCTGTTCTCTTCAATCCGAGCAATTACTTTGGAGAAAAGGGAAAAAGTGACAATTTTGTTCGTTCAGTTATCAATATTTGTACGATTAGAATAATTTTTGGTAGAAGATTAGTTGTAACAGAATAGGACTGTAGGAAGAGAAAGCCCTCGTATCTTGTAAGAAATTCCCCCTAGCTAGAGCTTGAAAATAATTCTGAATATTTCAAGGGGACTTTTCAGGCAAAAATATGTACAAAACGTTTTCCAACATCATGACAGAGTATGTTTTGATAATGTGCGGCCATATCATTCTGAAAAACATGTATCCACATGATGATGTTTACATTGGCAATCTGGCGTATTCTGACTGTCTGATGTCATGAAAACACGGATATGTCATGAAAACTTTTTAAGACCACACAAAATGGAGATGCTACTGTTTTAATAATATTCATCGAAAAATTGTCTGTGTTGATGCGTTATCATAATTGCCTTGACAGCTAGGAAACCACAAGCAAAATTGCCAAAACTTTTGCAAGTTGAGGGCACTATTGATAGAATCTAATGTTGAAGAAAGAAATTCGTTGAAGGTGCAATTCAGCACACATCAGGACATGCAGTGTCTCTGTTTTCCTCTTTACATCGCATAAGAGATTCATTGGGGGGATCCCCAAGATTAGCATGAGTTGTTCATTGGTATCTCAGATCTTAACCTATTGTCACTACAGATTAAAGTTTCCAAAAATGACCTTCATAGCTAGCAAGAATTGCTACTTTTTGGAACATTTAAAAATGAATCTTCATGTTGAACAGTACTCTATATTAAATAAAGGAGTTTCCATTTTATAACCTCCCTGAATATAACGAGACAAGCGCGGCCCACGATTTATATTTTGAGACATCTCTAATAAATCTGATACATACTAAAGACGTCACTTTAACAACACACATTTAAGACAGTTAATGATTGGCTTGTCAGCATTTGTGTAATTATTTCAAACAATCGCAAGTTTGAAATCGTATGCTGTTTATCTCCACGTGAAGGTGAACGCGATATTTGAATTATTTTTCCTCGAACTTTCTTCAGGTGGTAAATTGTAATTAGCCTTACTAGATTCTGTTTGACTACTTTCCTGACATATCCAATGGTTGTTAAGCCACAAAATTGCAGGACAATATATAATATAATACATAAAAACTTGAAGAATCTGAGGCTATGACATAACGACTTGTCTGATTTTAGACAATGATACCAAACTTTAAACTTGAATATCTACTTGACGGAATAAGATTCTGGAATGTTTTCTTCCCCATTTTGTTTCTTTTGAAGCCCTCTTCTATATGAGATGACTTTTTTGACCCCTGAGCTAATTCTTAGTTTTAATCCTTTATAGCAGTGCAAGAGAGAAAAGTTTGACAAAATGTTGCTAATATTTCTTAAGAAGTTTACTTTCAAATAAACCTATATTTTTATCTTACATCAGGTGAAAAATTACAATGGCGCATATGCATGAAAAGATTGTCAGTTTGATATCGCAGAATCCATCGGACAGGTGTGACAAGGATATCAACCTTTTTATTCCATGGTTTCAGAGCATGAGCGCCCTTTTTAAAGCGCAGAAGACTGGTAAAGCTTGTTTGAATTGTTCTCTTATTTCAATACTTGTATAGTATTTGTAGGCATATTATCTTGATTCTTGAGCCCAAACATAAAAATAATAATAATAATAATAATAACAAAATATTAGAAAATGACGTTTTAATAATAATAATAATAATAATAATAATAATAATAATAATAATAATAATAATAATAATAATAATAATAATAATAATAATAATAATAATAATAATAATAATAATAATAATAATAATAATAATAATAATAATAATAATAATAATAATAATAATAATAATAATAATAATAAAATATTAGAAAAATGACGTTTTCGGCACGGCAGCCGGAACGGGTATAATTAATTTACGGCATTTACGGGAGGCGGAGGGAAGGGGATGGGGGGCTTTACTGTTCAGGAATTCTAGTTTTTATCTCCCACTTTTCGGTCAAATCCAACTTACTTTCCAAGAATTTGAAGAAAAAAATGACAACAAATATTTCTGGCGCTGTTGCTTAAAAAACAACCGTCTCTTCACTTTTGCGGCCATGTTGTAAAACTGCGATGATGCTGTGTCACATTTGTTACATCTTTAGATGTTTGTATAATGCCACTCCAAGGTTAATACTCAAAGCATTCAGAAGAGAAATCCTCATTAACTCATTTTAAAACTCAGCCAAAAATTATAATAGTAGATTCCTGGATATACACCTATACAATCTGACAATAGCAATAGTGTTGAATTAATTGAAAATGATTTAGGCCTATGCAATGAAAATCTGGTCACTGATTTTTAGAATAATATACGATATGTGATTTTTTTTTCTTTAGACGTTGTGAAGGACATCCTGCGAAACTGTGAATTCCGGTCTTTGCCAGCGGACAGCATTATCATTGCACAAGGAGAAAAGGGAGACAGGTAAGTTGATTTTGCATGGAAGCACTTCTTCCACCCGTTCGTCAATCCATTTTTCATCGAAAGTACCCCATCGAAATATATACCCCTCCATACCTCTCTCAAACCGGCGTGTATCATTATATTCATCATCTGGCTGTGGTCAGGACTTTCAAGTGCTGGTAGATATAAGACAGGAAGAGACAACAATCATTACTTAAAAATACCTTTGTTATTAAAACCATGAAAATAACACTCTTTTCCCCTCGCTTAGTCGTTTATTCATTGTATTTTTAGTTTCATATTTCTTTTACAATTCAATCATTAATACTCATTGAAAACATAAATAGGTCTTCTCAAATAATAGAAATAGTAATCAACAAAGGTATATCAAGTACATTTAAAGACAAAACAAAAATATTGCCTCTTGCATCAATATGAATTAACACGCATGATATCAAAATACCTAAAAACATAAATGAGGCTTATTACAATTTAGTTAAGAAATATACGTGAACTGACAGACTGATAATGATTCAACACAAACTTTAAAATGGCAATAACAACAAATATTATTACTATTGGTTAGGAAATGACCATTTTAATGCTTTTTGGTTTTTCATGTGATAATACACAAATTTGTGAGCCAATTTGTGATGTGTGAACGGACAGAAATCTCTAATTTCTTGTGTAAAATTCATTATGCATCCTCTATCATAAGTTTTTGAAGTGCAGTAGTTCTGAAAGTATGGCATTTTGGTCTAATTCATGTCCCCAAGTAAATTCTAAGAGGCAATGTCATTCTCATTACTTGCACAGATTTAAATTGAGGAGGTATACACAGAGCCGCCGACATGGGGGGTGAGCCGGAGGTTAATGCCTCCAGGCGGGCCTGGTGTTTTAGGTGGCCTATATATCTTTAACGGGTTCATAAGGGCCAACTGAAATCTAATATAGGGGCCCAGATTCCCTAGGGCCGGGTTTTCCCCCCGGACCCCGCAATTCCTCTAGACGACCCTTTGTACACACATGATTGCGTTAAGTTTTTGAGCTGTTTTCCCGTTCACTGATGGTCTTCGTTCAAACATCAGCCATAACTCAAAAATTATAGGCTAACTGCTGATTTCAAAATGGTCGTTCCAATTAATAAGCATCAATATATTTGAATATATCTATATATCTTTAACGGCCCCCAGCATTCTACAAAGCAAGCTAACTGAAATCTCCGAATATCCATGCATTTTGCACATGTATCAAACGATGTATGTTAAAAATGTACTTTTTTTTTCTAGTTATTAATTGTCTCTATTCGGTGAATAATGTTAATATATGGAAATTCAAAGGTTTTCTTGCTGTGATTTTCATATTCATATCATGTTTTTTTTGTAATTAAGCTTAAGTAGTTGCTACTGCCCATCAGTCATAGATCTTTAAATGTAAAATTATAAAAAGTGATTGAAAATTAGGAAAACATTCAACGTTCTTTTACAAATGGACAACTGCAACGTCAGTCACGGAACGTGGAATCGCCTCTATTTAACACTGGGAGGGTACCAGGGATAAGTGGGGCGATTCCACGATTGTAACGTCAGTCACGGAGCGTGGAATACTTCCACTTCAACCTGGCAGGTTATCATAAGCGGGGACGATTCCATGATCGATCGTCACGTCAGTCACGGAGCGTGGAATCCCAATGTGTTAAACGTTACGTCATTGACGTGCTGGTTTCCATTTGTCTCTTTTCAGTTTTTACATTATTTTGAGGGGCACTGTATCAATCTACATCAACCAAACTCTAGAGGAACACGGGAACGTTAAAAACAATCGGATAGTAAATCGTCCACGAGGAATTCGAGCAAAGAAAGAGAATATTTACACATCTACACCGATCGGAGATTCAAATGACAATAACGAGGCGGGGGATCGCACTTTGATGGAAACAGTAGACTTGAATAATAACATTAATGAGGAGGAAGAGGGTGATGAAATAGATCTTGAAGACGATGTGTTTTCTTTTAGTGAATGTGATGTATCAGAGCAATGCAAGCTAGACAGAACGTTGTTTGGGGTTCACATTCGAGAACTTGGTAAGTTTCTCTGTCAGTTTGTCTTTCTCCCAGTTTTTGGGAAGTTCAACAAAGCCTCGTTGGGGAATAGATTCTCCTTCGCCCGGTTTGTTTGTCGGGACGGAATTAGCAGTAGTACTTTTAAAAATGAAAAGTTGCCATCTAATACTGTCAAAGGTGCAAGAGCTATTGGCATATCCGCACACTATATAATAAAAATGCCCGTTTGAAGAAAATATAATGAAGTGCCCCATTTACTTTGTTGTTTGGGGTTCACTAATTACACCTACAGACCGACTTGGGGGGTGGGGGTGGGGGGGGGGGTATGTATATGACTTGGGAAGTGCCCCCTAAAAGGTTGTGGCTCCATATTACTTTTGAAAATGGGTAAAAGTGGGTAAAGAGTGTTTTGGCGGTACCAGTTTCTCTAACTGTGAAATAATGTCCGATTTTCATTAAACCTTTTTTCTTTGCTTTAAAGTTCCTACCTTTGTTCGAATTTCTTTCCCTCTCGGAGATCATCCAAAACTGTAATTTTGAAAATTTATCATATCATATCGTCAAAATTGCGTAATAAGAGCTTTGGGTGGTGGTGATGGTAGGGGGAGGGGGAGGGGCTTTGCTTCGCCCCTTGGCCTAAATAAAAGTTATTCTGCTGATGCATATATCCTGTCAATCAGTCTATACGTATACGGGACCTGACTCTTTAAAGAGGGGAAAGAGTGGTTTTAACTAGACAAGACTTTTTTTTTTTCTTGCCAGACGGATTGTGGTTACTAGAATTTGCGGCAAACTAAAGCAGGAATATATATATATATATATATATATATATATATATATATATATATATATATATATATATATATATATATATATATATATATATATATATATATATATATATATATATATATATATATATATATATATATATATATACATATATATATATATATACATATATATATATATATATATATATATATATATATATATATATATATATATATATATATATATATATATATATATATATATATATATATATATATATATATATATATATATATATATATATATATATATATATATATATATATATATATATATATATATATATATATATATATATATATATATATATATATATATATATATGCAGGTGACATTTTCCTTTACTTTCAACACTTTTGGGACCTTTTCACAACTGTTTGACTCAAAAAGAGACAATAATATTTTTCCTGAATTTTCAGGAGAAATTTTTTCTGTACTTATTTCGAAATAATAACCCAAATGCTTATCAGAGCTGACGTTAACGTTAAAATTGAAAATTTTAGTTCCTCTTATCAATTGAAAGTTTGCAGTTTTGCATTTAAACCATTTGGGGGGATTAAAAATAAGAACTTTTCAGAGCTTCCGGAGCTTGCCCCAGGACCCGAATTTTCTCATTTTTCGGGGAAATCTATTCTCTGTCTGTTGAGATACCAAAATGCATATCTCAGTTTCTTTTAACATAACACAAATGTTCTTTTCATCAATAAAAGTTTTAATTTTCTGTGTTTGATTTTAATCCATTTTGGGGTTACAGGGCTTCGCCCCGATGGACCCCTAACAGTGCTTCTCCCCCCATGGACCCTTAATAATGCTTCTCCTCCATGGACGCCTAACGATGCTTCTCCTCCATTAACCCCTAACACTCTTTCGCCCCTACAGTGGGCACCTGGACGCCACGTTATGCGTGCACAGTGCCGCCTTTGGCGACATATTTTCTGTCGGGACAATCATAGTTTTTTGTCGCGTAAAATGTCAGCCGCCCCCAGTCGTCGGACCTTAGTGACGCGCCTGTCTGTCTGTTTGCAAGTCTATCTGTCTACTTGTCTGTTTAATGAATTAGCTTAGCAGTGAGCAGAGCCCTAAATCACTTCCACAAAATTGGCAATTAGGGGTCCTATTTGGTCCAGTTTCAACATTTTAACAAAGATATGTTTTGAAGGCACACCATGTTCAAAATCGTTTCTCATAAACTTCCCAAATTTAGTTTAAAACTACAACCATAAAGTGTGGGATGGGGTTGGGTTATACAACCATGGCTTTTGATATGCATCTGGACCCCCATTCTCCCATGGATATGGGTTACGGTTCCTGCAATAGCTCAATTTCTATATTCGGCGATCAAGGCTTTTCATGATGAAATCATATGTTTGATTCATGTATTTGGTTCTTGTGAGACAAACCATGGATCATGGACGTTTTGTGTATTAGGTAATATGGCATAAACAACATAGGTACGCGCATGGAGCCCTGAAGCACTGCGACATTTAGTGACTTCTCGTGCTAGCGAAATCCAAACTTTAAATGGCATATTTGAAATTAAAAAACTGCCACTGGATGCTGGAAAGTCATCGTTTATTCGCATCCGATTGTGCGTTGTTCTTCATGGAGTAAATCGGTAAAACAAACCAAGGAAAAAAGTGTACTGACAGTACCGCCGACAAGGCAGGGACCGCGGAGGATTTTTGTAGTGGGGCTGAAGAAGTGAATGTCCGAAAATAAAATCACATTCATATTCAACCCTATATACTAACTCCTAACCATTCTGGTGCATATTGTTAGGCAGGGGTATAGGAAGGGTCCCCTGAATGGGGATAGGGAGGGGGAGGCAGTAACCACAATATTTCCCGGTTACAAGATTTAGTTGAAAAATTGCACTGGGAAATTAAGTTCTATCACAGACGTTGCTGCTTATCTCGAAAAAAATTCAATTTTAGGGAAATTTCCTTCATTTTTGGGCACTTAAAATTTCGGCAAACTGTTTGTCAATTTGTAGAAAAATGCTGTTCATTTTTGGCAAAATTTGGCAATTTTTGCCAATTTTCAGTAAATTTTGCTTATTTTCGGGAAATTTGTTACAATTTCCAAAATTTCAAATAATTCTACCCAATTGTTTCAATTTCCTGTTAATAATTCCCCATTTTTACCTCTCAACCGGGAAAATCCAGACAATGAAATCGATATTAATGGATCTTAATTTTGCAGAACAAAACAGTGGTGGTGGTGGGGAGTAAAACCTTTCCAGCCCTCCGTCTCCACGGACCATGCAAGGGGGTCACGGGGAAGGTAAGGGGGAGGAGGGAGGGGGTAAAAACCTTCCAGCCCTCTGTATCCACGGACCCTGCAAGTGTGTCACGGAAGCCTTCGATTTTCGGGAAATCTCGGTTCCATTTTCGTGAAATTTTCTTCATTTGTCAATTTTCGTAAAAATTCCTTCATTTTCAGGATATTTTTTGTTTAATATTTTATAATTTTCGGGAAATATTGTCAAATTACGAATAGTTTTGGAACCGTGATAAGAGACTCGTATATTTTAGAAGGTTTGTTGGGACAAAAATAAAAATTTGGCCCATAATGTGAAATATCTTCCTACGCCGCTGTAGAGGTTACTAAAAGCTCCCTAGTCAGCTGGTTAGTATAGTACAAAAATGAAACAAAGGCGTTTTGATTTTAGTTATAATCGTAGATATTTTTGTAATTTTTCTGATATAGTAGTTTTTCTTACATGTCATGCATCGCCAACATGATTTTCAAAATTTCATATAAAATTCAATACAAAACGGGAAAACAATTAAATTTCAAGATATCAATTTTCTTCCTAAAATCTGGAAACGGTTTATTGTTCCTCTCAGTTTCTTCGTCTTCATAGGAGACTCTAGTATTCGTCTCAGTTTCAGTGAGTACATCTTCTTCATCTTTGACTTTGAAACAAGTTTTTCAGACCGGAGACTGAT
This sequence comes from Chiridota heheva, assembly GCA_020152595.1. Lineage (NCBI taxonomy): Eukaryota > Metazoa > Echinodermata > Holothuroidea > Apodida > Chiridotidae > Chiridota > Chiridota heheva. The sequence continues at coordinate 345,255 of JAIGNY010004213.1, read as the reverse complement.
TGTCCACCGCACTCAGATTTTTGATCAGACTCCTGAAAGAATTTAAGAAATAAAGATAAATATGAATAACGATAGCCATTTTCAAATGTGTAATTTAAATAGCACTGCACACCATGCAAGGGTGGATCCAGAGGAGGTCCGGGGATCAACCCCCTTCCACCTCCCCTCATCTCCCTCTCGAGGTTTTTTTTTTTTTTTTGCAGGTATGACTTTCACCTAACATGGCGTGACAAAAATTATCTTAAGGCTCAAATTTAGATTTCGAATACATATTTGTACACAAATTTTCAGGACTTCAACTTTCATCCCACCTTACCCCTCCGTTTTTCGTAGAAAACCTTAGATCCGCTCTTGATCAGTTAATATTGTTGTTGGGATCAAAGCATGTGCCACACAGGGGACGAACGTTGTATATCAATAGCATAACACATAATGATTTCGGCAATGTAAATTATTTGGGAACAAGCCGTTCTCGCTAAGAAAAAAAACCCCAGCCCCCACAACACCACAGACAAAGAGACATGAGAGATGGGCAGATGTAAATCAAATGACAAATGTTACTTAAGAGAGGACTGACGTACTCACCGAGATCGTGATCCCGATCGGGATATTCTTTGCGTTCCTCGGGACTTTAAATGGCACTTCATGGGTGAAACATTATCATAATTTAGTGAAACATAGTTCATGTCATAACATGGAGGTAACCATACAAAGGGATCATCTTCGAAAGGGGGAATATGGTCCATGTTGCATTCTGGTATCCATGGTGCAGGATAATTGTCATAAAAGTAATCATAACCATGGTCGAAAGGATAATAACCCAACGGCTCGTTATCAAATGAATACATTGGATTACCCACGTCACACCCGAGCCACCTTCCATGTGAACCCTCGTTGTACATTGGGTAGTGATCATAATCATAGACTTCATACTCCAGCCACCTTCCACGTGGGTCTTCGTTGTAAATTGGATAGTTATCGTGGAACAAGACAGGATCAAACCGCTCGTCATTAAATGGTTGAATGTAGTCAAACGGAGGCTCATTCGGTATGTATTGTTGTAGTAGGCATCTATCACCGTGGCTGGATTCATTTGACCAGTCGCCGGCAGGAAAGTGAAAGGGAATCCCGTGATGGTACAAACAAGTTGGTGCCATTTCTGTCATCTCTGAAGCTTTAACTCTGTTGTGGGTTGTTATTTTCTTTTCAGTTGTCTCTTCTGTTTCAGTTTCATAGTGAAACTCTACACTTGCTGAAGTGCTCCCATTTGTACTCTGTCTCCTTTCATGCCAGGAAAGTTGTCCTGTTTCTGCAAGGTTTATGACGTCATCATGTTCTGCATTTTTGGTTGTCATTCTCTTTTCATTTATCTCTTCTGTTTCATTTTCATAGTGAAATTGTACACATGGTGAAGTGCTCCGTTAGGCCTTTGTCTCTTTTCATACCAGGGAAGATGTCCAGCTTCGGCAAGGTCTATGACGTCATTACCTTCTGTATTAGAAGCTTCTTCGTCGTACACTTCGATCTCAATAGCAGAGCTTAACAATCTCATGACCATCACCTTCGTCTTAAGCTCATCCATTTCTTGAGTCAGATTATTATCGTCCTGGTCATTTCCATGTGCTTGGTCAAGAAGTCGAAGGAAGTCAATTCGCTTTTGCTTGTATTTTCTTGTAGAAATAAAATCAAGCAGATATTGATGATCGATGCGGTTGATAAAGGGACCGAGTTCAAATTCACAGAAGGTATTCTCATGGATCTCATCGGTTTCATAAACTGAATTGTGTCGTGTGACATCATCGAGGGCATTGAGTGTTAATCGTGGTTTTACAGGAGCCATGTGGTGTGGTCTGAGGTTCCCGTAAAAATCATCGTCATCAAGCTCTTCTCCAACAACCGTATCTGCGTCATCTTCATCAAGAAGTGTATCAGTGTCGCTGTCGCTATCAGAAATCATCAACAATTTCTCGTTCTTTGAAATCATCAGTAGATACAAGACGTCCGTGACGTCATTATCTTTTCTTGTCGTAATCGTCTCATGCTTTCTTTAGAGGTTGTTTCGTCATCCTGCTTTTGCACCTGCATGGCAGCAGCATTTTTGCTGAGTGGTCGCTTATCCTCTGAAGCGTCGTCTGGATTTTTAGGTTCGTCATTTTTCACTTGAAAAGAAAAAAATGATAAATGAGAAATACAAATGCTTACTTGGATGCATCAACTAAAATTATAATTTCTCCACAGACAATGTGCCATTTTTGAAAAGCCCTCTTTGCTTTTAAACATATCAATCAATGTCTTTATAAGGGCAATTTTGTTTTTTCTCAAAAAATTAAACTGTTTAAGTTGCAATGGAACTGATGGAAAATCAGAAAAGAGGGTAGATTTTAGAACGAACAGAAAGAAAGAGGGGGAAGAAACGTGTAACTCTTTGAGAAAAAAAGATAATAAGATGATGGAGGAGGGGGTGGGGGAGGGGAGAGGGTTCGTGGACGTGTTGATATCAGTGACGTTTCTAAGGGTGGGGTGGGGTTTGTGGTATTTCCTTCTGAAACGTGTGGTAGGCCCCCCAATATTGTCAAAGTTACAATGACTAAAATATGAAGCAAATATAGAAATAAGAGATATTGGCATTTTTTCGTATTGAATGAATAATCGTTCATTATTGGACCAAACGTCTTCCAGTTTGAACCACAAATCTTTAATTTTGGACCAAATATCTTAAAATCTGGACGAACATTCTTTAATTTTGGACTAAAAATCTTCAATTTAGAATTTCCTAGAATTCAAAGAAAATCTAACAAATTTAAACTCCTAATATACAATATACAATACAATCTTCAATGTTGACCAAGCATTCTCAAGTTTGGAAAATAATTGATCATTTAGGCCTAAAGCCAAAAATGTTAAAGTTAGAACCAAAATTCTACAACCATGGACCAAACATGCCAAAAACCATTTTGGATCAAAGAACGGAGGTGAACTTCTTTATGAGATGTGTTTTTCAGGGGCGTAAGTCCCCCACAAATGCTTCAAGCCAGACACGTCCGTGGTTGATATGAGGAGACGAGTTGAGAAATTGTCAAAATTCGTTATAAATAATATTAATATGAAAATGTATAACTAATAGTTCACATGAAAGTGCGTTGCATAGCAATTTCCATAGGACCAGTTCCTGTTTGCAATTAAAACTTACTCGAGAAAGAAAATGACATTTTTATAATCAGCAAAAAAAAGAAATAATTACCTATAATATATGATGAAATCCAACGATAAATCTCCTCTGTTCTTCCTTTCTTTAATAATAAGTACTGTACAGAAAACGTTATATATAATCAACTATAAATTTCCTTGAATTCAAAGAAAATTTAACAAATGTAAACTCGTAGTATAGTAAGTTCGCTTAATATCGCTCTTCACTATAGTGCTTAGTTAAACAAACTGACATGCGTTATGGATGCGTTGACATACCAAACCCAAACAAAACCAGTTTCAGGCGCTTTCTGGCAGTCTGGTTTCTGACGAAATAAAGAAATTTGAGATCCATTCCCGTTGACTAAAGGCAAATGGATGCTGCCAGAAGGAATCGACATCACAATATCACAACTGCGCATTTATTCAAAGCAAACTGCACAGCTAGAAAGTCTAAGAGGCACATTTTCTGCGCGTTGCATATAGGATTTACACGAAACTCTGCGCGGGCTAACATCCAATCGCCGGCCATTGAAAAAGACAGTGTAGTTTGCGCACGCTCATATATTTGCCTCACCTGGTCATAAGCAGGTCGGTGGTAAGTGCGTACATAACGCGTTTGCGTCAAGCGTTTAAACCCATCTTGTTCTTCACTTCGTAGTCGCAGGAGTGACTGCACTCGATCTGGTAGGAGTTCAGTGATATGGGCATTATTTTTCCAACTAAAGCCGCCGCACACGTGAGTGGCAGACGTCAAACGCTACTCGTGGCAGTTGACGTCGGCCATTTATTTTCGTGCGCGCGCAATTTTCTTGAAGTAAATGTACCCGAAAGTCACTTTGCTCCTCGTATGCGCCTGACCGATGCCATTTACTTTCGTCTTCATGTCTCTGCGCATGTGTAAAGATTTGAATTATTTGTGTTTTGAGATGAAAATCTTCACTGTGTTTTTCTTGACTTAGATTTATCAGGCTTTGGGGCCCCTTCTATGATCATGGGTTTAATACACTTATTTTTCAGATTGTGTTTTAATAATTGCGTTACAATAATGAGGTTGGGGACAGAAAGACAAACAATTGGTTTTGAAAACGGCAAGAAGTAAAATTTAGATGTCCACTTTAATTCATTGCATTATTCATTCAGCGTGTAACAAATCAACCAAAAATGAACTTGCTCAACGGGCAGAAACCTCTAAATTTGAAGTTGTTCTGAAAGAAAGTAAGATTGTCCTTTGGACTTTTTCTAAATTCTACCGAAAAATCAGTTCCCCGTCCGGGCAGGTCAGGTAGAAATTGTGGTTGCTCAGGGCCACTAAAATTACAATTTTTCCTGGGCCCGTGGAGTTTTTACCCACCCTTCTTACCTTCTTGTCATTTTCCAATAATCGTGTCTGCGTCATCTTCATCAAAAAGTGTATCAGTGTCGCATGCATATAGTTTACAGTAATATGCTATCTGACTAAGCCAGAGGTGACAGAAACGGTGGAACTAGGGCACGTTGCAGCCCCCCCTCCCCTACTATTCACAAAATTACATTTTTCAGAGAGGAAAACTTGCCCTTTTACTGACGAAAAGCTGCCCCTTTTCAGATGGAAAAGTGCCCTTCTTTAGAGAGCAAGTGCCTTTTTTAGACATGGAACCTGCCCTTTTAAACATTGAAAACCTTTTTCTTCAAAGACTATATATACGATCTTTTTTATTAAAAAAGATCAAAAAAAGTAACGCAAATACCGCTCTAAAAGACTACAATTGTGAAATTTCAGGCGCTTCGCGCGCATACACTATTCTCAATTTCTCCTAAAGACAAAGCTGGGGCCCAACAGCTCTTAATATTGGAACTTTTTGTACCTAAAAGGCCTTTACCTCTGACTACCTTTGTTTTCTTAGTTCTAATTTGTAAAAACATTTTGAATAGGGCCTTTCTAGAGTGCGAGCCACCCCAAATTGTATTAGTGGGGCATCTTTGACATGGGCCATGCAGAGAAAAACTTAAATTTGGACCCGGGCCATTGCCATGTTATAAACGTGGTGCCCTCTCCCACCTCCTTTGTAAACATTAAAAACTGCCCCTTGACAGAGATAAAAAAAAAAAAAAAAAACCGCTTATTTAATATCTCAAAATATATTTTATATTTGTATTCATTTTTATTTTATACTTCAACTTTTTATTGACAGAATAAAGAAAGTAAAACAAACATTAACTGATCAAGACTCATTTTTGCTTTTCACATTGTTTTAGACATTAGATATATTCCGATTTATTACCAATACAATTGGCTAATCATGATCTATAAGTCTAAATTCTTCCGATTTCGAGACATACGATCTATAAAATGTTCAACTTCTTGGAGATTTTGGTATAAATTTGTTCTATTGTACCGAAATTTGAACCGACACATCTTGGATATTTGAAGCGGTAAATTAAAAAGAAAGTGAAAGGGAAAATGGGTCACCAGTTTTCCGTTGCATGGAAAGAAGGGGTGGGGTGGTTTGAGGGGGTGGGGGAAGCGCTGACCCTATAAAGCTATACTGCTGTGTGACATGCTTTCAAAATACGACAGTTGAAAAGTGCCCCTGAGATCCTGTGCCCCCGTCAGATTAAAACATCTTTCAGCCGCCTCTGGCAGTCTGGTAATAAGAGTGACATTTTTGTTGCACATTGAAAGTACTTTTTCTTCAAAACATTGGACGTAGATAGCAATAACAGCCACCTCGCTATACTATTCTACATATTGTCCGCTGATATTTCCGATGAATGTAAATCACGCAATTTTGAAACAATTCTCAGGAATTTGAGACATTTATTTCAGATTACAGTCTTTTTTACACAAAAATAACACATCTTTAAACTTATTTAAGGGAGATTTTTTCGATTATTATGTTTTTGGTTTATTCATACAGGGCCGCCAAGGGCAAACTCAAATCATAAACGAAATTTTATCTTACAATTTTATACAGCTTTTGCCTGTTTTTCGCCAATTTTTGCCTGTGTTTATTTTCATCAATTTTTTCCGTTTTCGCTCGGTTTTTGCTAATGTTTGCCCCACAGGAAATATTTTTGTTAAGCGTACATCATTTTCCCCTCCCAAATACTCTTTTCCTAGGAAACTTCCACTCCTCCCCCTCTCGGCGGGACTGCTTTCATATAAAAGCTTGACCACTAAACATATATCTTTTTTGTGAAGGAGAAACTTATCACACTTAATTATGTTATCACCGGAAAATACCCGCTAAAATTACCCATTTATTATATTTTTTATTTCTAATCTTGATTTGCACTGTAATATTTAAAACTGTATTGGGAAAGCGTATATACAGGCCATGGCGGGATCAAAGTCAGCATACCTTTTAGTACTATTCAACGCATTCTCATACGCATCGTTATAAATCTATCCGTTTATTTGTTATTTATCAACATTTTATAGATTGATGATAAATCAAGTATTGCATTATATTTCAGAGGCAAATAAGAAATAATTGTTCATCCTATAATACTATGGTGTAATCAGAAGCATATGAAGCTGGGGGATATGGACACCCCCCCCCCCTCCCTTCCCCTCCCCCAACCCCGAGCGGATTTCACCTTCCGATTTCATGCTTTTTGCCTGGTTGGGAGGTGAAATTGGAAAATTATTAATAACAAATTGGAAAATGTGGTCAAATTGTTGGTTATTTTGGTAAAATTTCCCGAAAACTGGCCAAAATTTCCCGAAAATTAGCGCAAATTTCCCGAAATTGAAGAAACTTTCCCGAAATCTTTCAGAAATTGAAGGAAATCTCTCAGAAATTGAAGGGTGTTACCTGATTTAGCAATTTTTGATGGAAATTTAATTTACCAGTGCAATGTTTGCCCTGGTCACCAATACATTTTGGGGTTTTGCCCCTGAGAGGTGATTCTTCTGGGTGTAATATTTCGCTTCTCATTCTCAAGGTCCCGGCAAGAGTTTTGGTGAGATTGCTTTAGTCCAGACAAACTCTATTCGTAGTGCTTCCATCATAACTGACCAGAGGACGGACCTTATTGTTATTGACCGTGAGCTCTACAATCGGTCGCTGAAAACATCTCAAAAACAAGAATTCCAGGAGAAAGTAGATTTCGTCAATTCCAGCCCTTTATTCTGGTAGGTTAATTGGTATTTGTTTAGAAGAAAATTGACATGTTAGAAAATTGTGTTGAAACAGCAAACGATATTGCTCTCATTTTATTGTTCCTTCTCATGTTGGTTGACAATCTTTCTGTTTGTGACACCTATACAAAAAATGGCAAGTCAGAATGTTTGTCACAATATCCAAGCTTTTAAAGCAGCTATCCTTTAATACCTGTTCAATCTGTGTGGAAGTTGGGTTTTTGCTGTCTTTGTCTGTCCATTTCACATATAGAACTATAACACGGCATTCTAACAACATTGGCCGAATGTGGCATAGCCTCAATTGGCGAACATCGAGTCGTTGACACTATCTAGCTTTGTTGAACCAGCATGACAGCGTTGGACCAGCGTTGAACAAACGTCACATGTCCAACGGTCAGTCCGGGAGCATGCCTTTTAATAGGAACGCTTATAACACACGAGAATATTAAAATCAGGCAGCCATGCTGTTCAGATGTTGCGATAAAATGTCATAGTTTCTAATTTATGTACTTGAAATATTAAAAATCATTGTGATAAATAACATTTGAATTTTCAAAATGGCCGTTTCGCGCATACAAGCCTAGCTCTATTGTCTCTTTTATCTAATATTTCGAAAACGGCGTGGTCAAATGGGAGTGGAAAAGTTGTAGCCATGACAGTAATGAAGGTATTTTTATAAGTTTTAAGTTTCTCCTAGCAAAGATATCTTTCCCAGACGTATTTCAGATTAAAAAAAATGTAACGTTTACCGTTGGGATAACAAAGGATCATAGAAAATATCACAAAATGGCGGCTTCCATGTAGCAAAATGTTCCCATTAATAGAAACTTTTATGTTCCATTGATAGGCATGCTACCGGGCTGACGGTTGGGAAATATATTTTGTACCAATGATTGGTTTAGCAGAAAAGGTTCATGTTGAAAATATTGGAATTTAATTTGGGCCTACGGCGCCTTACAACCAAATTTCTGTTTTTCTCTTGTTTCCACTGCAGCAAATGGATAAAGCGTCTACGCAATGTAATGGCAATGAGCCTTGTGCGTGGGCAGTACATGTATGGAAACACTATCATACGGCAGGGAATGCCACTGAGGTCACTTATCTTCCTAACCAAAGGCCAAGCAAAGGTCACGATGGACCCGATGCAACTAATTCAGCAATATCCAAACCAGTGCTCTGATAACGACCTACAAAATGCTCAACGTCCAAGGTATACTTTTACCGTTGTTATGCTTTTGACTAATATGGCTGACAAGGACTATAAGATTTTTTTTCAATAACTACCATCAATTTCTTAAAGGTGAATAACCTTACTAACATGGAGAAGAATATATGAGTTTTTGATTGGTCGATAATGATGCAACAAAATATAGATCGGATAGAATATAACTTAGTATATACAGAAAAATTTTCAGACTTGATTAGTCGTTGCTCGAATACTCGATACCATAAGCTAAAATTCTTGGAATGGGCTATTCATCTTATAACGCTAATATGCCTTCATGGTGAAATATGATAGCTAGATGTGAGGGTCGTCTCAATTAAGAATATGCTAGTCCCATATCTTTTGCAGATAATAATGGGGTTTAGAAATGCTACAGATAAAAAAAAAAAATCCAAATTCAATTATATATATATATATATATATATATATATATATATATATATATATATATATATATATATATATATATATATATATATATATATATATATATATATATATATATATATATATATATATATATATATATATATATATATATATATATATATATATATATATATATATATATATATATATAAACATATATACATATATATATATATAAAAACATATATATATAATATATACATATATATATATATATATATATATATATATATATATATATGTATTAAGTATATATATATATCTATATATCTATATATATATATATATATATATATATATATATATATATATATATATATATATATATATATATATATATATATACATATATAGATATATATATATATATATATATATATATATATATATATATATATATATATATATATATATATATATATATATATATAAAAACATATATATATATATATATATATATATATATACATATATATATATATATATATATATATATATATATATATATATATATATATATATATATATATATATATATATATATATATATATATATATATATATATATATATATATATATATATATATATATATATATATATATATATATATATATATATATATATATATATATATATATATATGTATATATATATATATATATATATATATATATATATATATATATATATATATATATATATATATATATATATATATATATATATATATATATATATATATATATATATATACATATATATATAATATATATATATATATATATATATATATATATATATATATATATATATATATATATATATATATATATATATATATATATATATATATATATATATATATATATATATATATATATAAATACATACATATACCTCACATATAGGAGTGCCCCCTCCCCTTTGGGTTGCGAAGTGGCAACTTCCTGATCCCATTCAATAAAACAAACCAAACGCAAATCCAGGACTTTCCGAAAGAGGAGGAGGACATCAGTTCTGACCAGGGGCGGATTCAGAGGGGGTGGGGGACAATGGCCAAATTAGATTTTTTCGATGATAATTTTCCTTTTATGAGATAATCATTTGTCACGGTTTATGTAAATTTTCTTTAATTTATTGGTAAATTTTATTCAATGTTTGGTAAATCTTTTTCAATCTTTTGTTCATTCTCGTGCATTTTTCGGGAAAATCTCTTTAATTTGGGGAAATTTATTTTTAATTTTCCGAATTGTTTTTTTCCTTCAATGAATGTTTGGGAAATGTCTTGCAATTTTGGGTAATTTCCTTAATTCTCGTACAATTTTCGCGAAATCTACTTTACTTAGGGGCAATATTTTTTCGATTCTCACTAAATTGTCTTAAATTTTCAGGAAATTTCCTTCAATGTTTGGGAAAGCACTTTCATTATTACAGAAATTACTTTCAATTATTGTGTAATTTTTGGAAAATTTCCTTTATTTTGGGGCAACTTTCTTCGCTTTTTGGTAAATTTTCTTTCAATTTTGGAAATTTCCCTCATTTTGCGGCAATTTTGCTTCCATCTTCAAGAAGTTTTCTTTGTTAAAAAAAATTTAGAATTCCTTTAGTGTTTGAGACATCCCTTTCAATTTTTTTGGATTTTTTTTTCATTCTCGTGCATTTTCTCCCATTCGCGGAAAATGTTTCCAAATTTTACCAAAATTTCCAATAAATTTACAAAAATTTCCATTCTGTTAATATTTTCCCAATTTTTTCAATCGAAAGAAAACATGCAAGAGGGAAGGTGAAATCGTTTAAGGTAGTACCTTTCTCTCTGCTCCCCGCTTATACGACTCTGCACCCTTGTCCCAATATGTTCCATTCATTCTGGCAAAACTGCTTGTAAAACTCGTCATCACATCATTCGTGGCTTGGTTTGGCTTAGCCCTTCCCATGATATTTTATTCTAGCTCCGTCCCTGGTTCTGACTAACTTTTGTTCTGTTGTGCATGAGGTTTGATACTCTTTGTGCAAACTTTGCAAAGACTTTATTCTTCTCACACTCTAGCTGTATAAACCATTTTCTTCAATTAGAATGGGAACTTTGGGCAAAAGGGGACTAAGTATATGTAAAAGGGAGGGTATAAGTGGTCTCGCGCGTTCCCTGAATCTGCTCCTGCATGCAAACCATTGCGAAATGTCATAAATTTTGTAGATTTTGTCATATAATTTTCGTTATATAAGTTTTTCAGTATACTAATTGGTTATGTTGTAATATATCAATGCATCTCCTGGTACGGTGTAAGGTGGCGTCAAATATCGTCGTTAGATATCTTTAACTGATGATTAGGATAGGCATACCAGTTGCCAGTTGTGACACTTCGCAACTTTTAATGCTATGAAAATATTTTCGTCATACAAATATGCCAAATGCTTTTCAATTTCGCACGTCATTTCCACGCGCATGCGCACTCGATTGTATATTTTCACTTTATGACTCTAGTGATGTCATAGAAAGTGATTTCACTTCTTGCCCTCTTCCTGTGCTTCTGCCCTTGAACATACGACATACGATCAATATGCTCTTTTTGGACTTTTCTAGAACTTTCCGAGAGGGGCGAAGATCTTTTTCGGGAGACTTGAGGAGGAAAAGTCAAACAAATATTCTGTCACAAAGACGGCGAGAAAGTTTAGACAACAGGGAGACGTATCGTAAATTTGTTGACGTGTGTCTTGTAGGTCCTCCGGATTGCATTGGTAAACCTTCAATTAAAAGTTAATCACAGAGTGTCGTATTGTTGTTTCGCTGATTATGCAATTGTAACCTACTCTGGGTTAGATTAACTTGTTGCAAAAAGTACCGTTCACTTTTTCATTATTTAGAGAATATTAGAGATATGCATGAATTTGAAATAGGAGGTTTATAACTGATGATGCTTGTAATACCCTAATCCATGCCCTTGTGAAATCAAAATTGGATTACTACAATGCCCTTTTATATGGTCTGCCTCATAATCTCACCGCCACCTTCAGTGCGTCCAAAATTGCGCTGCACAGCTTGTAAGTCGCACTTGTGGACATGAACACATTACACCTGTCTTACGTGACGTACATTGGTTGCCCATTCATTGCAGGTCCAGTAATAAAATCCTTTTATATACATATCACTAAATGGTTTAGCCCCTGTTAAACTTACTGATTTAATGCATAAATACCAGCCAACTCGATCTCTTTGATTAGAATCCAGGTCTTTACTTACAAAACCAGTCATAAAAAAAAAAAAAAATGCTACGTACGGAAACAGGCGATTTGATCCTTCAGCTGCTACATTGTGGAATTATTGATCTGATGAAGCCAAGTGTGCCAAAAACATACATGATTTTAAGAAACTTATAAAATCCTTTTTTTTTAGATATCTGCTTTCTATTAATCGTGCTATTATACTTTTTCTAATGTCGATTTTATTTATGCATTTCCCATTTTACACATATCTATTATACATATGCCCTCTTTTATCCTTTTTTTGCCATTTTTATATTTACATTTACGATTTATATATCTGTATAGTTTCTTAAATTTGTATGTCTTTTATTGTAAAGCGCCCTAGAGCAATTTCAAATTGGACAGTTGGATAGGGTGCTATAATTTTTTTAAATGATAATAATAATAATAATAATGATAATAACAATAATAATAATTATAATAATAATAATAATAATGATAATAATAATAATGATAATAATAATAATGATAATAATAATAATGATAATAATAATAATGATGATAATAATAATAATAATAATAATAATAATAATAATAATAATAATAATAATAATAATAATAATAATAATAATAATAATAATAATAATAATAATAATAATAATAATAATAATAATAATAATAATAATAATAATAATAATAATAATAATAATAATAATAATAATAATAATAATAATAATAATAATAATAATAATAATAATAATAATAATAATAATAATAATAATAATAATAATAATAATAATAATAATAATAATAATAATAATAATAATAATATAGATACAGCTATCTATCCCGACCTCCGAAGTTAATTCAATTGCAACAGACATTTTACTTCGTTTTAAGTAAGATTTAATATCATGTATTATATACCATAATATGTTTATTACTACAATTTCTTCAACAGGGGATTTTGAAGTTTTGTTGAAATTACCGACGTACTGCCAAACTGTAACATGCATGGAAACAGTGACGACCTTTGAACTTGACCTGAACAACTTCTATCGTTTGATAACAAAACGAAACCCACAAACGTACCAACATATGCATGAAGTCGCGGAGGCGAAACTTTCATCCAGAGTACATCGCTTTGAAGACGAGGAGGTAATAATATATCATGATTTATAACAATATATTATAATATATTACGATGTATCATAATTCATCATAGCATTCTTTAAAATACTATGAATATGATATATTATTATGATATATAATATTTCAAAAAATATCATATTTCATAATATATTACAATACATTATAATTTATTTTGAATTATTGAAGTGAAAAGTTGTCACAAATTTGTTTGAACATGACTAATATAGAAAAGTGACGTAACAACTTTATCTAAGCAATCATATCGTTAATGCATCTTATTGCGAATTGATTTCTTCCTTCAAAATTTCTTTTGGTGTATAATAGATTACAGTTGGACACTGTTTAAGTACTTTCTTGGAATATCACAAGGTTTTCAGTGACAGAATCTCAAACAATATATATATATATATATTTATATATATTTAGATATGAAAAAACGATGGATGTAATACTGCTATTGTATTTCAGTTATTACTACACATATGTGATATAACTTTTACTCCAACCATTGACCAACTTAAGGCCGAATTCCATTTCCGAATAGTTTGTTTATAATGATATTTGTTTTGATCATTTCACTTACTCATCATGAAATATGCAAGTCCGATGTTTCTCTTTTTAAATAGGTTCATAATCCTGTATTACAACATATTCTCGACAAAATTGTTCGCATAAATACTCCATTTAAACAACGGCAAGGTGATGGCATAGATATTGATCCAAAGCAACAACCACGCTGGCAAAATTACCGGGAAAAGCAAAGACAATTCTTACGAATTCGCCAGCGAGAGAGAAAAGTGAAAGAAAAACAGATGTCGAAAGTAGTAGGTAACCATCAAAACGATTTAGAAAGACAGATGCGCAATCTTGCCCTCTTCGAAACGGCTTATAGTTATAGCGCAGTGTTGGATGACGACGATGACGAAATCCTACCTGTCATATCCCCGGATTCAAGGATAAACATCAACCCCGCATCAGGACTTGTTAGACTACCGCGAAAAATGTACCGAGCAACAAAAACGCCAACTTCAAACCACACTTCGAATCCACCTTTGTCCACGAGCAGATACTTTTCAAAACAATCTTTGATTATACCTAATGATAGTATCGTTCGTAGATTAAGTTCTCCTACCACATTATCGAATTGTAATATTGGCACCTCCGCCAATAGTACGAAACTTTCAAAGTCGTTAGATGCTCCTTGTCGACGTGCCAGTATTCCACGTTTAGGAAGAAAGTTCTCCATGCCAACGGTAGGTTATCATGACTCATGGAACGTTGGAGGTAATACAAGATTTAACCCTTTGGTACCTATACCATCTTCTGCAAAGGATCGAAATACCAGAGGAAAAACTCTATAATATTCATGATGAAATTATTACTCTACGTACGATACATCTGGCCAAGCAATAATGCACCCAGCTGTCAGGCTATGTACCAGTTCTAAACTTCTATAATTTCATTGTCTCATTTGTGTGTTAACGAATGAAACCAGAGTTGTGACATCACATCCTTAGATGTGAGATGTGCAGTATAGTTGTTGACTTTCAAAATACCTCTTGAAAATGTACATTTTAGCGCTTGTTTGTGTATATGTTTGTTTTCTTCAGCTATTAATTCTTCTTCACCTGTAAACAAATCAAGAAAACAGTAAAGTGATAAAGAAACCACTTTTTTTTGGGTATATTTTTCGTTTATCCACTGCAGTTATTGTAGTTTTGCATAGGAAGAAAGCGCCAGAAGATTTTAGAAAACTTCTTTGATATGTTGATGCTTACGTATGCCACCAATATTTCGGGGAAAATATATGCGTGCTAAAGGAAGGGCAAGAAACACATCTCAACAAGCAACTATTTTTTGGAAATGTTTATTTTCCAGTTTACCTGTCTTAAAGTTTTTAGTATTCAAGACACTGTGATTAGCGTGTTCCATTTTGGATCGATGAACATTCAATTTGTTGAATGTCGAAGATAGAAACAACTTTCAGTGTCAAATTGATATTAATACTCCCTGTTTTCCAGTACTCTTGATCTAAAATAATCTTCATACTTTGATTAAAAGAGTGGTAAATATATACATATATACTAGCTTGCATTTTTTTTGGAGAAAATGCATGTTCTAAAAACTATAATTAAACCAGGGATGCTTGTAGGTATTATTTCAAAACTGAAAGCTAATGCATGACCATGAACCGTAAACCAAACTTAGATCTAAGTCTTAATCTTTTAAAAGCACAGTTCTGCTCGAGCGTGTTTCGGGAGAAATGTCACAAGACACAAAGAAAATTAAGGAAAGAAAAGCCTAATAGTAAGAAAAGTGTTTACGTTTCGAGATGACATCATCTCAGATCTGAAATGACAATTAAGAGCGGGCACCGCGAAATATATTGTAAATATACACAAAATCTTATCCATTTGATTTGTTCACGGCAAATATTTTCCCAGTGTTTGTGACATCAGGGCAAACGCTTGTGTTGGTCCAAAAACAAAATAAAAAGTAGGTCCTTCTGGAAAGAATGGGGTAAACTCCTCATGACATTCTAGAGTTAAAGTAAATCCCAAATTCATGCACTTTCTTTGAGCAGTTGAGTTATGTTGCTAGTTTGTGCTCACAGTTCATACACTGTTATTGTCTTTTGATATTTTAAGCCTTTTGGTTTGTATGATATTCAGTTAAACCATTCGATCTTTTGCCGTCCTCTTGCAATTACGCATTAAGCTTCATTCCCACATGGTATTAAAACCGAAAAGAATGTTTTGCGGTATGTTTTATTCATGAATAAATATATGATGTTATTCCACCAGGAATTATTAGACATTATGACATTATATTATGAAAAACAACCCAATAAATTCCACAAATGCAGACGGTTTGTAACTGTAAATGGGTAGAATAACGGCTAGTACGATGAATATCATTACCATTATTCTTACACGCCACATGTTAAAGAAACAGTGATATCGCAATGGTCTTCTCACAACATTTACTCTATCAAGAGATAGTTCGGCAACGAGAAAGGTGGAGAGCAACGCAGGAATCATCCCCAAAGTTGGTACAATATAGCAAAAGTATTTCAAATTAGCGGCAGTGTAGAGCGATGGAAATTACTATAGGATCGTTACTCCAACCAACATATCTGTCTATGCCAGTATTGTGAACAAAAATGTTGTTGCCTTAGGAAACCAATCTGGCGCTCGATTTAAAACGATTAGAGTAAGAGCTTTAAGCACAAAACTTAAATTCTATAAATATTGAATAAAACGACTTCAACAACTCTTTGCAAGTTCGATATTTCCTATTCCTCGTCTGACTGACTGGTCAAATTTCTTTCTAGATATTTTTCCATGGTTACCACCAGTAAATTTATACACAATATCACAGCGACTGTTCCACTGTTCAATACAACACAATTTATATCAAATGGTGCTGCTATTTATCACATTACTTTAATCACATTACTTTCCTAAAACATCTAGTTATTCATAAGTTCCATGTACTCAAGAAATGTCAAAGCTCAGGGAACAAGTATTGCACATCCTGCACAGAGATATCATTATCATGATTCATATAACGACTGCGTTAGTGTTTCGCAATATATGTTTTCATTTCCTTTTAAAAATATTAAAAAACTTCTTCATATATCAATTGCTGCTTACTTGAATTGGGTCTTGGCCATTATTTAGGTATTTTAGCAATAAGTGTTATCCAACAACACCTACACTTTTAAAAGCGATAAAAGAAAAATCATTTAAAACGCTTCTTAACACTTATTGAAAGTAATCAAAGTCACAAAATATTTTAATGGCAGTGAAATTGATTTGACTTACGCTTCCTGTATTTATCGTTTATTGCTAGAAATCTGTCTAAAATTCAATCAATATGTGAAGTCTTGAATCAAATTATTATAAAAAAAAATTGGTGTGAAAACTTCTACGTGTTGACATGTTGGCGGAAAGTGCTAATGGACATTTTAAAGCTACGATTTAAAGCGTTTCTTCATTGAATACTCCCTGTCTTACATGCATAAATGTACATGAGCACATTGTATTCCAAAAAAATAACTGCTTGGCTTATCATACTGGTAAATTGGTTGCCAACTCCTCCAATATCCTGTAACACAATTTCAACCTCACTTCACTGGTTGACTGCAGCTTAATTGCGTCAATTTCAAATTCTTAGTTAGTTTGCAATGTCTATGTAATGGTGGGTAAGTGAACGAACACAAAATTTCCAAACAAATGTAGATATTGTATTTGACGTAATAACGCCCATTCTCGAGATTCGTGTACAGTGTGCTATTCAAACTGCACTGTACATATACGTGAACTGGTTATATACTAGCCCCATAATAACTACCACACAAATATCATGAGCGTCTCACGCAAAATAGGCAAAGAATGTAATAAAACGTTAGTATTCTAAGTCTTCAAATTAATCGAATTAATTACGTCATTAGTCAGTCAAGAAATGTTGGGTGGGCGCTTATTAGAGCAATACGTCGAATACGGTATTTCTCAAGTGTAAAGTTAAATCCATACTCGAGCTATGAAGTCCCATCAGGCCGGTGCTTACCCCGGTTTTCTTGGCGTGAGCGGATTAGAGCACATGACTCTCCCGGACAGAACGTTATTGCATGAGCTTACTCACAGATGTTTATTTTACAGTTGAGTGGACTGAGTAAATTAGAAAGTTATAAAGTCGCATTCCGTACATTTTGCATACACGCATGACTTTTGAACAACTGAGTGAACACTGAGTGATTGTGGTTTTATTGTATTGCTATATGCTTACAGATGATTGGATAAAGTTTCGAAGCGAATACTCTATTCGCTCAGTATCAAAAGATTTCAGATAAAGCGAAGCTATAACTCCCTTTTTCTCATTTTTGAGTTTATGTTCCGCTCTGAGGGGTTGATTTAACGAACTCGGTAAAAGAGTCACTGCACTGAAAAACGGTGTTCCCATGGAAATTTCATGTCCATTAACTGAATTACTTATCGGTTTCCATGCACTCACTGGGTGTGACTTTAACTCAGCATTCTACAGAAAAGGCAAGTCAGTACCATTCAGTTATTTGGAGAAAGACAGAAATCACATTTTAGCACTTGGGTCATTGTGTCATGATGTCATAGATAAACCTGCGATCACCGCTCATGTGTACAGAATGTATGGCATTTAAGTAACATCAACGAG
The DNA here is from genome assembly GCA_020152595.1 of Chiridota heheva. NCBI lineage: Eukaryota > Metazoa > Echinodermata > Holothuroidea > Apodida > Chiridotidae > Chiridota > Chiridota heheva. Next base: position 326,738 of record JAIGNY010004213.1, on the reverse strand, counting down.
GCCAGGTACCAGTGTTTCATAAAAAATGACAGACAACAAGAAGAAAGATGTCCAGGTGAAAACAATCAATTGTTTGTCCTTACCACCGCGTGTGAGAAAGTACTAGCGCAACATCTGTGACGTACTAACTATACAGCTATGGTGTGGAGACGAGCTAATACCTCTCAACCAATAAAAGACTTACATCCACTGAATTTCGAATGGGTCGCTAATGAGGATGGCCGCTATGTTCCTTACTGGTTTGCAGGATCATCACTTCCGGACACCATGATCAGTGATGACGACGCAGAGCTAGAATATGCCATGCCCTTTAATACACAAAGCGATCCATGTGGTTTTGAAGACTCTAATCGAGGACTTTGACAATGACATTGACTTGAATGACCAACCATGGAATGAAATGATCAGTGGCGTAGCCAGAGGTGGGAGGAGGGGAGGGGAGGGGGGGGGGCAGATGGGAGATTTCCCCCCAATATTCTATTTTCAGATTGGTGCCGTCGGTTCAACAAGCTTTGGCATTCCAGGTGCTTATTATGTTTTTAAATTTCAAAAAAACATTCTCTCAGAAAAAGGTTCTTTGGAAATAATATATTTAACATTTTAATTACATGAACTAATACTCCTGTGAGATGAAAAACTCTTATTTAACATAAACCATACCAACAAATTATTCATCAAGCACAGACAATGGGTTTGTTATGCTTACTATGTTAATGCAAACACTAAAATTATTTCATTTTCTTGTTGATTTCTAACACAGTAAAGAATATCAATATTTAAGGGTAAGGTTGCTTGAATGCTAGAACATATACACAACCATTCTCTAGCTTCTTTTTGATAGGTTTGGACTTAAAGAGGGAGTGGCTATCAACTTAAAAATCACAGAGGGTACAAATTCGCTGTCATCGTAATCAAATATGGTTTCTACAACGTATTTGATTAAGATCAATGTTCTCTAGTTTGACCCATGACCTTGATAATCGAGTCAAAGTCATCCACTAATAAACTCAGCCAAAGTCTTTACGAATTGATGACGTTAATCTACCCTGTAAATTTTAACGACCAACCCCTCCCCCAAATTAGGCAATACGGTACCCGTTTTGAATTGGAGATTTCTAGCCTCTAAACAGTGTTATGTACCGATACTGTCACAAAATATTGTTTCACTAGTGACCCCTACTCTCCCTTCATCTGATAGCTTGGATACATCCCTGTAACTCTAAGGTTTTGTATGATTTTAACACTTTTCTGAGAATTTTAGAATATCCAGCCACTGAATGGCCATTGCCCAGTGGTTTACCTCAATGAATGACGTCATCTAAAGTATGAAAAGTGTAAACTGGTATATATCACCCAGGGATTTTTTTTTTTTTTTTTAAACAAAAGAATTGATGTCTATTCAAATGGATGTTTTATTGTCAGATTCTCCATGATTAAAATGCTTGTATTATTTAACTATTATACAGAAACAAAGTATCGCTCTATCTAAAGAACGCTGGATGGCGGATCCCATATTAGCAATTCATTGTATGAACAAAAAGTAGTCATGAATTTCATAAGATCCATGTGCAAGAACCAAGGTTTAAAAGATATCGCTCTATCACCTCGAAATATTAATTTATACACCGCTGTTACATTAACACTCGCTAAATAGGTTTTGATCTCTTCATTACTGCATATGAACTGTTTCTATTAACGATTCTTCCAAGGTTTAAAGTTCTACATCTGCTTTTAGTTACATGCAATAATGTGTGAAGTTCTCGTCCTGGCGAAGGATTTTTGGAAAGTTTCGTGTGGAAGTAACCGGCCGAAACCGAGATGCGACTCACCTCTATTTAATCAGTCTTTAGGCCAGAAAAAGGATTTGACTGATGCTTCAGTTTAATCTCTTGCACTGTGTATTTCACTGAGTGTGAATTATGGTAGTTATTGATATGGTAAATGCGTTTCGCCCATCTGTTCCGCAGAGTAGACCAGTAACTGACAATGTTTGTAGCAATAAATCGCAATTTGTAGGAAATTTGTAATAAATTGCTTTTATATTTGTTCTAAATTTTGTGTACCTTATTAGGGAAAGTCAAAACTATGGCGAAAAAACAATCCAACTGAAACTGAAACTTAAACACGATTATTGTTAATTTGCTTCACATTCTGAAAACAAACCTTTGTTCGATCATTTTTTAATATTCTTTTGTAACTCAGTTAATTGATTAAATATACATTAAGAAAGAAGGAGTAAAATCCTTAGAACATATCTTAGCTAAAGATAATGCCAAATCCATCCATTTTCATTAAGCTACGTTACTACAGATTCAATCCAACCCGTCGAATGCCGGCCTCTTGAAGTGAGTTGAATTTCACGGATTTATGCATAATTTTTGCATGGTTTCAACACCGAAATGAATGCTTTTCGATATGTTTTATTCATGAATAAGTATATGACGGTATTCCACCAAGAATTATTGTACATAAATAACATAGAAATAAAATCCACAAACGCTGTGGGTTTGGAATTAAAGTATGTATTACTTATATTGACGAATGACACCGGTCCCCATGATATGAAAAAGGTACCAGAAATAAACATATTGTCCTTAGCGCTTTAAGCTCTTTTATTAGACCAACGCTTTGTGTTATCCCATTTACGATGTGTTGAATTGGTTCACTTGGATCTGATGCAACTCGATTGCTTCTTATTCGTTTAGCATGTTTAAATGATACCACGAGTAGATAGATGTTACTGATGAATATTGCAATCATAGAGCCTGTTAAACTAAAAACAGCTAATACTCCACAAAAAGCCAGACGACCTTTAAAAATACGCTTGAAAATCGCACGTCATTTGTGTATTCACAATTATATCGTTTTTCGTTATACTTTCGACTGCTTATATATAATACGTCATTTGATAGCAGGACAATGGAGATAAATACAGCTAGTGCTATAAACATCAGTGTCATTGCTTTAACACGCCACATGGTGAACAGGGAATGGTATCGCAAAGGATATCTCACAGCAATTACTCTATCGAGGGATAGTCCGAAAAGGAAAAAAGCGGAGAGCAATATAGGAATCATCCCCATAGTTGGTAAAATATAGCAAAAGCATTGCAAATTAGTGGCAGTACCCGTTAGTTGAAGGTTGGAACTTACAAGTAGCATTACCCCAACTGACATATCTGTCCATGCCAGTATTGTAAACAAAAATGTTGTTGCCTCAGGGAAACAATCTGAACCTCGATTCAAAACAACAAGAGTAAGAGCGTTAAGCACACAACTTAAAAAGCCGGAAATATTGTATAAAACGAGTTGAACAACTCTAAGTACGTTCGATATTTCGTCTTCTGCACCTAACTGACTGGTCAAGTTTCCCTCTAGAGAGCGTTCCATGGTTATAGTTATAGTTATAACTGTTCCACTGTTCAATACATTACTCTCTTAACAAAATCCAGTGATTTATATCTTATGCCTTTAAAATACTCACGAAAAATAAAAGCTGGAAACGAGCAATGTTATATCATGTTTCGCGCCTCCATATATATATATTATCTAAAATTCACACCGCGACTACTTACTTTACATTATCTCATTGTTTCGCATCTGTTTTCATTACCTACTACAAATATAAAACTTCTTCAAACTAATTGCGAAGTGAGTAAATTAATGTTTGGCTATTATTTGAGTCTTCACCCAATAATGATTGTTTGTAGCTGCCCGATAATGACTACGTTGTTAAAAGGGAGTTGCTACCTTCTACAAATATACAATTATTTTCATATATTAAATGTTACTTGATTATGTTGATTTTTGAGTCTTCACGCGACAATAATTTTTCGTAGCAGTCTGATAATGACAACCGCTTTTAAAAGAGAGAGAGAAAAACATCATTTAAAAAGCTCTCAAGCAGTTAAAACAGTAACGAACGTCAAACAATTTTTCAACAGCAGTCAGGCAGTAAAAACACCAGATGTATGCTTTCTGTATGCATCCGCTGCATTCATAGAAATGCGTTGATCGTTTATTGCCACATTTCTGTCTTAAAAACAATTGCTTTATCTAGACTTGAATTACAAAAGATCACTAGTGTAATAACTTTTGCGTTTTGGCACATTGAAAGGAAGTGCTAATCATGGGCCATCTTAAAGTTCTATTGACATTTTCTACATTGGTTGAAAAAGTATGAAAATTTGAGCAGATAAATTGTTGAATTTAAAACTTGTAGTTTTATAGTTGGTCAAAGTGTGATCAGTTAATAATTCATGGAAAATCTGTGATGTATATGACTGAATATTTTCGTCACTGAAGATTATGGGAAAGTCTGTTCCTTGTAGAATTTTATTGGGTGTATGACAAAGACTCAAACACTTTTTTAGAAATATTTTTTTTTTTAAATGGTTTACAAAAGAAAACACCACGGTCGCTTTGTAAAATATCACAAATTTCGAATAAAATATACAAATTGTTGACTGAGATTTAAAAATAGACAATGTTTTACCAATTTTGATGAAATTATATGTCTACTAAGATGGTTGTTGATATATTTTAAAGCAATGTTACCTCTATACATCATTTACCTTTAAGCTTTGAAGTAGACCGTAGAAAACTTCTCCAGTTTATATTTCCTGAGGCATTTGTCATGTGTCGTATTTTGTATATGGTGGCGTACATTTCTTGCAAAACGATTACCGATTGAAGAATCAATATACTAAATTGGTTGGCAACTCTTCCTATATTCACCTCAAAATAATCTCATACTCCCTTTACTTGTTGCGTCCGACAGAATTTAATTAAGTTTAAATTCTCAGTTCGTTTTAAATGTCGATGTAATGGCGCTGAACTAAACAAACTCATCATGTCCAGAACACTTTATTTATTCACTTAAGATATTCATTTTAACTTTTTTAACTCATGAACCTGGAGTACTAAATGTAAAACGTTAAGTGATTTTCCTCTTTAGATCTCTCGTTTATCTTAAAGAAAATAATGTTCTACTCGCTCAGTATTAAATCTTATTTCTTATTTCTTTTTTAGTGTTCTTATATTCTTCTTTTTGGCATCGTATTCTATTGGAAATAGCTTTTAAACAGTCCGGAAAAACTTAATTTTCCTAAATTTAGGGGATTCGAGAAAACTGATTATCTAGAAACCCTTATTCTCAAATTGAATGCGATGGATAATAATCAATAATGCTATTTTCTACACAGTAATTGGATAACATGTATTAGCTGAACCTTCGCGAAACCCCTCTGTCCAAATTCTTGACGTAACTCCATGTGCTTCAGAACTGGGGTATAGGATATTTATATGCAAAAATATTCAGAAATCTATTAGGAGAACACATCTTGTACATTCCTAAATGCAGCAGGATATGCGTGCCTTATTTATTAAAGGTGTTCTTGAGGTGAACCTATTATGCATCTATTTTTCAAGAGTCATTATGCAGCTTATACGATAAATAAAGTCAAATGTTCTAGCTTGATCTATGATACAGAATTAAAAGATAAACTAACTACCAAAATCTCATTATAAAATTGTATGCTATTATCAAATTATCAAATTTTGAAGTGTTAACATGGACGCTGCCATTTTGTTTAATTTCAAGTTGAAATCTTGCCAATGATGACAAATTTGCACTCTGTGGTAGCGCACATAATGTATATCTTTAGAATTTTCTTGAATCTTTCCCCCAACATGACATTAAGTTCTAATTAAGGGTTTGAATCATTGACATCCTATACAAATATAGATTGATAGACCCATGCAAAAGAAAAATTATTTCTAAAAGGTTTGAATTTTTTTTTGAAATAGATTGTAAAGAAATACATTAGTATTCTACTGTAGTTTGGACTGGATATATGACATCATATATTAGAGTGCAAATGAACGAATGAACAAAATGGCTGCTCCTATGTAAGTTTATATTGACCGAACTAATGTTTTAATAGATTAGTACACAAGTATGCTTAATTATTATCATTATTATTATCATAATCATTATCTCTACTATATTAAATAAAGAAAAAGACAGACTTTATGTCCCCTTTAAACTACATTCTCAAGACACATCTTAAGTTGTGTCCTTGATCCTTACAACCAGGTCTTACACTCTCAATCTCATCCAATTCGTCATAAGGTGAACATAGCACGTAGATATGACATCGCTGTTTCTTGAGTGATTGTGCTAAAATTACATTTTCAAGACAGCATTTCGCGGTCTTTCTTTCTCTCATTCGTTGTCATCGTAATCAAAAGTGATTTCTCCAACTTATTTCATCCAGAACTATATTTCTTATTTTGACCCATGAACGTGATAACTGAGTCAAAGTCATTCACTTTCAAACTCCAAAACCTTCACGATTGGAAGTTACCTTTTAAAATTATACGAACCAAATATGGCAATAAGGCAATATTGCCAAATATGGCAATAATGCCAAATAGGGCAATGATGCCAAATATGGCAATAACAGATGCATATTTTGAGTTGAAGGTGAACCCCAATTCCTCTACATCCAAAAGGTTGGCTATCTCCTGTTTCTCTAATGCTTTGTCTGATTATGAAAAAATATGAGGAGTTTGAAATATTCCTCTACTGAATATAGTTACCTTAAGATCCATTTTGAAGAACTAAGGCTCAAGGAAATATTTTTCTTTCACCACGAAATACTCATCATAGACCACATTAACATATGCCTGACATCACAAGCGCATTTCAGTTTGATATACAATAGTTTATACGGATATATTAATTTCATTGCGCTAATTTTATGTAGTTGAACAATAACTGGTAGTGCACAGAAAGCTTTCTTGTACTTGAAAAATATGTAAATTGAACGAGATAAAGGATATAAAAAAAGTAAGCGCAAAACTAAGTTACCTATTTAAGAAGGTGTGGACTTTTTTCTAATTCGCAAATCGCTTCGCAATACCGTATACGGATCTATGCATAACCTTCAGCGCCAAATAAACTTTCTATTTGTAGCAAAACTGCATCCAATTTATCCGCAAAAAAATTGACTTTTGGCTGTCTGGCGTAACAAAAATTAAATTTTAGATGAGATGTTATCTTTATTAGCCTCAAGCTTGATCTTGCTTCTCATTTTAATTTGAAATCCACCGTAGTTGGATTATTCTTCCATATGCTTTTGGAGCTCCGATGACATTCTAAGATATGTAGTTCCTTCGGAAAAAAGATTGACAAACTCCTCATAACATCTTTCATTTTAAGAAAAGCTCCAAATTCATCCACTTTCTTTGACTTACTTACTAGTTTGTGGTAAGAATGGAAACGCTATTATACATTTTTGATACTTAAAGCCTTTTGATTTGTGAGAGATTCAATCCAGTCAGTTGCCGGTTTTCTGAAGTGAGTTGAATTTTACATATTAATTTCCGCATGGTTTTATAACCGAAATTAATGTTTTGCAATATGTTTTATTCATGAATAAATATATGATATTATTCCACCACGAATTATTAAAAATGAAAAAGAGACCAATAAATTTCACAAATGCATTCGATTTTTAATTCAGATATATCATATCCATAATGAGGAATGACACCGTTCCCATGATAGGAAAAAGCTACCTGCAATCAAACATATCATCCGCCTTAGCGCTTTAAGGTCTTTCATCAGTCCAAAGCTTTGAATAATCCCATTTCCGATTAGCTAAATTGGTGCACTAGGATCGGAAACAACTCAATTGCTTCGTGTTTATTTATGTTTAAATAATACCACTAGCACCTATACATTACTGATGAATATTGCAATCATAGATGCTGTTTAACAAAAAGCCATCAATATTCCACAAATAAGCCAGGCAATGTTTGAAAACCGCGCTACACATAATCTAATTGAGACATATATATATTTATATATATATATATATATATATATATATATATATATATATATATATATATGTGTATATATATATGTATATATATATATATATATATATATATATATATATATATATATATATATATATATATATATATATATATATATATATATATATATATATATATATACATATATGAATATGTAAATATATATATATATATATATATATATATATATATATATATATATATATATATATATATATATATATATATACATATATATATATATATATATATATATATATATATATATATATATGTTTATATATACATATATATATATATATATATATATATATATATATATATATATATATATATATATATATATATATATATATATATATATATATATATATATATATATATATATATATATATATATATATATATATATATATATATATATATATATATATATATATATATATATATATATATATATATATATATATATACATATATATATATATATACATATATAGATAGTTTTTTATTCAACTTACGACTGCTGACAAATATTTCGTCGGTTGATATCAAAACAATGGAGAAAATTACAGCTAGTGCTATGACCATCGTTACCATCACTTTAACACGCCGCATGGTAAACAGGGAATGGTATCAAAAGGGATATCTCACAGCAATTACTCTATCGAGAAAAGTAGAAAGTAATAAAGCAGTAAATGCCAAAGTTGGTACAATGTAGCAAAATTATCGGCAATGCCTGTTAGTAGAAGCTTTTACATTATCATTATCATTACCCCAACTAACATATCTGTGCATGCCAGTATTGTAAACACAAATGTTGTTCCCTCAGGAAATCAATCTGGCGCTCGATTCAAAACGATAAAAGTAAAAGCGTTAAGCACAGAAGATAAAATGCCGGAAATATTGAATAGAACGAGTTAAACAACCATATTGCCTCTTCCTCAGCTAAATGACTTGCCAAATTTTCGTCTAGATATCTTTCCATGGTAATAGCTATAATGTTACATATAAATTCAAAATACCACAGCGACCGTTTCTAATATTTTGTAAGCACAATAAGTGTGCTACTTGTGAAACTCTTCACCACAAGCTTTCTTGATAATGTCCAATTACGCATTATCCATACGCTGCTAATACTCTCGAACGTACAAAGTTCCAAAAAAGCATTGTTGTTTTCGCTCTTTCAAATAAAAATCATTTTGATAATTCATATCGTAACAATTTACTGTATTTGCCTACTGTTTTACAGTATCACTTCATGAATAGTACCTGTATTTGCCTACTGTTTTACAGTATCAGTTCATGAATAGTATCTGTATTTGCCTACTGTTTTACAATATCAATTCATGAATAGTACCCGTATTTGCCTACTGTTTTGCAGTATCAGTTCATTAATAGTACCTGTATTTGCCTACTGTTTTACAGTATCAGTCCATAAATAGTACCTGTATTTGCCTACTGTTTTGCAGTATCAGTTCATGAATAGTACTTGTATTTGCCTACTGTTTTACAGTATCAGTTCATGAATAGTACTTGTATTTGCCTACTGTTTTACAGTATCAGTTCATGAATAGTACCTGTATTTGCCTACTGTTTTACAGTATCAGTTCATGAATAGTATCTGTATTTGCCTACTGTTTTACAATATCAATTCATGAATAGTACCCGTATTTGCCTACTGTTTTGCAGTATCAGTTCATTAATAGTACCTGTATTTGCCTACTGTTTCACAGTATCAGTTCATGAATAGTACTTGTATTTGCCTACTGTTTTGCAGTATCAGTTCATGAATAGTACCTGTATTTGCCTACTGTTTTGCAGTATCAGTTCATTAATAGTACCTGTATTTGCCTACTGTTTTACAGTATCAGTTCATGAATAGTACCTGTAGTTGCCAAGTGTTTTGCAGTATCAGTTCATGAATAGTACCTGTATTTGCCTACTGTTTTACAGTATCAGTTCATGAATAGTAACTGTAGTTGCCAACTGTTTTACAGTATCAGTTCATGAATAGTACTTGTATTTGCCTACTGTTTTACGGTATCAATTCATGAATAGTACCTGTATTTGCCTACTGTTTTGCAGTATCAGTTCATTAATAGTACTTGTAGTTGCCTACTGTTTTACAGTATCAGTTCATGAATAGTACCTGTAGTTGCCAACTGTTTTGCAGTATCAATTCATTAATAGTACTTGTATTTGCTTACTGTTTTGCAGTTTCACTTCATGAATAGTACCTGTATTTGCCTACTGTTTTACAGTATTAGTTCATGAATAGTATCTGTATTTGCCTACTGTTTTACAGTATCAATTCATGAATAGTACCTGTATTTGCCTACTGTTTTGCAGTATCAGTTCATTAATAGTACCTGTATTTGCCTACTGTTTTACAGTATCAGTTCATAAATAGTACCTGTATTTGCCTACTGTTTTGCAGTATCAGTTCATTAATAGTACCTGTATTTGCCAACTGTTTTACAGTATCACTTCATGAATAGTACCTGTAGTTGCCTACTGTTTTACAGTATCACTTCATGAATAGTACCTGTATTTGCCTACTGTTTTGCAGTATCACTTCATGAATAGTGCCTGTACTTGCCTACTGTTTTACAGTATCAGTTCATGAATAGTACCTATATTAGCCTACTGTTTTACAGTATCAGTTCAATAATAGTATCTGTATTTGCCTACTGTTTTGCAGTATCAGCTCATTAAGAGCACCTGTAGTTGCCAACTGTTTTGCAGTATCAGTTCATGAATAGTACCTGTATTTGCCAACTGTTTTACAGTATCAGTTCATGAATAGTACCTGTATTTGCCTACTGTTTTACAGTATCACTTCATGAATAGTATCTGTATTTGCCTACTGTTTTACAGTATCAGTTCATAAATAGTACCTGTATTTCCCTCCTGTTTTACAGTATCAGTTCATGAATAGTACCTGTATTTGCCTACTGTTTTACAGTATCAGTTCATGGATAGTACCTGTATTTGCCAACTGTTTTGCAGTATCAGGTAATGAATAGTACCTGTATTTGCCTACTGTTTTACAGTATCAGTTCATGAATAGTACCTGTATCTGCCTACTGTTTTACAGAATCAGTTCATGAATAAATAGTACGAAAATTTCAAAGTAAGTAAGTTTCAGCTCGCTAAGTATCAACTCTGACAAAGCTTTCATCTAAAGCGAAACTAAAACAAACTTCTCTCCTATTGATCGTATTAGCTTCTTTTTGACATCTTATTCTTATAGAAAGCGTCATTGAACAATACGGAGAAACTTTAAATTTAAGAATATTCTTATTTTGGGGTTTCGAAAAAAAATGATTATCTAGAAGCTGTTGCATCTGATGTTGAATGTTATTAAATTTGAATGCTATTGATAATAATAATCAACTTTACACAGCAATTATAGGGTAATATCTATTGATTAGAGCTTTACATGTCCTTTCTAGGCCCAAAGTTTGACCTTAAAAATCGGCATCAAGGGTAAATGAGTTATTGCACTAAACGGATATCCCAAGCAAATTCTTCATTACCCTCATGTCCTTAAGAAGTGAGTAAAGGTTATATATTTGCAAAAACCATTCAAGGTATCCATCGGGTAAATATATCACGTAAGTTTCTTAAATGCAGCAGGATATACATGACTTAGCAGTCCGGCAGCGTGCCTATTAATGGGAACATAAATGTTCCTATTAATGGGAACATTTTGCTATGGCGCGAAACAGCCATTTTGAAATTCAAATGTTTTTCAAACCAATGATTTTTAATATCTAAAGTTTATAAATGAGATAATTTTGCCTTTTTATCGCAACATCTAAACAATGTGGCTGCGTGACTTCAATATTCTCGTGTGTTATACATGTTCCTATTAATTTGCATGCTTCCGGACTGATTATTTAGTAAAGGTATTGTTGTGGTGAACCTAATATGCATATACCTTTAATTATTAGCCTATTGTGCTGAAAGTACGTTCCCCAGGAAATTTCTTAATTGACTCATTGATCCTTACAACTAGGTCATCTATTATGAGTGCTTGCCCCTTCACCGTGTACATTTTATGGATATATAATCAATGTTTCATGAGTGTTTGCTCTAAACATCTGAAAATACATTCCGAAGATATTTCTTAGTTCCGTCCATAACCGGCTGGAGCCAGATCCGGGTTATCTGGGTCAATATTGTACGCCTTCGGTTTATGATAATGGTTCAGTTTTACACCTTTTCCCAGTGTGCATTTCACTGAGTTTACAATAGTTATGGATAAGTTAATTACGTTGCGATGATTCTGCCTAGTTGACCAGTAACTGACAATGTGTAGCAATAAATAACAATGGACGGGAAAGTGTTTTTGTATTTGTTCTCAATTTTGTCACATTATCTAAATTATGGAAAATGTAAACCGAAAGAGGAAGAGTATATAAAATAGTCAGTACAAAACTATGTTCCTATTTCAGAAAAAAAATAAGTGAAGTTTTTTCTATTTGCAAATCACTTCGCAATGCCGTATACGGGTCTATACATAATTCAGCGCAACAATATATACTGTATATTTGTAGAACTGCATCTACTTTGTTCGCAAAAATCTTCAGTCCAGACGCGAATCCAGGGCGTTCGCCCCTTGCAGACCACATATACCATCCGCACTTAGTCTCTTTTTGCAAAGGTTTTCATTCTAATTAAAATTATGGTTAATATCTACTAAGTCTAGAGCTAGGGTGTGAGAAGAATAACGTCTTTACAAGTTTTGCGCAAAGAGTATCAAACCTCATGCACAACAGAACAAAACTTAGTCGGAACTGATGTGCGACCCCCCCACCACCCCCTCCCACCTCATCCCTTCAGAAATTCCTGAATCTGCGCCTGTTCAACTCTGGGTGTCTGGCGTAACAACAACTAAACTGTAGCTGAAATGTTATCATTATTAAAGTCGCAATACACCGTCGTTGGAGTATTCAGCCATACGTTTTTATCTCCGATAACATATTAAAAGATTGTGAGTCCTATTAGCTGCTAGGAAAAAGATGACGGTAAACTCCTCTTAAAATCTTTTATTAAAAGCAAAATCCAAACTCGTTCACTTTTCAAAATTACGTTACTAGTTTATGCCCAGAATGCATACGCCATGATAAGTCTTTGATAGCCTTTTGGCCAATGAGAAGCCTTTTGATTTGTGAGAGATTAAATCAAACCAGTCGGTTTTCGACGATCCACAGTGGGTTAAATTTTACCCATTAAGCTTACCTTTTGCATGGTTTTAACACGGAAATGAATGCTTTTCGATATGTTTTATTCACGAATAAGTATATGATCAGATGATGTTATTTCACTATGAATGATTGTACATGAAAAAGAAAACAACAAACGCAGTTCTTTTGTAATCAAAATACATTACATTTATAAAAGTGACCTGAAGTTAAACATATTGTCCTGAGCGCTTTTAACTCTTTTATTAGATCGAAGCTTCGGGCTATTACTTTGTCGATTTCTGATTTGGTGATAGAACTGGAACAATTAATAATTTTTGTACTCGTCTAGCATATTTGAATGAGACTACGAATAGAGTTATTAATGGATATTACAATCATATGAGAGTTGCTAAATTAAATACAATTACTATTCCACAAATAAGGAAGGTAATGCCTGAATACCGTACATACTGACATACTCTGACATGTATATTGGTTTGTATTAAACTTTCAACTGCTGAAATAATATTTCGTCAGTTGATGACAGGACAATCGACAGCTTGCGTTGTGAACATCATTACCATTATTTTTACACACCGCATGGTACGCAATAAATGTTATCACAAGGGAAATCTCACAGCAATTACTCTATCGAGAGATAGTCTGGCAAGGAGAAACGTGGAGAGCAATAGAAGAATCATCCCAAAGTCGGTACAATATAGCAAATGTATTGAACTTATCGACAGTGCCCGTTAGTAGAAGGTTTGAAATTATTAGGATCGTTGCTCTAACCAATCACGAACAGATATGACTTATTGATGAATATCGCAATCATAGGGGCTGTTAAGCTAGAAACATATAATAATACACAAATAAGCCAAGGAATATTTGCAAGGTAACGTTTGAAAACCGCGTAACAAACTATAATTGACATGTATATCGTGTTTTATTCAACTTTCGACTGCTGACAAATATTTCGTCAGTTGATACTCGGACAATCGACAGAATAACAGCTAGTGCTATGACCGTTATCACCATTGCTTTAACACGTCGATTGGTAAGCAGAGAATGGTAATGCAATGGGTATCTCACAGCAATTACTCTATCGAGAAATAGTCCGGCAATAGGAAATGTGGAGAACACTAAAGGAATAATACCCAAAGTCAGTAGAATGTAGCAGAAGTATATCAAATTAACGAATTTTGAGAGAACCTTGTTATATTCACAATATTACAGAGACCGTTCCACTGTTTAAAACAAAGCAAGGCTAGCATTGCTACTTGAATGTGAAACTATTTATCAAATTACAGCTCTCTTGAAAAATCCGTTGAATGAAACTTCCATGCCTCCCTGATACCCACAATCATACAGTTTAAAAATAAATATTTTTTTTTTTTTTGCGTCTCTAAAGAGATCCTATTTGGATAATTTACATTGACACTAGTTAAATTACTTTACGTTGCCTTGCATTATATATTCTTATTACCTTCTACCGTGATATACTTAAGTGGAATTTTCCTCTACTATTTGAGGCTTTGCTTACTGGCAAAATCAGTTTTATTCATAACATTTTATTTCGACTCAAATCGTGAGAAATCATTAGTGAAACGATGCTTTGTTTGATTTATCATCACATATGCTGCGAATTTATACGACCTCTTAATCTAAAGTACAACATATTTATGATTTCGTTATAGTTCGACAGTTTGAGTCAAGACTTAAACACACTAACTGATGTTAATACATCACCGCAATTCCATGAATGCCACTAATTCATTACTTGAAGAATAAATTAGGAAATGTTAAACGCCACTAAAATATTTTGCGACGTTGGCTTCTATTATAAACTTTTTAAGAGCTTTTTTAGTGAGGTTTTTCTCCCTTTTAAAACGGTAGTTATTATCGGGCAGCTGCAAACAATTATTATTGCATAAAGACTCAAATAATAACAAAAATCAATTTATTCAATTTATCGTATACTAAACACTATTATTTGCGAAGCTCGAATTCTTTTCAGCTTTACTCTCGGAAAATGAGTTTCACTTGGTGCGTTTTAAATCGTCGATAGTCAGCAAATCATTTTGCCCTATAAAGGAAATGAAGAGACCCTTCTACCATCTACTTTAAAACTTGATAAAGTCTAGCAGCATTTTGACCATTATTTGCGCAATAAATGTTTGCTGTTGTCCGATAGCACCTACCTCTAAAAGGGAAAAAAGAAAACATCATTTAAAAGGCTCTTAAACAGTTATCAAAAGTAACAATATCACAAAACATTTTAATGGCAGCAAAATCGATTCCTGTATTTAATCCGTTGCATTTATGGAAATTGGCCAGAAATCTGTCTTAAATTCAATCAATATGTAAATTTCTTTATTTTTGACTCGAATCATATAAAAAAATTTATGTGAAAGCGTCTACGTTTTAAGATGTTGGCGGGAAGTGCTAATTGGCTCTTTTCAGCTCTGGACTAAATGGTAGAAAACTTCTCAATTGCATACTCTTTTAGACAGTTCGGGAGCAACTCGAAAACTGGGTACTTTGAAATACCCAAATAATTGGATACTTTTATGTATTACGTCATCGCATGAGCCTACACATTTGACTAGCCTACACTAAACATATGGGTTTCTCATTTTCCGCTCCGGATTGTCCAAATTTTCACTGGATATGCTGACATTTTGGAGACGGATAGTAAATAGATATTCAAAGCTTTTTGTCGCTGCGTTTTGAAATTCACGGTCGCTTTTTTTTTTTTTAAATCAATAAAACATTATGGGCAGTCTGTTTTGTTCATTTTCTCAAAAAGGTGACAATCAATTTTAAAAGCAGCGGCAAAGTCTTAAAAAAATTCAGGATATCCTGTGAAATTTTGGATAATCCGGAGCAGAAAATGAAAAACCCCATACGTTTAGTGTGGGCTAGTCAAATGTGTAGGCTCATGCGATGACGTAATGCATAAAAGTACCCAGTTATTTGGGTATTTCAAAGTACCCAGTTTTTCGGGTTGCTCCCAGACTGTCAGAAATTTTATGATGTGTATCACTGTATGTGTAAATGATTACTGATTGACTTAAAATATAGATAATTCGGTGCCAGTTCCCCTTATATTCGCATCCAACAAAACCTTAAGCCCTATTTACAGGCTGATATCCAGCAGTTGAATTTCAATAAGTTTAAATGCTTAGTTTGGTGTTTAAAAGTCTATGTAATGACGGGTAAAGTAAACGAATTTAAAATGTTTAGACAAACTTAGATATTGCATTGAGGTTTTCATTTTTCACTCACAAATGTCAAGTAATAAATGCAAAACCCTAAGTGATCCTGATTTTCATTTCAATGGTTATTCCTAAAGGAATGGATTGCGTCCGTTTTCTTTTTACAGATTTATGGTCAAAATCATCAAGAGGGAATCACTTTCTACTCGCTCTTGATAAAATCTTATTTCCTATTTCCGATTGCTCTTATTTTTCTTTTTTTGGCATCGTATTCTTCTGAAAAGAGATATTGAAAACTTCAGGAAAACCTTAATTTTATGGAAACTTTCCTTACTTTAAGGGATTCAAGAAAAATGATTATCTAGCTTTAAATGCGATTGATATAATCGACGATACTAATTTGTACACAACAATTGGATACCATCCATTAGCTAGAGCTTCGCCAAACCACTCGACACCAAAAGCTGTGCTATCGAACGTAACTTCCAGGGTAAAGAGAATAAATAAATTATAAAACGATATATATGTCAATTTGAACTGGTAGCGCTGTTTTCAAACATTACCTAGCTTATTTAAATATTACCTTTTTTTAGTTTAGCAACCCCTATGATTGCAATATTCATGTGTAACATCTATATCTTCGTGGTCTCATTCAAACACACTAAACGAACAAGAAATAATCGAGTTGTTACATTTCCTAGTGTACCAATTCAGCAAAGCGGAAATGGGATAACTCAAAGCTATGATGTTACAGAAAAGTTAAAAGCGCTATGGACGATATGTTTGATTACAAGTGCCTAATCATAGCACGGGGAACGGTATTATCCGTCTATGTAGGTATAATATATTTGAGATTACAAACCGCCATCGTTTGTGGATTTTATTGGATTATTTTTCATGTCTAATAATTCGTGGTGGAATAAATATCACATACTTATTCATGAATAAAACATATCGCAAAACTTTCATTTCGGTTCTAAAACCCTTTGCTAAAACCATGAAGAAATTAGCACTGATAATGCGTGAAATTCAACTCAGTGTCGGAAGCCTGCAATCGACTGGTTTGATTTTATTTCTTACAAATCAAAATGCTTATAAAAAGCTTATAATAACGTAAAATTGTGAGCACAACATGTCAGGCTGTATTGACATGGGAAAGTGAATGAGTTTACGGTTTACGCGAACTGTAGAATGCAAGCAGGCGTTTACCTTTTTTATTTTCAGAATGGCCCATGTTTTTATTATATAACATTCAGTTGGTTTTTGTTTGAAAATAATATAAATATTTTAGGGAGCCAGCAATCAACTGAATTTGATTGAATCTCTCACAAATCAAAAGGCTTGAAGTATTGAAAAGCTTATAACGACTGATTAATTCTGAGCACAGACTAGTAACGTAACCCAAAGAAATTACATGGATGATTTTGGAATTTCTTTAAATAAAGATATTTCGTCAGGGGTTTACTCCAAAATTTTTAAAGAAATCAAATACGTTGGAGAAATCTCTTATGACTACGATGGCAATGGATGAGAGAGAAAGGCTGCATAATTAAATGCTATATCGGCCCGGTGATTAAGGACCAACGAAGGTAGCTGCACCGAATTATGTATAGACCAGTATACGCTTTCCAGTTTACACTTCGGTTACTTTTTATTTGAAAATAAGCATAACGCGTGGAATTCTATGACATTTAAGAGAAGCCAGCAATCGACTGATTTGATTAAATTTCTTACAAATCAAAAGGCTTGAAGTATCGAAAAGCTTATAACGACGTATTAATTTTGGGCACAGACTAGTTAACGTAACCCAAAGAAATTACGTGGATGAATTTGGAATTTTTTAAGTAAACATATTTTATCAGAAATTTCTTGTAATTATGATGACAACGGATGATAAAGAAAGGCTGCACAATTAAATGTTTTATCGGCCGGGTATATCTTGGGAATGATACAATCACTCATGAAACATCGCTGCCATATTCATGAAACTAACATGTTACATTCACCTCATGAAGAACTGGATACGATTGAAATTGTAAGACCTTCATCTAGTTGTTAGGGCCAATGAGTTAGATTAAGAAAAATTTGGGAATGTAGTATAAGCTAGCATAATAACTCTTGAAAGATAGATATATGATATGTTCAAGAATACTTGTAATCAATAATACAGAAATAATATATATATATATATATATATATATATATATATATATATATATATATATATATATATATATATATATATATATATATGTATATATGTATGTAAATATATATATATATATATATATATATATATATATATATATATATATATATATATATATATATGTATGTAAATATATATATATATATATATATATAGATATATATATATCTATATATATAAATATATATATATATATATATATATATATATATATATATTTATATATATATATATATATATTTATATATATATATATATATATATATATATATATATATATATATATATATATATATATATATATATATATATATATATATATATATATATATATGTATATATATATATATATATATATATATATATATATATATAGATATATATATATATATATATATATATATATATATATATACATATATATGTATATATATATATATATATATATATATATATATATATATATATATATATGTATGTAAATATATATATATATATATATATATATTATATATATAAATATATATATAAATATACATATATATATATATATATATATATATATATATATATATATATATATATATATATATATATATATATATATATATATATATATATATGTATATATATATATATATATATATATATATATATATGTATATATATATATATATATATATATATATATATATATATATGTGTATATATATATATATATATATATATATATATATATATATATATATATATATATATATATATATATATATATATATATATATATATATATATATATATATATATATATATATATATATATATATATATATATATATATATATATATATATATATATATATATATATATATATATATATATATATATATATATATATATATATATATATATATATATATATATATATATATATATATATATATATATATATATATATATATATATATATATATATATATATATATATATACCTCAGTCTGAAGCACGAGGAGTTTGTTGGGAATACAGTTTAGTGAATATCTCTTCCACGAAAATACCTACTTTTAAAAAGGAGAAAGAGAAACCTCACTTAATAAATCTTTTAACCAGTAAAATCGACCAGATTAAACTTTTGTGTTTGAAATCCGTTTCATTTATCACTTTGTACATTTTGGGCGAGAATTCTAAATTCAATAGAGATGTGAAATCTTTCATTCTTGACCCAAATCGTGATAAATGATTTGTGAAACGATGCTTTGTTTGATTAATCAGCATTGTGTTCTGCGAATTTATTCGAGCTTTTTATTTTCGAGCAAAATATAATATTTTAAAAATGTCAGCCTAATAAAGCTTATGCATTTTGTCACACTTTGAAACCTATGTTAGAAGTGATTATTCATCGCATATCTCCCAGTAAAGGCCATTTTTGTGATTTACGTGGGACGTACATTTTATTCCAAAACGATAACGGATTGGCTGAATAATATTAGTTCAAAATGAACTGTTGCAATTCGACCAACCGCAACATATGAATTGAAATGTAAAATTATTTTTATGTTGAAGTTATAGCTGGACATTAAAGAAAGGAGTTCTACTGAAATTGAGGGCGCATTTTTAGGAGAGAGGGCGGCCCAAAAATCAAATGCTTATCTAGCACGCATCGACATAGCAATTTTTCGGTTAATATTAATATTCAAGTGACCTTTGCATGGAGGCATGAACTATTTCGATCTGTTGTGGATAATATATCTGTAAAATTCGCAAAAACGAGCGCCTTTAGTTTTCGGTCTAGTGCTCCTTTAAATGAGTTATGTACAAATTTGGAAGAACATGTTGAAATGAACTCCGAGGTTCGCAAATCCTATTGCTTAATAAAACATTAATCAAATTTGTTATATGCTACATTGTTATATATATTTTCTCATAGGTAGATCATTAAATTTGGAACAGAGCAGTCTACAGATATTCATTTGTTAACTTCTTATTTAGTTAAAAAAAATGGCTACTCAAAATTTGAAAAACCTTTTTAATATACTTCCCTCTAATCAATAAAATAGTTTGATTCAATTGCAGCCATTGGTAAAAAAAATTCTTCACTCAAAATGCTGTTGTCTTGTTCTTGAAATGATGTAGTAAACAATTAACAATTTTTTTGGATAAAAGTTGATATCAAACAGTGAAATTATAGCCTTCCCAGTCCCGGTGTTTTTTTCAAAATGTCTTGTTTTAACTTGTTTATCATTTCATTATGGAATACCACATATAATGCTTATTCATCGGCTTGCTCTCTTTGCCAACACCATGTACAGTATTCTACCGTATACAAATGGAATAATTTTCCTGAATGGGAAATTTTAAAGTTGTGAAATAATTTTTTCTCTCGATTCAAAAGTGGGATAAAACATTATAATTTTCCTGGTAACAGGCTCCATTACTCGATTTCAAATAAAACCTGGGCTTAGAAATGAAAAAAAAATGCTCTTTCTTGATATTTTCTCCCTATTTTTTACAATACCAGGAGCCGTTGATTCTTTAAATCTGTTGGTTACTAAATTATTAGACATTATATTGAAAGAACAACTTAAATTCATCCAAGCCATTAGACCAATAGGACATGTGCTTATCCCCGGTTTCCTTGGCGTAAGCAGATATGAGAGCACATGATTTCCCATGGATGGGACGCCAGTCCATCGCAGGTTAACTCCCAGCAATGGTGGTACTTATTTTACAGCTGAGTGGACGGGAGCAATTAGAGTTTGTACGCTGTTCATATTTGAACTGGAGCCAACAAGACATTAAACATACTAAACACGGTGCAATTTTTCCACATATCTTTGAATTTGATCCATTAAACCTTCCTGCGAAAATAAATTCTTTAATAGGAGCATTGCTTGTCATTTTTCCAGTGGGCAAAACAATAGTTTTTCCCATTCATATTCGACCTTTTTCCAAAATTAGGAATAATGAGTTACATTTTTACGGAATTATGAGCGCAATTTAAAAAACAAACAATTCTTCAATATTTTCGTGGGCCAAAAAAGTATCACACTAAAATTTTGGAAATAAATTACGTACAGTTTCCTCGTTTTCCTGCTTTTGATATATCTACCCTTGCACTTTGAATTCTTAAAAAGGGTCTCACAGCAAACTCTGGTATGATAACCCCTTGTGTCTGTGTATGGAACAGAATAAGCTACACATTAAAGCTGATTTTCTTCATTTTTGTGCAACATGTAACCATGGAGATAATATCTCCATGGTAGGAGCGAAAGGCCTGTGGGAAAATATTAATAGCACAAAAGTTTAGTGACCTCAAGGTACGAGCTTGTGTTGCTATTATATTGGGCTTCATATGTCTATCTAATGCATTGCTAGACCTTTTTATTCCAGCCGGCAAAATACTAGATTTTCCGATTCATGTTTGACCGTCTTCCGATATTCCAAAAAATGATTTACCATTTTACTGGCAGCAAAACTTTGAAAAAATCTTCAGTATTTTGTTGGACCAAAAAGTCTCAAAATGCAAATTTTGAAAAACCGATAAATTATATTTTCGTTACACTTTTCAGAGTACTAAGTATTCCTTTTTATATATTTGCGCCTGCACTTAAAATTTCTTTAAAAGGGCTTCACAGTAAACTCAGAAGTGTGAAGCTCTTGTGTGACATACAATACAAATTACTGCTTTGTTACATGCATCATAGATTCTACAGGCCAACAAAAATAATTATGATTTTTTTAAGAATGAGACATTTTTAGCGATTTTACAACCTGATCCTTTTTCAAACCCCATGAGGCAGGTTCTGGAGCAAATGGCTCTCGCTGCCCATCTACTCGACGATAGCGACTTTCTAAGCCATTAAAGACAATCTAACACTTATTGAATTAACGTGAAGATAAATGTACATTTCAAAGCTTCTGATTGGTAGAAGCGTTTGATAAAAATACTGACAAGCCAATCAATACCCGTCGTCAAAGTGACGTCCTAGTCTGCTAGTCTGCTAGTATGAATCGGATTTTCTGTTGACAACTCTATGGGACGAGATTTTGTCTTTAAATGTGTGTTGTTCGATCATCCGCCAAATTCCTGCATTGTTTTGAGGGTGATGAACATTGAAACTTTGGTTTTGGTTTAAACACAGAAATAAATGTTTGGCGATAAGTTTTATACATAAGTAAATATATGATGGTATTCCACCACGAATTATTGTACATGAATAATAGAGAAATAAAATCCACAAACGCTGTCTTCTTGTATTGAAAATACAAGGAACCTAAGCTGACTATTGATACCGGCCCCCACGCAATAAAATTGGCACCTGAAATAAAGAGAACCGTCCGTAGTGCTTTGAATTCGACTAAACTACAAACACTTTGCGCTATCCCATTTCCAATGGGCCGAACAGGTGCCCTAGAAATTGGCGCAGTCCGGATATTATTTGTTGCTCGTGTATGTTTAAATGAAACCATTAGAAGATAAATATTACTAATGAGAATCGTTACCATAGACGCTGATAAAGTAAAAGTTGTTAAAATGCCACAGATAAACCAGGCACTGTTTGAAACCTGCGCTTCATACTCCAATTGACATGAATATCGTTTGTTATTAAATTGTCGATTGCTGACAAATATTTCGTCAGTTGATACCAGGACAATAGCGAGAAATATAGCCAGTGTTAAAAATACCATTACAATTGCTTTAACGCGTCGCATGGTTAGCAGAGATTGATAATGCAAGGGATATTTCACAGCCATTACTCTATCAAGAGATAGTCCAGCAAGAAGAAAAGTGGAAAATGCTAAAGGAATGAAGCCGAAGGTCGGTCCAATGTAGCAAAAGTACTGTAACTGTTCTGCAATGCCTAAAAGTTCCATGGTCGAAATGATTATGTTCATTACTCCTACACACATATCTGTCCATGCCAATGCTGTTAACAACAAGGTTGTTGCCTCAGGAAAGCAATCTGGAACTCTCTTTAAAATGATAAGTGTGAGAATATTAAGAACAATACTCAATGTTCCGGATAAATCATACAAGAAGAGTTGAACCACTCTTTGTAAATTTGATATTGCCTCTTCCTCATCTACAAGACCGGTCGAATTTTTATTCTGATATTCCTCCTGCATGGTGAAGTGTCCCTTCCCTGGTGACAGCTATACCTCGATGATAAGTTCAAATTATTCAGAATTGATAACATACAACCTCTCGAAATGTTCAATAGAGCATAGACCACACAATGCTGACTGCTGTATCACAAAAGATATGGTTGATATATAAAACAACATAACACAACACTATTCAACAAAAGATATTCGAATGCTTGAAGAAAGTACAAAGTTTGGAAAATAAACATACTTTTTTCCTCCACGAAAAAGTCGCGTGATGCCCATAGCTGGCGTTGCTTCTAATACAATCACCTTCCTCTTGTCTCGCAGAATAAGTTTTTGAATAACTTTCACGGATAAATTAATTTCTCTTTCATTCATTCACCCGTGAACTTCAGATTTTTACCCAATGTTTTAAAATTTACGCAATAACTATTACCCACGTATCTTTATAAAAAAAAAAAACATAAAAAGACGTTTGAAACATCTTGCAATCTCTAACGTATTTCTTGAACCAGAAACCAACTTCACATAGTATTTCAATGCCAGTGAAATTAAACTACTTCATAAAACCATTAGTCGATTGCTGCTAAAAATGTTTACATCATTCTTTCTATAATTTAGATCGTCTTAAATCTAATACTTCTGAATGTCGGGTATACATTTAGACCAAGACCATTAGTGAAGTGATGCTTGTGATTGTTTGCTTAATCAACTGATTTGAATCGGAATTAATCTGAACTTCAATAAAATAAGCTTTTATGGATGATAAACAGATTTTGAACCTTGAAATGGATGAATTCAGCCAATCTTTTCAATCGAAAGTTAAAAAGTAGGCATACTTCTAATCTTTGAATGAAATGACTCTCGTGTGACGTGTCTATCTATCTTGTATGACAAAGCTAAAAAAAAAAAAAGAAAAAAAAGGCAAGTATAGACTGCAAAGTAGATGTACGTGATATCTTGTTCCGTATAAGAGATATTGATCTTAAAGTTGAATTAAAATAATTAGGGATGAAATCTACTGTAGGGCGGAGGTGCCGTACCCTTATCTACCTACTGTGGTGTAGCGGTTATCATACCTGTCTACAGACCACGAGGCCCCGGGTTCAATCCTGGGGTGGGTAGACACGCCAGTGCACCACAACTGGTTATCAAAGGCCGTGGACATTGACTTGGTTGTCGATGTTATGTCTGTCCGTACGTCGTACCTGTGTTCTCGTCCGGGTCGTATTAAGCGTTTCGTGATAGCATTTGTACTATCATAAGCGAATACGCAGGCGACGACCCCGTCATTGTAATTGTGTGTTCAACTCTCAAGGTGCCGTACCTTCATTTTCGTAACAGTGGTTTGCATTTTTCTGGAAGTTGATTAAACTTCATTTAACTAAACTTCTCGTAATAAATCACAGCCCATTAATGATAATTAGTTTAGTACTCTCCCGATATAAATCCAATAAGGGTGTTTCAGCTGACGTCACGAGGTCACATGACTTTGTTTACATTGCAATTTTGTCGGGAAAACCAGTCTTCTGCTGTACACTTAATTAGACTTACATACGTTTGCATGTTGTTATATAAGATTATTTTTGTAAGATAATTATGCCTGAATCTTGCTGTGCCGTTGGTTACATTAATATATGTGTACCTGGAAATACAAAGATATTTTCTTAATTTCTGTCAGATCTTGATCGACGTTCAAAGTGGATTTCTGCTGTACGACGCGACGGCTTCAACCTACAGTTCACACTATAATTTGCAGCGAGAACTTTATATCAGGTATGTAGGCTTTGTCTGAGTATATAGAACAAAGTTACTCTTCGTACACCCGGTGAAAATATAAAAGTTCAGGAAATTATTAGTAAAATCGGAAGCGAACACCAAATTGCAAGTAGTGAAATTCGCTTAACTGGTACTGGTAGGTTAGCATGTAGTATGTTTGTTGTATGTGTGATGTGACTGAGCTGTGTGGAGACGCGTGAAACGCAACGACACGGCTGCCCTACAAAATGAAGTCCAGTTGAGGTAGAGTCACGTGATGAAATCCCTCTATACTTATTAATTGGGGTATTTATGCGCAAACCATTAGTGAAATGCTTTGTTTGCTTTATCATCACATTTAAAAACGAAATTATTCTGAAATTCTGATCTTCATAAAAGAAACATTTAGGGATGAAACAGATCTTAAACTAACGATTCAGGAAAAATTTCAAGCTGAGGCGTAAAAATACTTTGACTAGAAGTTTTGGACTTTTTTACAGAATTGAAAGGCTAGAGTATGACGTGTCTATCTTGTATGACAGAGAAAAATTCGAAATAAAATTTCAAAGCAAATACTTGTGATATCTTGTTCCGTTATGGGGATAAAAATGTGTTACAAGTTTGTATGAAAATGATAAGGAATGACATCTACTATAGAATGGAAGTGCCACACCTTCACTTTGGTACGGTGGTTTTCATTTTTTGAAACTTGATTGTAACTTCATTCTCTTGAAATGGATGATTAAGTCAGTAATTCAATCGAAGCTTATAAGTACCTTTGTTAGAAGCCTTTAACATTTTTTGAAAGAAATGAGAAGTGAGAGTGTGATGAATCTATCTTGTACGGCGGATTAAAAAAAAATTGCGAAGAAAATTTCATACATTGAATTTTAAAGTTACTTAAAAATTTTCTTAAAGGTACTTTTACTAAAATGCTTACTTTTTGAAGAAAAAAAAAGATAGGTGAGTGTGACGTGTTTATCTTGTATGAGAGCAAAAGCAAAGTACATGTCATGTCTTGTTCTATTCAAGAGATGTTGAATTTTCAATTTGTGAGAGGTTTGCATGGAAATAATAAGAAAGAAATCCACTGTAGAACAGTCAAACATTGTAACAATAATTTTGTATTTTTTGAAAGTTAACTTCATTTCTATAACCCTCAAATGAATTATTGTCAATATTTCAATCCAAAGCTCAAAGGTACTTTTACCAGAAACGTTTACATTTTGAATGAAATGAAAAATGGGAGATAGACGTGTCTATCTTTTATGATAGAGCAAAACCAAAAGAAAAGAAAACTAAAAAAAGAAAACAATTGTGATGTCTTTTTTTGTTCAGGAGATATTGAAATTTCAATTTGCTATAAGTTTGCATGAAAACTGATGAGAATGAAAACCACTGTAGAACAAAGGCATCACTTTCGTAGCGATGGTTTGTATTTCTTTAAAGTTGAATTTTCAAATGAATGATTGTCAATATTTGAATCAAAAGCTTAAAAGTACTTTTACTAAAAACGTTTACTTTTTGAAAGATGTTTGTTTGATGAGGGCTTAACGGCACTACGACAGTGAGTGTCAAATTGTGCCTGAGAGGTTAGATCATTCCAAAGGTAGAAAGAAAAGTAAATAGAAGTCTGAGAGAAGTACGGGGGCTAAGAGCAAGGAAGCTGGGATCGAAAGAGGAAGTGCAGGGTGTAAAAAAATGGGTAAATGTATGTTGAGGGGTTAGAGAAGAGGACTAAATATGGTTGTAGAAGGAGGCATGATAAAGGAAGGAGATAATTTTATCGGAGGTAGGGGGTTCTGGAATAGCTTAGCTTTGGAGTTGCGAGGGAAGCTCTGGGGAGGTTGTACAGAAATGAAAGATGGGAGACTGACGTGTCTATCTTGTATGATATAGCAAACCCAAAAGCAAATAAAGCTGCAAAGAAAATATTTGTTTAATTTCATTTTCTATAACTGAAATAAATGATTCAGTAAATATTTCAATCGAAAACTTTATGGTACTTTTACTAGAATTCCTTTTTGAAATAAATAAAAGGTAAGAAAATTTATCACAGGAGCAAAAATTTGTGTTAATAGATATTAAGGATCCCTTACAAAATAAATATTGTCAAATTTAAAAAAAGAGCTACATCCGTATTGTTAAGATTCAACCATTGTTATTACTCTCTTCCAATCCTCTGAAAACAGTAATGAAGAATTTTGTTTTAGAGGATGGTATGCAAATATGACGAACAAAACAATACTCCGGACGAAAGATTACCAACAACAACAACAGAGCTCTGTTTTTGGGTTGTTTGAGGGGTGCATTGGGTCTGTGAGTAAGATACTATTAAGTCTTTGTTTATTTTGGTAACATTGAGATACATTCCTTAGGCAATATAATTTTAAAGGTCAGAAGTCAAAGAGCTTTAGATTCATCATATAATCTGATATGAACCAACAGTGATAATGTATTCATAAATACTTTGGGAAAATTCTTGCTTCTGATTGGTTAATTAGCATTATTTGCCCATGTTTAAATGAAGTATCAAAATAGACCCCGTCCTCAAAACTAAATGTTGGGAGAATTCTACATAGTGATCAACACAAAATCACCACTGTCCTGTTTGTCTAACCACTGCCTTCATAAGTTAATGGAATTACATTCAAATCACATATCTCACAATGCCATTTAGTATGGAATTTTGACATTACCTCTTGTTGCTACGCTGCTAAAGTAGTCTGTTACATTTTGTTTCCGTAGTCTGCAGTTACCAAAGTTGTGTATGTATTGAGCATACATGTTAAAACATTTCACACTAATAGTTGATATTATGGAGGAGTATAAACTGAACTTTGAAATCTGGAGTGATGAAGATAAGGAGAATCAAAACCACCCTACACATGGAAATCGTGAGCAAGACCTAGTTGGGCAGACTATGGATGAAGGAGCTAGTACTGAAGAACCTACACCTGTCTAATGTTAACCATTCTGAGACTAAGAGATTTACTCACATGACAGCTCAAGAAATTGATACCCTTGCCTGTGAAAGAACTGCACAATCAACAAAATACAACAGTATGGGGAATTAAGATACTGAACAAATTGATGATGAAATTCGTTCAGACTTAAATTGTGCTGTTGTAAAATATGCTGATGATACCACCATTTCGTGCAATATCTCTAAGCAGACCCATCGCCAAAATCAAGGTGACTATCAACATTTTGTCAATAAGAGTTGTGGATACGTGCAGAGAGAAAAATCTGCTCTTTAAGCCAAGAACATCAACGGAAATGGTTTTTAAAAATATAAACATAAAACATATGGGGTTCATTGACACAAAGAATGAGAGAATGTTTATTTTGTGGTGATTGTGTTGAACGTATGTCCTGTACAACCTATCTGGGAGTCTGCATCGAAGATACGTTATCGTTTTCTAACCATATTTTGAAGATGTTGTCCAAACTGTATTATATGGTCTCTACATTAACCTATACCGTTTCTTATTTCCCTCCTGAAACTAGAATTAAGATACTTACAGTCTCCATTTTTAGAGGTGGCGGAAGATGTTTGAAAGTGGGAGGGAAGAAGAAAGGGAGGAGGGGGGGGGGGGCAGGATCTAAGGGGAAGTTGGCAAAGCATACAGCACAGCAATATTGCTTTATATGGTCAATCCCCCCCATCTGCCCCACCACCCACTGAAATTTTCTAAAATTTTAGAGGTTCAAACATTACTGATTACCCATTTCCCCTTTTTTTTAATTTACAGCTTCAATAATTCAAGATATTGTGGTCCAAAAATATAACAATTTTCAGAATAGTGTATGTGCACAAAATTTGACATTTATTTCAAGGCAATATTTGTGTCACTTTGAATTAAAAAGAGAGATATATATAATATATATATAAATATATATATATATATAAAATATATATATATATATATAATTATAATTATATACATATATATATATATATATAATATATATATATATGTATAAATATAATATATATATATATATATATATATATATATATATATATATATATATACATATATTATATATAGAATAATCTCAGTGTCAACCCATCAGTGACATCATACCAGTTTTCAATGGGAAGAAGCAACATGATTAATTTTTTTGTCGAGTTCATGGAAAATTGTGAATAGTCCCCTAATTATAATTTTGGTAAGTATACAATCAAATACTAATGTTAATAACTGCTGAATATAGTCTGCTGTTAATGTGACTATTACCTGGGGCTAAGTTTTTTCTTTCTTAACCCTAAAATCCTATCCTATCCTAGACATTAACCCTAAAAGCCAGACTTATCCTAAACATTACCCTAAAAACCTAACTAGCTATCCTAGACATTACCCCTCAAACCCTAACCTATCCCTAGACATTAACCCTAAAATCCTAACCTATCCTAGACATTAACACTAAAACCCTAACCTATCCTATACATTGAACCCCAAATTCCTAACCTATGCCCAGACATTAGCCCTAACCTATCCCTAGACAATAACCATAACCTATCCCTAGACATTAACCCTAAGCTATCCCTAAACATTAACCCTAACCTATCCCTAGACATTAACCCTAACCTATCCCTAGACATTAACCCTAAAACCCAAACCTATCCCTAGACATTGGCCCTAAATCCCTAACCTATCCCTAGACACTAACCCTAAAATCCTAACATATCATAGACATTAACCCCAAATCCTAACCTATCTAGACATTACCCCTAACCAATCCTAGACATTAACCCTCAGCTATCCTACACATTAACCCTAAAAATTAACAGAAGCAAAAATAAAAAATACCTTACTACTATATACTAGAATTTTACCAGTTTTTTCTTCTATTGCTTTACAGGCTGGTACAAGTCTTCAGACACATCTGAAGACTGAGCTTCTGGATCCCAACACGCTTGCTTCTCTCCTGAGGAGTTTCTATGCCGAAGTGCGAAAAGTGGTTGTGTCAATGTATCTGAAGCAAACATACATAGAGCTACGTGCAGCTATCCACAGGCATATTACTGGTGAGCCATATAATCTTCAAATCAACATCATCCAAGACAGAGAGTTCAAACTGCCAATCATGTCTTTTTGGGTATGCTCCACAAAATAAACAAGGATGGCCTGGATCGCTCACAAGCAAAATCTGTCATCAAACCGGGTGATATGGATCAGATCATGAAATCAAATGTCCTCTTCACTGACAACCCACAATCCCTGCAGCGATTGGTATGGTTTTATAAAACTTTTTTGTCGATGTGGACAGAAGGGCCAGCAGAATTTAAGCAAAACGTATTTTGTTTTTGAAATTGACGACCTTGGAAAGGAGTATGTCATGATGAATAACAATGAAAGCACCAAGAATCGCCAAGGAACCTCCACCAAGGATTTTGAGGGTGAAAAAAGGATGTATAATTATGGTGACGGTGAAAGCATGTCCCATCAAAGAACTGAATGATTACCTTCAAAAACTGAACCCCAAATGGTACTGCTTCTTTCAATGACCACGAAGCATTGTGATGAAAGATGGAGTGTGGTATGACAATGTTCCGCTAGAAACTATCAACCATGATGAAAACCATCTCTATAATGGTAAAGTGCAGTAAATATATACACAAATCACTGCCTATGAGCCACAGCTATCACTGCACTAAATGACAACTTTGATTCACCAACAATCACTACATTGAGCGGCCATTGTTGTGATGGCAGCATAAAACCATATTGTATTGATTCCAGCACAAGTCTGAAAAGGAGCATGTTTAGTACACTAAGTGCATCACTATGGCCAACCTGTAGTATGGCAAATTCAATCCGCGAGAACAGACACAAAAATTACCAGTTTCAGAGTCATGTTCAACTTCCAACATTACTAGCAGTTCAACTTCAACAGAGCACAGGCCTAATCCTTAGTAAGCTTCACGCGGAGCCTAATGCTAGAAACTTTTGTCAAAACATCCAAAACAACGTAAATACCGAAACTGTGACTCTAATGGGTGATATGTTTTCGAACTGTCATTTCTCTGGAAATGTTAATATGTCCTTTCAAACGTTCGTTCGTTTGATGAGGGCTTAACGGCACCACGAAAACAAGAGTCAAATTGTGCCTGAGAGGTTCGATCATTCTAGAGGTAGGAAGGAAAGAAAACAGAAAGCTGGGATTAAGAGAGGACGTGCATGGATGAAAAAACAAAATAGAGAGAAAGGGGTGAGAGGAGGACTATATATGGTTGTAGAGGGAAGCACGATGAAGGAGATAATCTTATCCGGAGGGTTTTTCTGGAAGAACTCCGCAATTAAGTAGTGTCGAGCGAGGAAAGCTCTGGGAAGGTTGTACAGGGGGCAAGCAAGGAACAATGGCAATTGTTGCAGAGGTTGGGAGAAGCCAATAAAGGTATTATGAACACTGCCGACGTGAGAGAGGTTGTGGATGGTGGGTTTGATCGGAATAGTGGGCTGGATGACGTGGAGTTTGTTATCAATTTGGGAGTCCCATGAGGTTTGCCAGCAGTTATGAACAAGGGGAGCGATAAGCGGTTTGATGTCAGAAAGGGTTTTAGGAAATGAGGTAGGCTGAGGGCAAGCTTAGCAGCTGCATCAGCCCTGTCATTGCCAGGGATGCCAACATGGCTGGGTATCCAGAAGAAAAGAATACTTTTCCTGCAGAGGGTGGTCGAAAGAAGTTTTCGTCTGAGGTGGGATGTGGAGTTATCTCATTTAAGATTGAGTAAAGAAGCAAGGACAGCCTTGGAGTCTGAGAAGATGGCAAGAGAAGATTGACATATCCCATGGTTTTTAAGCCACAAAATCGCAGGACAATATATAATAGAAAACATAAAGACTGAGGAATCTGAGGCTATGATATCACAACTAGTCTGATTTCAGTGGTTTCAACACAAATGATACCAAACTTTAAACTTTAATATCTTCTTAACAGAATAAGATTTTTGAATGCTTTTTCACTATTTTGTTTCTTTTGAAGTCTGCTTTCATATAAGATATCATGCTTGACCACTGAATTAACTAATCCTTTAATATGTGATGGACTTGTTTCCTATGCAGCGGGAGCCATGTGCTCTCATCAACTTATGCAAAGAAAACCAGGGTTAAGCACTGGCCTGATGGGACTTCATTAGCCGAGCAAGGGTGTAACTTAAACTAACTTTTTGCCAAATGCTCTGTAATTCAGAACATAATGTACCTACTGACACCATGAAGTTGCATGTTTTTTTCCCCTTATTAGATCTTAAGAAGGAAGTAATCAATTTCTAATTCATTACAAATTTGTCAATACATCTAATTACTCCAATACAGGTATACAGTATGAGAATTTGCTTTAAAGGCAAAAAAATTGATATGTCCACTTCAAATCCTTCCCCTAATAATAAGTTGGCAAAAGTTTTTCTTGACTTAAATGGGACTAAATACGAAATAAAGTCCTGTCCCTCAGAAAACTGGGTCTTTAAAAAAAAATATAAATAAAATCTTGTATAAATCCCCACAAAACAAAACACAGAGTCATTTTTTAAAGTGATACATTCTTTCTTCACTGAATTTCATTGATTTTCTCTAAAGGTCTTTATTCCAGCTGTGAAATCCTTGTTGCCATAGCAACAGCAAAGACTTAAGGGCATTCATATCTATCCTTCAGCACTTGCTTGCCCATTCAAAACGTGTTGGGTTGAAGCTGTAGTAGGCACTCCTCACATGGTTATACTTTGACCAGGTGAGGAAAGAGGGCCTTCATCAAGATTTCTGACTGGCTTTCTGCTGGGCTGCCTTTTTTGCTCGGATCATTTCAACGAGTTCCTGAGAAAAGAAAACAAAAAAAGAACATTTTGAAATTACAATTCATTTTAACCTGTACATGCAAGACATGAGAGAAACATATGCCCCAATCTTACTTAGTTAACAGTGCAGTGAGAGCTGTTGTTGACATATGCCAAAGAGTGTTTTGGGAGTAAATATTCCTGTCATGCTTGATGCCACAAGGTAAACATGGTGAGGGTCTGATGGCAGAAGAGGGTTCTGGTGGAGAACTACCCCTCCCTCCAAGTTAGAAAAGGATGATCATGGATGGATCGTAAATGAGATTGGAAATGATACCTTTTGGTAAGGCCTTACATTCTTCAAGAAAAGTTATATTTTCTGTAAGAATGTTAAGAATATGTGTGTGAGGGTTAAGATTTAGAGTTAAATATCTGAAAAGGAAAAGCATAAATATTCCATAAATCTCACAATGGGACCAGTACTTGTCTCGCACCTATGCCTTCCTCGGCTCTTGGTGAGCCTCTTTTCCCCCCACACATCTTTAAGATATGAACATGCCCAGATCTGTCAAAGGATTGCTCCTTTCTATAAAGTGAAATATATTGATGATAGAAACGTGCTGTTTTCAGCAATTTGTTGTTCAATGGTTTGGGTTAATATTTGCTTTTCTCAAATGTTCGAGTTGATATCTGCTTTTATTGAACATTTGGGTTAATATCAATTTTCTTCAACACTTGGATTAATATCCATTTTTGTTGAACCTTTGGGTTAATATCAATTTTCTTCAACACTTGGATTAATATCCATTTTTGTTGAACCTTTGGGTTAATATCAATTTTCTTCAACACTTGGATTAATATCCATTTTTCTTGAACCTTCGGATTAATATCAATTTTTGTTGAACATTTGGGTTAATATCTGGTTAAACAGTAATGTTTCCTACCTTATATCTCTTGATGCATTCCTTCTTATCTCTTGTGGGTACAGCGCCTGCTATTTTGTCCCACCTCTCAGAAGTCTGGGCCGGAAAAGTCTTTAATGCCTGCTCCAGTCGTTTCTGTTCATCGGCTGTCCAGGGTCTATCAGTGTCAGCTTTTATAGAATGTATAACGGGTAATACTATCAATCTGAAGAATTTCTTGTATGCTTGAAGACGTAATTTCACGTAATAAGTCTCATTTAGTGCAAATTCGGTGAAACAAAGGGAAAGATAACCCTATTTATAAGTAATGACCACAAATTTCTTCTCCCCGTATTAATCTGTTAATAGGAATTCAGGCTAGCTTACAAACCATACCCCAAAGGTTTTGTGATGCCTTTTTTCATATGCTGATTGATTTGTACATTTTGTATCAACTGTCATGTCATTGCATATCATGAAATTTGTATCATTTGTTCCATGATACTCATTCATAAGCCACACCCACCATACTATCAATGAAAGATTGACAACATTAGCATTTGCACAATAACTAAAAGCATTACCATAGCAAGTATGATGCAAAAACAATTGCTCATTTATCCTATTTCAAGAATTTTTCAGTAAGCTCCGCCTACTCATTAATATTCATGACATTACTACCACAACATTAAAACATAAGTACAGACCATAACCCATCTGTGTACCACATATGGCATAAATCCAATATACAATTCATGAGATATGGTGTTTATATCATTTAGCACTTTCATTTATGATTTAGCCATGCCCACCATGCATATTAATGACATCTGTTGATAACATAAGCTTGTACACAATGACCAACAGTATTATAATGCCCAATATGATGCAAAACAGACATACAATTGCTCATTTATCTTTTTCTAAATTTTCACTTTAAGCCCCGCCCACTTATTCATATGCATGGCATCACCACCAAAACCAATAGGGTACATCTATAGACCATGGGCTATCTGTGTACCACATATTACATGAATCCAGTTAATAGTTCTTGAGATATCATGATATACAAGCTTTTTGTTTACAAAATCATATTAAGCCCTGCCCACTATGCACATTAATAAAAGTCAATGTTTTCGTTATACATGAACATGTGCACACTAGCTAACATCATTATTAGACCATATATGAAACAAAACAGACATGCAGTTGTTAAAATATGAGCATTTCCAGATTTGAGCATTAAGCCTTGCCTACTTATTAATATGCATGACATCACCACCAAAAACAATAGGGCACATCTATGGACCATGGGCTATCTGTGTACTAAATATGACATGAATTCAGTTTACAATTCTTGAGATACTGTGTTTACAAGCTCTTTTCAGCAAAATCATATTAAGCCCCACCCACTATGCATATTAATGAAATTCTATGTTTTTACATCATGAACATGTACACACCAGCTAACATCACAATTATACTAAATATGAAAAAAACAGACATGCATTTGTTAAAATATGAACATTTCAAGATTTTTACATTAAGCCCTGCCTACTCCTAAATATACATGACATCACCACCAAAACAATAGGGTACATTTATGGACCAAGGGCTATCTGTGTACCACATATGACATGACTGACTCCACTTTTCCAATCTTGAGATATCGTGTTTTACAAGCTCTTTTCAGCAAAATCAAAGGGCAGTTAATACGTTGAATACGGTATTAAAGCAAAATATACATGGTTGAATTTTCCCTGATGTCAATGTTTAACTTTTGTTCAAACATATCTTCTGTATTATCAAAATGTCACCTATTGATATAAAGATTGCCACAAATAATCTTCATATCATACAAAGATGTTTTATTTTTAGGGGAGGGGGGATGGGGAGAATTGATACAAAGTACTGAATGTAATAAGTGTATGAGCATAAATTTGCCTTCTTAGAAATAGAAGGCAAAAGTGTAATTATTTTCATCAGTGCTGATTACAGTATAATATCAGGAAAGAAAGAGTCATAGCAATATTCAAATACAACATCAAATTCAAAATCAAACTGTTTTTAAGATCCGAAGTCATTCACAAATTTGCAATTTTTAAATGAATTACTTGCAAGAGAGCTTCTGCACGTACTACAATCAACTCACCACCATTTATATCTGCCTTTTCTGATGGTACCACATTTGGATCTTCACGTTTTGGTTTCCCTCTCGACTGCTCAAATTTGTCAAATGCCTTCTTGTTTACCTCCTCCTTCACGGACGGATCTGTGATGGCATGACAAGAAGAAATTGAAAGTCATATTCAAGTACATCCATGTAATAAATAAATATTCCTGTGAATTTTTTTTTTTACACATATGATAAGATGAATATTAACCCTTACTCTACCACGCGGCAATAATATCGCCATGTAGCGATAACGTTTTCAAACTACCGTTTTCTAAATATAAAATCGAAACCTTCCCAAAATCATATCAGGGTGCAAATAGTTTCATTGCAAAGATCTCCAAAGATCTTTTATAATATTGTATTTTTTGGGGAGGTCTATACTCACTTTTTTTCGGTAAACTTTGTCCAAATAATAAGAAATTTCACTTTTTGTTTAAATTGTCCCAAAAAATGTATATTTTTGAAAAATTGACAAAAATTGCTTAAAAATAAATTTAGATTGTATTTTTTCTTTATAAAATGTGGACAAGTCATATTGTCCAAATCTAATCAAATTTTGCTCATACCTGGTCATATTTTAAAAATTATTTGTAAAATATGTAAAATTTTGTGATGTTTGGTGATTGTTTGACCCTTCTTGTTTAAAAAAATCATGTGATGTAATGAAAAGTTTCCAACACCATTCTGTAGCGAAACAATGTGCATTCACATGGATTGCTGCAATAAAAGACATACCCCCTTGATCGATCCTAACAACGTTTTATAGCTACGTCACCCAAGTTATTTTTAGATTTTTTGACATTTATGTTGAACGACAGAAGAACGTGTATCCTGAAACTTATTTGAAAGTGAAACTGACGATTAGAAAGTCAGAAGGCTTATCGCCAGTGATGGAAATCTTTTAGTACCTGGACCCAACCCATAAGAGGTCCAAAGATTATCAGAACCAGCTGGTGAAATGATTTTTTCAAATTTCTAAAATCGTGAGTGCATTTTTCAAACTTCATGCTTACTAACGTTACCGTTAGGCTCAATGTTACACATAGCTAACGTTAGTGCAGATCCTTGCAAATTTAAGCAAAAACACTATAATTTAGCTGGGATTGTCACCTTGTAAGGATTATAAGCAAGTAGATGGGTCACTAAAATCTGATGTGATTAACATGAATTGTCCTTTTTATAGTAATTTTAGATGAAACTTTACAGATCGACCTTTAACTTGTAGTGCAACAGTGCCCATACACCTATTCCGCGAAATCTCGATTCCATGTTGTGAGGTTGTAATGCAATGGAGTAGGATTACAATCTTAAGGGGAAAGGGTCCCATGTTGTGGGAAAGAGACACATGTTGGGGAAAAAGACCCATGATGGGGAAAAGAGACCCATGATGGTGGGGACCAAGCAGCCCCATTTAGGGGAAAAGAGACCCATAATTGTGGGGGCCAAGCAGTCCCATTCAGGGGGAAATCCTTTTCTTTAAAGCAATTTAGATCCTGGAAGAGGGCCATCTTTTTTGGGGGGATGGCATTACCTCTGGTCCCCCTCCCAATATAAACAAGCCAGAAAAAAGCCCAACCCTTGTATTTTCTTGGAAACAGTTAAAATTGTATTTCTCTTAAGGATTTTCCTGTGTTTGGACAAATTTGTTGACATTTCATATGCAGTACCAACTCTTACTGAAGGATACCAAGTTTGGCAATGTCAACATGATTACTGATGCTCAGAACCATTTTTGGAATCAACAAATGTAAGTTTCTACAAGACATTCAGCATAACCTGAAAAAATTTAAGAATTTTCAAAGCTTCCAATGGCTGAAATTGGGTCATAAACTAAAAATTTCAAGCCTGTGCATAATAAATGAGGTAAATTAGCTAATTTGCATATCATTTGCATAACATTTTTATTGAAATATTGGTGTAAACATTTCCTTTTTATATTATATTAGTTTTGTGCATCATAGAAAGGAACAATGCAGATTTATAGGCAAGTATAGTGCCAAATCCTATCAGACAGATTACTGTCAAAATCAGAGGTCAATTTTTAGGTTAAAAATGTCAAAATATTTAAATTGATCTAAGAATTTTTTTCTTGCTCCAAAAAAATCAAGAGCACTATCAAATGAAAGGTCCTTCTTTTAACAATTTTTAAAAACTATCATTTTTTCTTCTTCTAATTAGCCACAAGAGAGCAGAATATCACAAAGATAGCAGTTTTAGGACATCTAATAATCTGAATAACCTCAATTGAATAAATTTGCATATTTG
Source organism: Chiridota heheva (assembly GCA_020152595.1). Classification (NCBI taxonomy): domain Eukaryota; kingdom Metazoa; phylum Echinodermata; class Holothuroidea; order Apodida; family Chiridotidae; genus Chiridota; species Chiridota heheva. The sequence goes on along the minus strand of JAIGNY010004213.1, from coordinate 288,236 downwards.
ACCAGAGAATTATGCAAACCAACATAAAGTCCAGTCTTAGCTTCTAAATAACATAAACTTATTAGTTAAAATGAAAATAAATTTGTGAAAAAGCACCTTTTCTAAAAAGTTCCCTAAAATAACACTTGTAATCTCAAATGCTCTGGTAGAGTAAGGGAAGGTCTGATGACATCTAAAGGCAACTTGGGATCAATTGCTTCAAATAGAAACAGACTATTATAACAGCAAAAAATCACATCAAAATCATTTAAAAACGTACAATTTCACATTTTCATATTCTTGGCCTTATTGCACAGGCAGACCTCTTTAATAATAATAATGTCTAAAATTTATAAGGCGCTAATTATAACTAACCTCAGTTGTGAGAAGTAAGGTTGTGATGGTTATCCGTTTACCGCTTACCCGCTTTTGCTATTATCCATTAAGAAAATCATATTCTGTGTAATCCAAAGGTTATTTCAATTCTTATGTTTGTTATCTAAAAATTCACGAAAACCCAACCTTTTTCTTCTTGTGATCTTTGCACACTAAGTTATTGCCTTCTCATTTCACCCAAGGTCCACATGCACAGCGCAATGTATTTATACTGTACCTGGGATGGAACACAGCTAGCTTTCACTTATAAGGAAGGCCCAGGCTAGTGCTTATTTACATAACCCGTCAAATACACATGCAAAAAATTTCCACCCATTCATTCACAATCAAATCACAGTTCATACAGTATCTCCCAATCACTGGCCGGCCACATGCAAATCTTTTGCTCACAGCCATGCTGTTACTCCTAAGAAGGTCATGGGGATACCGTACAAGCTTGTATTGCAGGAATTTGTCGCTTAAAGAAGTCATTTTCGGTAACCCAGTTATAAGTGGAGCAATCCATGTTGGAATGTTCAACCAATCAAACATCGGTGCATCTTGGGTAAACCATGCAGTAAGCAACATTTGTCTCTGGTGTGTTACATTCCATTCAGGGGGTTACAATGTTAAAATTCTAGTGACTTATGATGAGAAAGGTTTAGTGTGATGGTGAATGCACGTGGCATTATGTAAGCCTGGAGTTGTTTTTAGCAACAAATACCTTGTTTATGTTCTGAATCACAATCAAGGCCAACATATTTAAACTGTCAATTCAAAGAACTGACTCACAGGAGTGTTTGTTGCTTGAAAATGTTATTATGATGAATATTTTTTGCCTGGAGGGTGGGGTTTGCCTTTCAAATTGCAATGTAATTTGCCTGCAATTTTCACTTCAGTTTGAAAGTAGAGGTTATCAAGAAATGTACTAAATTTGAGTAATTTGCACAAATAATTATATTCTTGTGGTAACTCTTTTTTAAATATCCATATTTGACTGTTCATGTTGTTATTATTTTTGCAGGTTTCCTCTTCCCCCCCCCCCCTCTTCCATATGAATGTGTCTACATTTAGGGACCTTGTGGCCAACAACTACATTTCTCATGTGATGGAATATTAAGATTAAGATAACAAAATAAATAATGGCAGGAAAGTTAACTTGGGGGGATGGGCAGATTGCCAAAAAGTTGTTTCCAACCTTTTCTTACATTCCATGTGGAAGAATCATTGAGTGGGCCAGGCAATAGTTGAGAGGAATCCCATATCAAATTTGAACTGCGCATGTATTAGAAACCCCTGAATATCTCAAGCGTGAGGTATTGCGGAATTGCTGTGTGTGTACAAACACGTGCAGTATATGTTACAATCGATTTGGCCTACTTAACTTTGCTGACAGTGCTTGGATTATATCAGGATTATTGACAATAAAGTTTTGCTTTGTTTTAATTTATTTTGCAGGATTGTTTATGGTATGTTCCTTACAAACTTTCTTCAATAAAAACTAGGTTTTCAATGTGTAATATTGTGATTTTTTTGTTTGGTTGTTTTCATTTTCTTAAAGAAGATATTACATCATGTGTAATGAAAATGTTTGAACCCCGGTGCAGACCTGCCAACCTTTAGGATCACCAAACTGTATTTTGGAACTACAAAAGTTGTATTTTTGATAAAAAAAACTGTAATCTTCAAACAAAATGTACAAAACAAAAGGTTTACTGTAGCTGAAAAAAATTACCATTATCAAAGCCATATTTAAACATTAATATCACTCACAAAATTACCACATAATACAAATTACAACATGCTTGAAACACTGTTAAAACTGCGTGTATTACAATTTACACATGTAACTTTAGCTACCAAACCACATGTTTCGTTTGTATATAGGCACCGTGACAATCATTCATCTCTCGTATGCAACGTTCTAATTGGCTACACTTGGGCGAAAAATTGTTGTTTACATCCCATGCACCAATCACGGATGCCCTAGCTTAAGGTAGGTTGCCTTATGCATAATTAACTTGTAGTCTACACTTTTTGGCGGCAGCCGCAATTGAATCTGAATCTGAATCGCTTAAGTCGGCAAAAATCCTTCAAGAGGACATAAACGCCAACCGAGCATAAAAAGTATGTGTAAACAAAAATTAAAAAACAAAATTAAAAAAATTAAATCAAATATTTTTATATTTTTTTTGGTATAATAATAATAAAAATAGAAATAAATAAATCGTATTCTGGTGCCAAAAAACGTACAATCGTATTCTCAACATTTTCCCGTATTAAATACGGCAAAATCGTACTAGTTGGCAGGTCTGCCGGTGGTGTGCATTCCCTTTCCATTAGTACCATTTATTTTCCAAGAACCTTTGTCTTGCATTTATCAGTTAGGATATAAATTTACCACTATTGCATCCACTTGTTTATTGTTTTTACCCCAATCATGGAAATGCAATCCAGCATCAAATGACAGTTGGCTTTGCAAGTTTGCATTAGGGAATAACCGGTACATGCATGTACGTGTGAGCAGGTGAACTGTATAATATATTACGTGGCTGGATGATTATGTCATCATTTATGGTTAAACAGTTAACCGACTGTAATGGTGATGGTTGTATGTTTATGAAAAAATGCTAACAGTCACAACCTTAGTCAGAAACCCCGTACGTAATTGTACTCCCGTCAAATTCTCAAGACAGCAGCTCGAGATCAGCACCATGAAATTGACTAAACCGGGACAGAAAGTGAAATGAACACCCGCGTTTTCACACTTCTGTTTTTGAATAGTGTTCAGAGAACCAGGCAGGGGTGACTCTCTTGCCGTTGAACCGACAGCTTACAGCCCCTCCGAAGGACGGTGTCATCCAACCATTGGTCCATGTCTCCCAATGGCCGGATTAGGGGTGCCGCAGATGACATACAGCTACCCTCAACGCTTGGGGTATTTGTCTGCATAGCTGTGGAAAAATCTCCTAGTTGTATTGCATGAGACTCAAACCTGGAACCTCCTGTATCTCTGTCGTGTGCTCTACCAACTGAGCTACCAGTTATGTAAATCCTTTGTTTTTTAATTCTCCCTAAAATATATTTTGAAGGACGACATCTAAATACATCTGCGATTTTATATCTTGATCATATTCTAAACAACACTTAATCAACAAAGAAATAATAGTTTTAACTGGTTAAAACTGAAGAACACATTTTTAAAAATTCCTGAAGGATTTTGAGCTGTGAATGAGCCCTTGAATTCTAAAAGCTTCATATTTGATTGAATTAAAAAACTATACTAGCTATTTCTGAAAATTAAACAGTATTTCACTCAATATTGCACTTTTCTTTCACATATGCCAAACCTGCTACATGTCACATATGCCAAACCTGCTACATGTCACATATGCCAAACCTGCTACATGTCACATATGCCAAACCTGCTACATGTCACATATGCCAAACCTGCTACATGTTTAAAAACAAATTTGTAAAAAAAAAACAGGTTGATATCTTATTCTGTTTTGGAGTTCTTGCATTTCAAAGATTTCACCAGTGTAATCTCATCACAAGAGAAGGATAATTAAAATTTAAGGTGTCCTTTAAAAAAACTGCTTTCCTTTAAAAAACTTACCAAGTTTTTGTAGATTTTTGGTTTTAGAAATGACATCCTTAGCTGTTCTTGTGACCCCTGATGTTGAATGATTGTTGATAAAATCTGCAATTACATCATACCTAGAAAAAACAAACATCAAAAATTAAAAAAATTGCTATGATGTACCAAAGGAAATCTTGTCCCAAAATGTTTTATTATACTAGTTACATCACTTCTGCGGTGTTAACTGATTGGTCGAAACGTTTACACAATCATCAATCATGCAACCGACAAGCCAATTAATAACTGCCAAGGAAGCAACGTTACTAGTAGGGATGTGCATTTTCGTTTAATTCATTAAACAATAAATGATCAGTGATGCATTGTTGATCAAGTGCTCCCTTGTGTCAGCATTGAATGCTAAGATGGCAGACATCGGCTGCATCTAGAGTTTAAAGACAATCCATAATCATTTTTGCTATAAAGCCACGTAAGTGAACAAGATATTGATTTTGGTGCATTTACGGAATTATTACAAGACATTCTGAGGATATTTTCACTATACAGAGTACAGAATGTGGTGCACAGAATAACATTGTTGCCGTCGGCAAATGGGCTTAGCATTGTTTGTAACAATGATTAGGCCTAGCACACTGTATTGTGCTTGTATTCTGATGACTTTTTGAGTTTGTCACGATGGACAAATCAAAGTTATTGATGCTGTAAAGGGGAAAATATTGATTTTCTTTGCACAATTTGATTCTCCAAAGTGAATGTTAAGTGGTTAAAATATGGGGTATGGTTTGAATTAAAGTTTTGAGGCCAAAATTTTATCTAAACGAAACACTAATTATTGTAGCGGTAAATGATAGTAACGATTGTTTATCGGTTAGTCGATAAATGGTCGCATCCCTAGTTACTAGTATGATCAGATTTATTTGGTAAGGTCAAGCACTTTTGAGGTATTCATTAAATGTCTGTAGCAAATATTATTATGATAAAATTGCACATTTGTAAATAAACAATTATTTAAGGAAGCAATGGCTACGTTGCAAAACGCCTCCTTTTTTCTGTATGTGAATTTCAGGATGATATGCATAAGGTAACAAAATGAAAAAAAGTTACCAAAAGTTTGCCAATAAAATAAAACAATATACTTCAAATTTGGTAGATAATTCTTTTTTGCTTAATATATTTGGATAATTTTTCAAATCAAGACACTCCTCACTGTCCAGATACATTTCTTGCACATTACACAGAAATGGCAATAAGGAAGGAGACTGTTCTTATATATGAAAGCCTATCAGGCTGGTGCTTGTTTTGCACATGAGCATGATTCTTTAACAACTGAACCTCCATGTTATTATATTTATGTTCCAGTAATTTTAATTATGATTTTTTTTCATATCATTCAAACAATTTTTCCTTTGCCTTGCCTTTTAAAAGGACTATGAACAGATCTATTCAGCTGTACTGTAAATCATTAATAGCATTTCTAGAAAGTTACCCTTTAGTGTTGGGTAACTTCCTTACAAGGGAGTGGTATCATTTACAGCAAAAGTGATAAACTCTTATCCACTTGCATCATAAGGTTTGAACTTTCTATTTTATATTTATATGGACAGGTAGAATTATATGGCTAAGATGTATCAAATAACAAGTAAATAGCAAACAACTCCATCAAAAGCACATAAAAATTGAACATTATAAATACATTTTATTCACTTGGCACTTCTATCATGCAAATTGTCTATTAATGGATAAACATAACTTATTCTTATGTAAACCCATTATCAATTCACTGCAGAACTTTTTAAAAAAAGAAAAAAAAAAGATTCTAAGAGCTTTTAGATCTTTCCTTTATCAAAATATAAGAGAAATATACATTCTTATCATTGCTAGTGACTAAAACTGACACAAAATCACTAAAAGCAATAATGAAGCAATATAATATTATATTTCTAATGTCCATATGTTTTAACATTTTACACCTTACTAAACATTTATGTTTTACACTGTAATGCTTTTAGAAAGTCTTGTTAAATATTTTATACAATTTTCTTGTTATTTGAATCATTTTTCATTATGCAAATGTATACTTTAACTTCTATTTATGCATATCTTTAAATTCATACAGAATTTAATCAATTGAAGTTGTCTTGCCAAATATATTTTGCAACTAAATATTCCTGATTTTAAAGTTAAGAGTATATTAATACAAATTCAAGCAGAATAAAGATTTTCTGCATTAGATTTGTGCAGGAATATCGCACAGGGATCCCATTTCTCTATGGATCCTGTCGGCACTTCCCACCAATCAGCTGAGGGCTGACATGTTAATGTCCTGTGAGTCTATCGTCATCCAAAGACACATGTTGTCCTTGTGACTTGTATGACCCACAAAATCAACTTAAAAATTGTAATTGTTTAAACAATATCTTCTTTTCTAAACAAATACAGAACAAAGTTTGAATCTCATTTCTAAAAGTTAAAAAAAAAATCTTTTTGTCATATTAAGATTTGGATATGAGAGATTCTCTACTCAAAGGACCTCCATTTGTTTCCTCTTTCTGCACAGTTATATAAATTGTATTTTGTGTCTTTTTTATTCATATCTTTGTGATTCAAATCATTTTCACTCATACTATGACAAAGGTGCTCTTAAAATTATAATAATTCTTTTTGGTTTTCTTTACCTGGACACTGTCCCTGCAGGGAAGAGATTGACAGCTTTATAAGTAACTTTAAATCGGCGCCGTCCCATGCCTTGCCTTTCCCACCCCCGCCTCCTCCTGCCTTCTGAGTTTGTGCTTCCCTCTGCTTTCTTAACTCTTCATGCTTCTCTTCTTCAAATTCTCTATTAACAGTCTCCATCTGAAAATAAATATTGAAAAAAAGTGAAAAAAAAAAAGAGGGATTAATTTTGCTGAAACTTCCTTTAACCAGACATCACAAATGATACAAATCCTCTTGCAGCTAATAACATGCTTTCCAGCCTGTCACACCTGCCATCCCACCCTCTGTACCATGATACTTTTCTTCCTACAGGAAATCATAAACAAAAATCCAGATGCCATTCTACCACATACCCATATGTTATCACACCTGCGATCAAGATGACATCCAACGATATGACTTGCCACCCTGTCCCACATGCCATTTCATGCTATCCCACATGCTATCCAACCCTGTCCCACATGCCATCCCACCTAAAATCTAGATGCCTTCCATTACATGCCATCCTGTCCCAGATGCCATGCCACCCTGTCCCACATGTCATCCCACCCTGTCCCCATGCCATCCCACCTGATCCCAGATGCTATCCCAGCCTGTCATAAATGCCATGACACCACCTTGTTTTACATGCCATGCCACCCTGTCCATCCCTCCCTATACTAGATGCCATGACATCCTATCCCACATTCCTTGGGATCCTGTTCGACATGTCAACCTGTCCCACATGCCATCTCACCCTTTTCCATATTTCATTCCAACCTGTCCCCCATGCCATCCTACCTTCATCCCAATTCCTACATCTACAGTACCAATCATTATGCCATCTTCCACTCGACATTCTTTCCTCCCATCCTCTCACTTAAAACTATCAACCAAACATGGCCCATTCAACTGCCATCCCCTTCACCTGCCATCCTCCACAAATCTACCATCCTTCATTCACCTACCATCCTCCATTCCTCAATATGCCCCATTCACCTAGTACCCCAACCCACCATTTGCCATACCCTCATCTACCAAATATGCTCTTAACCAACTAATCATTTCAACCTTCACTATAACCTTCACTTACTCCATTGCAGCACAGCTCCCCATAACTTAAATCTGACTCCCAATAAAATCATGCTCAACCTTTTTCCCTCATAAACCAGATAGAGCTAATTTATCTACCAAATCAAAATGAAAATTCATTGTTGATTAATTTGGAGTTAATCAGAAGTCTAATCTATTCAAGCGAAGACTAATTCTTTTTTCTTTTCGCAATTCATTCCATTAAAAAAATTATTAATTTAGCCGTCAGCTCCATTATTCAACCTTTTTTCCATCCCAGAACAAAGTTTTTTCAAAGCAAGATTTTCCATTATATAAATTCCTTTTTATAAAATAGTTGGAATTCCTTTTTGAGGGTTAAAATCTATTGTTCCCCAGTAGCTGAACAATGCATGAGGTTGGACGGACAATGGATGTGGATGGATGGAGGGTAAAGATGCTATATCTCCTCTTCACCAACTTTGTTGGTGAGGGGATAAAAATCAGGTTCTTTAATTTACGGATTTGCATATCAGAACTGCAATAAAGCAGTTTAGGTAGGCTATACCCACAAAAGATGTATCCAATACTATCTACTGCTTTCTCCAGGCAAGTCACATTACACAAGCAGAGTAATAGAACCTGAGGCAAATAAAGGTTTCGTTGACATTGTAGCTACAACCTACTTGATCTGATTTGATAGATGTTCAGGTACACTATACAATGATTTACAGCCTTCTTGATCTGATTTGATAGATGTTCAGGTAGACTATACAATGATTTATAGCCTACTTGATCGATTTGATAGATGTTTAGGTGGACTATACAATGATTTACAGCCTACTTGATCTGATTTGATAGATGTTCAGGTAGACTATACAATGATTTATAGCCTACTTGATCTGATTTGATAGATGTTCAGGTAGACTATACAATGATTTATAGCCTACTTGATCTGATTTGATAGATGTTCAGGTAGACTATACAATGATTTATAGCCTACTTGATCTGATTTGATAGATGTTCAGGTAGACTATACACTGATTTATAGCCTACTTGATCTGATTTGATAGATGTTCAGGTAGACTATACAATGATTTATAGCCTACTTGATCTGATTTGATAGATGTTCAGGTAGACTATACAATGATTTACAGCCTACTTGATCTGATTTGATAGATGTTCAGGTACACTATACACTGATTTATAGCCTACTTGATCTGATTTGATAGATGTTCAGGTAGACTATACAATGATTTACAGCCTACTTGATCTGATTTGATAGATGTTCAGGTAGACTATACAATGATTTATAGCCTACTTGATCTGATTTGAAGATGTTCAGGTAGACTATACAATGATTTACAGCCTTCTTGATCTGATTTGATAGATGTTCAGGTAGACTATACAATGATTTATAGCCTACTTGATCGATTTGATAGATGTTCAGGTAGACTATACAATGATTTATAGCCTACTTGATCTGATTTGATAGATGTTCAGGTAGACTATACAATGATTTATAGCCTACTTGATCTGATTTGATAGATGTTCAGGTAGACTATACAATGATTTATAGCCTACTTGATCTGATTTGATAGATGTTCAGGTAGACTATACAATGATTTACAGCCTACTTGATCTGATTTGATAGATGTTTAGGTAGACTATACAATAATTTACAGCCTACTTGATCGATTTGATAGATGTTCAGGTAGACTATACAATGATTTATAGCCTATTGATCTGATTTGATAAATGTTCAGGTGGACTATACAATGATTTATAGCCTACTTGATCTGATTTGATAGATGTTCAGGTAGACTATACAATGATTTATAGCCTACTTGATCTGATTTGATAGATGTTCAGGTAGACTATACAATGATTTAAAGAATCTGTACACATAGGTTATGATGCAAGAATGCTGGTAAAAACAATAAAGCATCTTGAATATATGTGACTGTTGTCGTTAGATATGGGACTGTTATAGTTAGACAAAATAGTAAAACCAGTAATATATTGGTTTAACTACCTACTTTGAAGCAAACTTATATTAGGCCTGTCCCTGAAGAAAAGTCATATCATTCTAAAAGTCTTCAACTTCATACATTTATAGGCAAAGTCTATATAATCTGCTTATGTCAGTAGACTATGCAATGAGGTATAGTATTTGTACACAAAAGGGTTATTAATAACTCCACTTTACTGTAATTCATTATCAAGATAAGTGGACACACGAAGCAACACTCATACAACTACCCCAAAGGATTGACTTCGGTAGTCTCATCTTGCATGACAGACAAAAAGGGAAACAAAGATTATAGCAATATCTCCTTAACAGAAAGATTGTTTAATGATTTTTGCTCATGTCCTCTGTCACATTAATGAATAAGCTTGAGAGCACGATACTAATCCTTTCATATAATAACATTCAAATTCATACAACAGCAAAAAGCCAACTAATATGGTTTTTTTCTTTCCTTTTTCACTTTTAACGTCACATTACTGTACTGTTGTATCCTATAAAATGCTGAGGAACAGGTACCATTTTTACAGTCTCTGGCATGACCTGGACCATGGTTGAGCATGTGTCTCCAGGCTGAAAAGTGAATGCTCTACCAGTCAAGCCAACATTCGGTTACAAATTAAGGCATTTTACTTTTTACACTTAAAACAATGTTTTAATCAATTTCTAAAATAAAATTGAAGAACGAAGTCTTACCTCACTTAAAAAGGCTCCTTTTGCTTCTTCTCCTGATTCGTCAAGTTTTTCATTTAAAGCTTGTAACCTGAAAAATAACCGTAAAAATGATATGAAGAAAATTAATATTTACCTATGATAATTTCATATACCAAAAATCAACTTTAATCTATCAGCAAAATCCTATCAATCAAATATAGGAAAATATAACCTCTAATACATCTAGAGTGGCTCAGTGGTTAAAGAGTGGCTCAGTGGTTAAAGAGTGGCTAAGTGGTTAAAGAGTGGCTCAGTGGTGAAAGTGGCTCAGTGGTTAAAGAGTGGCTCAGTGGTTAAAGACTGGCTCAGTGGTTAAAGAGTGGCTCAGTAGTGAGAGTGGCTCAGTGGTGAGAGTGGCTCAGTGGTTAAAGAGTGGCTCAGTGGTTAAAGAGTGGCTCAGTGGTGAGAGTGGCTCAGTGGTTAAAGAATGGCTCAGTGGTTAAAGAATGGTTGAGTCATGCTAGAATTCAAATGGTACTGGGTTTGATTCCTGCCATGAGCACTGCATTGTGTCTTTTAACAAGACACTTTACTTGCTTCAATCCACTCAGCTGTAAAATGAGTACCAGCACTGCTGGGGAGTTAATCTGCGATGGACTGGCATCTCGTCCAGGGCGAGTCATCCGCTTGCTCCATGGAAAGCGGGATAAGCACCGTCCCTATAAGCCTAATGGCTTGGATTGATTTAACTCAGCTACAATCTTGGACAAAACTTGTTGAAACACTTAGTGAAAATATGTGATGATTTTCATAAACCAACTTTTCTATTGTAAATTATTCCACATTTAGAAATCATTATTGCTGGAAATCTTCTTCAATGCCTATTCTTTCATTTGTAAATAATTTTTAGAATTGAAGGAATTTGTTAAAATTTCATTGACGCCGCCAGTATCCTCTTCCCTTACCTGACTATCTTAACCCTCCTCCCCTCCCCTCCCCCATTCAATGTTGACCATTATTAATGTGTTTTTTTGGAAATGACTTTAAAACATAAATAAATCCAACATTGAAAAGGAGGGAGAGGGTAGGGAGTTACAATTCTTAGAAGAAAAAAAAACATAACGCTATAACATATGTTGTTCTCATAACGCTGAATTGATCCAATAGTTTTGTCCAAGATTGTAGCTAGCATAATATATATAATATACATGATTACAGCAGTTTATGGTGACGGTACCTTTCAACTTCATGTTGAGCATCCCGCAGGTGGATTCTGCACTTTACAAGACTAAGCCTTCACCGTTATTATTAATTAACAGGATGTTGGAATTAATGATTAAATTTTCCGTGGTTCCAACTGAATGTGTCCCAAATTTTCAGCGGGTTATGGTGACGGTACCTTTCAACTTCATGTTGAGCATCCCACAGTTGGATAATGCACTTAACGAGACTAAGCCTTCATCGTTATTATTAATTTACAGGTTTGGTTTTGGTTTGTTGATGTTTCAATCCGAGTCAAATAAGCCAAGAGGGTGTAATGGTGTAAGAGTTACGATAATGAGGAGATGGCAGGTTTGTAAGGGAGATAAAGGGGAAAGGCTGAATGTGGGAGAAAAATTTAGGTCAAAAGAAAGGGGTGTGTAAGATTAGGTGTAGAGAGGGAGGGGAGGAAATTATATGTGGTGGAAGAGGTTGTTGTTGCAGAGGAACTTGATGTTTGAGGAAGAACTGTTTTTGAATAGGTCTGAGATTGAGGAGAGAAGAGAATGCTGATTAGCTTTGCATCATGCAGACTTGGAATTAATAATTAAATTTCCCACGGTTCCAACTGAATGAGTCCCAAATTTTCATGTGAAAAATCGTGGAAGAACAAGAGCAATGAATTGTGGGTGTCACTTGCTTTTAATTATTCTTTTTTCTCATTTTTTTAAATGAAAAAATATAACTTGCAAGCTTGTAAATATTGAATTCATTTTCCTTCCCATGTTTCATTGTATGAAAAAAAGGTTTCTTCCCGTAAACTCCTGTTTTTCCCGCGGTTTTAACCACCGGAACCATAAATTTTCTTCTTCCAACTCCGACATCATGATCAGTAATGACCTACCTCACAACAGACAGCTTTTCACACAGTTTTTCCACTTCTTGCATATGATGTACCCGCTCCTCCTCAGTACTGCTAAAGTAATTGTAAGTCTATGAGGAATAAGATCAAAAAACAAATATTTTAAAACATTTTTTTCCCCTTTCTACTTGTACTGCACACACCACTGATAAAACATGCTGTTTTATCCTACAAATACAAGTAACAATTGAAGAAAATTCTTGTTCCTCATTTATTTAAAAATCGTGGCTTTGCCTACAAAAAGTAAAGTGTAACTTTTGCTTCGGATTACAAATTTATATGTGAATGCATTGTATTGCCAGTTGTAAAAATGAAAAATTAATGCCATGCAATGCACACAGTATTAATTCAAGATACTGAATAACTTGGGCTGTTTTTAGTCAATTGCCTTAAAATTGCCACAGTGTTAATAACTCACTGATGAAAACAGCATTAAAAATCCAAATGAATCCTCTGCCACAGACTACACACTTAATTTGACCTGTAGAAATCCCATCTACAATAACCTGGCTCTTCACAAGAACTTCTTTTGTTTGCATGCAGATGATAAGGAGTGTAATAAGTGATGCGTAAAATAACCAGAGTTATTATCTGTGGAGGGTTTTTGAATTGCTTTTAGCAGTCTAAAAGTCGTACCTGTAGAAATGGAGGTTTTTGAGTGAAAAGACTGTCTTAAAGAGTCCTATGTAAAGTATTCAAAAATCATTTGTGTTTGTCATTCAGATTTGTGTACAAATGACTGAAATCAGACTAGAAGTGACACAACAGTTTTACTTTAAAAGTCTTAATCTTTCATTGAAATATTTTCAGGGTTATTGCATATATGTGGATAGTATTAAAACAGAGTCCAGTGAACTCTGAAAACATGATCTTAAGAAATTTTCAACAAATATATTGTTTCAATTAGTAAGAAAATAACTTACTTTTTCCATAAAATACATTGCCAACTAGAATGTTAGCACTCTGTAGAGTGCATACCTCTGCCCACTAGATAATACCAACAGGCCTAACATTTGGGTAATTTCACCCCCATTCCCAACACAATCTATCTCAGAAATCATGGACCCACTTAAAGTTTTATCCCCAAATCTCTTCCTCACTTTTAATCAGTATTTGCCATTTGCATTCTAGACACTTCAGGTTTATCTACCTTCATTGTTTTATTCAGGCTAAGCATTCAATGTGTGAGTCGTTTTTCAAGCAAGATTCACATTCTATCCTTTTTCACTCATGATAAAAGCAATTGTTTTGATTCTCTTTGATACCCAACCATTAGATTTTCTTTTCTTTGGGAGTCCAGAAAATGAAACATTCCATTGCAAAGTTTAAACCATACATCTTCATAGATCTCATCCAAATACAACCTACCCCTCCATTTCTGCCCTGCCCTTGTTCTAATTTTAATTCAACTCCTTCTTAAAGCAGTTACAAAATCACACACCATATTGAGTCAAAATCCAATCATCAGTTCTTGAGATATGTTGATGACAAACAGACAAATAAACAAACACAGGCAAAAACATAACCTCCATCCAATATCATTGGCGGAGGTTATCATAAAGAGAGTGGGGATGTTATGTCTGTTTGTTGATGAGGGCTTAACAGTACCATGACAACAATGGTCAAATTGTACGTGAGAGGTTAGACCATTCCAGAGGAAGGAAAAAAGATAATAGGAGAAGTCTGATAGAAGGATGGGGCTAATAGCCAGGAAGCTGGGACCGAAAGAAGAAGTGCAGAAGTGTAAAAAAGGGAAAAGGTGAAAGTATTTATGTCTGGCCCTATTCTACAGTAGACTTGCTATAGTCATTATCACACGCCCTATTCTACAGTAGACTTGCTATATTCATTATCACATGCCCTATTCTACAGTAGACTTGCTATAGTCATTATCACAAGCCCTATTCTACAGTAGACTTGCTATAGTCATTATCACACGCCCTATTCTACAGTAGACTTGCTATAGTCATTATCACATGCCCTATTCTACAGTAGACTTGCTATAGTCATTATCACACGCCCTATTCTACAGTAGACTTGCTATAGTCATTATCACAAGCCCTATTCTACAGTAGACTTGCTGTAGTCATTATCACACGCCCTATTCTACAGTAGACTTGCTATAGTCATTATCACATGCCCTATTCTACAGTAGACTTGCTATAGTCATTATCACACGCCCTATTCTACAGTAGACTTGCTATAGTCATTATCACACGCCCTATTCTACAGTGGACTTGCTATAGTCATTATCACACGCCTTATTCTACAGTAGACTTGCTATAGTCATTATCACACCTTTAGAACTTGATTTGAATGCAACATCTCAGCAGTTTCTAAATGACTGAATGTATATTTCTCTTTTCACCTTCTATCAAAAATTTAAATTACTGAGAGGTATCTGATGATGTAGTTTAATGCAAATACTCCTTCTGTTGAATTATTTAATTGACCTCACCAAGTACTGAAATAGGCCACACCCACTATAGCAACGCGTTATCTAGGTGTGGAAAACAAACCTCAAATCCGCAATCATGCATGACCAACGCAATGACATTTGGATGTTCATGTGACCTGCCGCAACATTTATGACACTTCTCCAGATCTTTAAAGTTCTTAGCAAAAGGAATAAACAAAATTCCGTTTGCTAACCATTCTGGGTAACGGAAACTTGATTAACAAAGCCCATAAGCGCAATATTTGTTCAACATTTTGTCGTCATTCTGTGTGTGTGCAGAAATATGTTTTCTGCAGTACATCACATTGATTGCATGAGCACGTGGTGTTAGCTAGCTGTACTGTGCCATAGGATTTTTGCCCCACTTAGATACGCAGATTTTGTTGCTTGGCAAATTCATACAATGAATGGTTCAAAAAGCTATCAATTATCTAACTTAGAGAGGTTAATTATAATCAAATCTGCATGAAAAATATGAAATCCATTCTGCACCTTGCATGTTTCCCTGAGATGCTTTCTCTCTTTTCTTAAAGCCTTCTTCTGGGCTTCTTTCTCTTTCTTGGCAACTTGAGCCTGCAAGAAAAAATAAATAAACATTTATCTTTCAAAGCACAGTAAAACATAAAAAGGGGCCTTAAAAGATAGTGGGGTGGTGAAACACCAGTTATCTTATTTGACAAAAACCAAAAGAAATACTGAAACAGTTCTTTTTTTTTTTTTTGTGTGCAGACCTGAAAAAAAAGCTATGGTTCCGGCGGTTATAACTGCGGAAAAATTGGGAATTCACGGGAAGAAATACAAATCATAATTTCTTTTTCAATAATAAAGATTATTTCTAATTTTTAGATTTCTTGAGTAAACAACAGTATGTGCTCTAAAAATACTCCCCATGTAATTGTGCGATGAAAAGCACATTAAATTGCAAAAGAAGGAAGAATATAAAGATGTATTTACTACATTAATATTATTTCTGACGTAATTTTGTGGGAAGATGTTTGACACCTTTATTCAGAACCGTGGGAATTTTCATAATTAATTCCAACTCTGTTCCACATTTAAGTTTGATCAGATTTGGAAAGAAGTGACTTAAACCATACTACCAACAACATTACAATCTGACAATCTTCTGACATGATTTGTATTATAATAAAATATGTTTTGAGATGGTCTTGCAATCATTGAATCTGTTCCACAGAAAAATAAAGACAAGTCTAGTGAAGTAACCATGATCCACCATCTGAATTTTTTTTGAAACAAATTCACTTAGGATGAAAGTTTAAATCTTTAAAGAATTAGTTCAGGGGTCAAGCATGTCCATCATATATGAAAGAGGATTTCAAGAGAAACAAAATGGTGAAGAAAGCATTCAAAAATCTTATACCATTAAGAAGATATTCCAGTTTAAAACTCTGTCTGATCCGTGCAGAAATGACTGGTGTAGTAAGTCCACTATGGAATGTTGGCATCTTCATCCTCACATTCTTAGCAATTACTAATGTATTTTATAGAAAGTTTGTTTAATTTTTTCACTATTTAGATTATTTGTCCTCAAACTTTCTTTAGGTGGAATATTAAAAGTAACCTTTTTTAATTCAATTGTAATAATTTTTTTTTGACATATCCCATGGTTTATGATATATCCCTTGGTTTTTAAGCCACAAAATATGATAGAATACATAATGACTTTGAGAAATCTGAGTAGATCACAACTAGTCTGATTTCAGTTGTTTCTAAACAAATTCTACCAAACTTTAAAGCTAGATATCTCCTAAAACAGAATAAGATTTGGGAATGCTTTCTTCACTGTTTTGTTTCTTTTGAAGTCCTCTTTCATATAGGCAGACTTGATTGACACCTGAACTAATCCTTTAATTTATTTTAGACAACATTCACAATGATTATCAATTCCAAAAATTTTGAGTGTAAAGTCACTCTTGCATAGAATAATTTCTAAACTAGTAACTTTCTAACAAATTTGTGACAACTTTAAACATCGATATCTCCTGACCAATACAGGTAGTTTGTTTCACAGTTCTGTTTGCATTACTGTACTCTATCAATTGTATTTACTATTTTGAATGGTAATTAAACCATTTAAGATGCTGAATGAAGTATTTCCTGGAGAAGTTATATCAGAAATGAACTGCATGTACTAACATAAACTCAGAAACTTGAATTTTTCCAGGGTTTGTATGTGATGTGGTACCCTATATTCCCTAAAGTATATCATTAATTATCATCATGAATGGAATAACGTTACTGCACATACTTTAGCCTTTGCTTCTACTTCTTCCTTCTCCCTGACAAGTCTCTCTGCTTCTTCGGCAGCCAGTCTGTGCTATTGGACAAAAACAAATGTCAAAACATTTAAACTAAGTCTTTATCAATGATACTATACATAAAACTACATGATTATTAACATGAAATTGTAAGTACTTCTATATTCATCACTCTGTGGCAGAACCAGCAAGTATCACGCTTTCAAGACAGAACAAATATTTTTGTACCTTAATGGATGCAGCACCTTGAATGGATGCAGCACCTTGAATGGATGCAGCACCTTAAATTAATGCAGCACCTTGAATGGATGCAGCACCTTGAATGGATGCAGCACCTTGAATGGATGCAGCACCTTGAAAGAATGCATCACCTTGAATGGATGCAGCACCTTGAATGGATGCAGCACCTTGAATGGATGCATCACCTTGAAAGGATGCAGCACCTTGAATGGATGCAGCACCTTGAATGGATGCATCACCTTGAATGGATGCATCACCTTGAATGGATGCAGCACCTTGAATGGATGCAGCACCTTGAATGAATGCAGCACCTTGAATGGATGCAGCACTTTGAATGGATGCAGCACTTTGAATGTATGCAGCACTTTGAATGGATGCAGCACCTTGGATGGATGCAGCACCTTGAATGGATGCAGCACCTTGAATGGATGCAGCACCTTGAATGGATGCAGCATCTTGAATGGATGCAGCACCTTGAATGAATGCAGCACCTTGAATGAATGCAGCATCTTGAATGGATGCAGCACCTTGAATGGATGCAGCACCTTAAATGAATGGATGCAGCGCCTTGAATGAATGGATGCAGCACCTTAAATGGATGCAGCACCTTAAATGAATGCAGCACCTTGAATGGATGTAGTAACCTGTAATGGTTGTACCACCTATAACATTTTTTCCAATATACATTTTTGTAGCAAATTTACTGGATATAGAAACTTGTTAAATGGTTGTATCATTCTCGTGATGAAAATACTTCAAACACTGCTACTGGCTTAAACACACTTTAAGCTATCACACCACAACTGGATAAAAATATTTGGCTGGTTGTCACACCATGGCTTAGTGTGTACATAAACAATATACATTACATTTCTGATCTGCATACCTCTTAGTACAACAATTTTCCAACCTTTACATACACTTTATCTAAAGTTTTGCACAAAATGTGTGATTGGTATACTTCGTGCCTATTAAAGACATACGGGTATTTTGGAGGGGGATTGTAAAATATTTACTGAGAAAATCGATTTACTCGCAGTGTCTAACTGCCATCACACTATCAATAAGTATGCTTCATTCCCAGCGGACATACAATAACATTTACTTCCAGATCCACAGTCCTCTGTTATGCGGGAGTCAAATTTGTACCAGAGAGGTAAGATTATGTCATAGGTGAAAGAGGTTGAGAGAAGATAGTGAGGTGAGTAGGTAAGGAAAGTTAATGCGGGATCAAAAGTTGTCAGAGAAATATCCACCTTTTCTTTTTCCATGGCGACAGCTTTGATTGCATCTTGCTTTGCTTTCTTTACATCAGCTTTTCTCTTCTTCTCCTCCTCCTTGCGTCTCTTTATCCTCGGGTCACATGCATATGCAATATCTAAATTAAATAGACGAACAATAGATCTTACTAAAACACATCATCTGAATTAAAGGAATATTTTCTTGAATTTTCTATAATAGAAGACAACTTAAAGAAACAAATTAGTGAAATATTGAAGTTGATATCTTATTCTGTTTAGGAGGTAAAACAATTCAAAGATTTCACCAGTGTTTAAAAAAGAACAATGCAGTGTAGAGTATGATATCATACCTGGTATAAATTTCTTATAAAAATACTATATATAGATATATATTTTTGATTAGAGTGTAAGGTGCATAAGCAGATGGATAAAGCATGTTTTTGTAAAGTGCATATTATACCCCATTATATCTTATTAAAAAAAACAATTATCTAGGATCTGCAGTCATACTCTACAGCAAGGGTCCTTAATTCATTTTTTCCAAGGGTCATCATTTCACAACAACCTCAGGCAGTGGGTCAATCGCATGTCAAAACCAGCGTCAAATGACAAACAAAACCGTCAAAATAATTCCTGAATACAAACAAGCTGAGAGCGTGCGCAATAAGAAGGATGTATGCCAGATGTCAGCAGTTCTCTTATCAGCCTTCCTTTGACAAGCCGCAAATCTGCCCATTTTATAACAAAACTAAAAATAACATTTTGCTTGATAAGCCGTAATGTAATAGTGCGCAGATCTGCCTAGGAAAAACCCAAAATAGACAAGTATTTTGGGATTTTTACTGATCTCATTCAGATTTGTTTCCTGCTACGGCTATTGTTCGCGGGCCAGAGTGGATTGTCTGGCGGGCCAGAGTGGATTGTCTGGCGGGCCAGAGGGATTGTCTGGCGGGCCAGAGTGGATTGTCTGGCGGGCCAGAGGGATTGTCTGGCGGGCCAGAGGGATTGTCTGGCGGGCCAGAGTGGATTGTCTGGCGGGCCAGAGTGGATTGTCTGGCGGGCCAGAGGGATTGTCTGGCGGGCCAGAGGGATTGTCTGGCGGGCCAGAGGGATTGTCTGGCGGGCCAGAGGGATTGTCTGGCGGGCCAGAGGGATTGTCTGGCGGGCCAGAGTGGATTGTCTGGCGGGCCAGAGTGGATTGTCTGGCGGGCCAGAGGGATTGTCTGGCGGGCCAGAGGGATTGTCTGGGCGGGCCAGAGGGATTGTCTGGCGGGCCAGAGGGATTGTCTGGCGGGCCAGAGTGGATTGTCTGGCGGGCCAGAGGGATTGTCTGGCGGGCCAGAGTGGATTGTCTGGCGGGCCAGAGTGGATTGTCTGGCGGGCCAGAGGGATTGTCTGGCGGGCCAGAGTGGATTGTCTGGCGGGCCAGAGTGGATTGTCTAACGGGCCAGAGGGATTGTCTGGCGGGCCAGAGTGGATTGTCTGGCGGGCCAGAGTGGATTGTCTGGCGGGCCAGAGTGGATTGTCTGGCGGGCCAGATTTGGCCCGCAGGCTGTTTATTAAGAATCGCAGCTAGACAGTGAGGTAATTTTTCAACACACTGGTGAAAACATTGAAACCCAATAATTCCAAAACAGAATAGGATATTAACCTGGTTTTTACACCAGTTTGTTTCAAAACGAATCCTTTATCACATACATAAAAATGAAATTTATGGGAATAATCAAGCATGTCATCTATGACTGCTAGCCCACAAAGGTCTTACAACTGAGTCAAACTAAAGAAACAAGAAAATATACTTGATGCCCTTCCTCACCTACAAGTTGCCTTATTCTGACAGTCTCCTCCTTCTTTCTCTTCTGTCTCTCTACCTTGTTCTGTTTCTCAATCCATCTCCTCTCCTCCCTGCTCTCACCTTTCTCCTTCTCCTCCTCATCAAGGTAAGAAAATTCTCGCCAGGAATTAAAATCATACCTGCCAGGTGAGACAAGTAATGTGAGACATTAGTTCATAAAGGCTGACATCTCACAGAAGCATAATCTAGCAAATGCAGAATAATTTAGCTTTGATTTCATTTTGGCTTGGCTGTGGGAGAGGTGAGGTAAAAACCGTACATGCAAAATGGTGATGTTAATATGAATGCCTTTAATAGAAATGGTAGATTCAGGGGAGAGGGCAACAAAATAATTATTAGAGGTTGAGTCAAATCTTATTGCATCAAGTAAAAGTTGCATTATTAAGTTACTATTTGAATAGGTAGTTTTTCTTGTTGACACTTCATTCATTACTACATATCCACTATGAGGTACACTGCATGAACAAAATTGTAACACTTTATAGCATCCTGTTGCATATTGTGCCAGCTTTGTCAGGTGACATATTACATGCAAATATGGAAGTCCTCTGACTTACTTTGTTTAAATGTCCAAAAATATAACATCAATTAAAATCTAATAATATGACCTAATGAAATTACTTACCAAAACTGATAGAAATCTTCCACTTCTTCCCAAGGTAATGCATCAGTTCCTAATAGAGGCACTGGCTTTATATTAGACCATCTGTATTAGATTAGAAAAAAGTATGAACAATGTCATCTGTACATCTGACAAAACATCCAAGATGTGAATTATCCAAAACAGCACTTGAATCTTTCATAAGTCCGTAAGCCAGATGCTACTTAATTTTATGTATGGCATAATACAATTTCAATCGCTCAAAGCCTAGTTGAAAATGATCTGTTATTTCACTAAGAACATGTCAGAAGACAGTATTGGCTTGTGAAAAGTTTAATAGAGCCAGCAAAAAGTGAGGCAAGGGAACCCTACAGGCCAGCGATTAACCAATGTAAATTTTGAGCCCTAGTCCAAAATATAAAACAAAGTCATATTTTTACAGGATAAATATCTTAGAATAACCTTTAAGGATTAGTTGAGTGGTCAAGCAAGTTTCTCTTATATGAAGGAGGACTTCAAAAGAAACAAAATGGTGAAGAAAGCATTCAAAACTCTTATTCCGTTAAGGAGATAAATTTTGGTATCATTGGTGTAGAAACGACTGAAATCAGACTAGTTGTAATGTCATAGCCTCAGATTCCCTTAAGTCTTTATGTATTCTATCATATTTTTTCCTGCATTTTGTGGCTTGAAAACCATGAGATGTGCAAAAAAGTAGTAAAATTTAATCTAGGAATGGTATTTATAATATACCACCTGAAGAAAGTTTGAGGGAAAATGATTTAAATAGTGAAAAAATTAAATAAACTTTCTTTGAAATACATAAACATTTTGAGGAATCTGAGGCTGTGACATCACAACTAGTATTGATTTCAGTTGTATCTACAGAAATGATACCAAACTTTAAACTTGACATTCTCCTTAACGGAATAAGATTTTGCAATGCTTTCTTCACAATTTTGTTTTTTTTGAAGTCCTCTTTCATATAAGATGGACTTGCTTAACCACTGAACTAATCCTTTAACTTCAGTTTTTCTGGTCAATTTGGTTTAAAAACAAAACAAAAGTAAACAATGGGAACTACATAAGTTTCTTATGTTTCAAAACCTAAATTTTGATGCTTAAGACTTGCCTTGCATTCCGCTCAAAAACTTCTGCAAACGTTTCATAAAAATTTTCTTTGGCGTCTTGATCATTCTCCGGAATATCCTCATCAAATTCTGGATCTACGCTGTCAAATGATTTCCTTTTCACTTTATTTCCCAGAATTTCATATGCTGTGAAAAAGTAAATATATCCTATTTCACTAATACTGACAAAAGAAAATATCACTCTAAGCAAAATCTAAAAAAGAAAGCAATGTAATTAAGTCTTAGAACAAATCAGTTCTTATGAAGATCCAACTGAGTGAATATTTTAACAACAGTTTGCAGAGAAAATTACTAAAACAAATGAAACCAGTATGCTTTAATAAATGCAGTGGAGTAGGCCTAAATGAGATGGAACTCAACAAGGTGGAAGCCTAACGAGGTCAGGCCACCTTAAAATGTAATAATTGCACAAACCAATTTAAAAGTAAGTATTTTTCTTCGAAATTTATTCAGGAAGATAACCTGAAATTGTGCAATAGAAGGCAGATATTATCTTTAAAGCCATACATCACGTGCACATCAAGAAGGCACTCTTATTCAATTTGAAGCATCTCTACAATATGCTATCATTGGAGGTCTTCCTACTGTATATCCTAATTGTTTACTTTCTTTACAGGCCAGGTTTTATTGCTTCAACTGCTGTTCAGACCAGGTATCAGTTCATTTGAAGTAAACTTTTCATTGTAACCATTTTCCTTCAAGCAAGAAATGTAACTGAAATCGAGACCAAGGCTTATATTTTCAGTTCTTTTTGAGGCCAGAAACTTTCTTATGTGAATAAAATTCAAATTAAAATGTACAAAAAATTGAGCATAAATAAAATCACTATTCAAATACCCAAAATTCTGGGAAAAATTTGGAAGTCCTGGTTCTTAAGTGTGTGGAAAGAACTATTTACAATTTGCTCGAGACCAAGACTTATCTCACTTCTTGTGAGGTGAGAAGCTTCACAATACCAGCAACATTCCATTACTTTAAGACTGATAGCTATCTTTCTGCTTGGTAGCAAGACAATGACAAAAGACATCTGATATGAGACAGCAAAAAAAAAAAAAAAAAAAATTCAGGAAAACAAATTGTCACTACTTACATTCTTATCTGTTTTCAGAACCACCTTATTTGACTACTTACACAAAACAGATGTCATACACACCTTGTTGGCCTCATTACACAAAAAAAAGATGTAATACATTTATTGACCTTATTACAAGTGCTGTTGATTTGCGATTAATTCACAAAATTAATTAATTCAATAAAAATTAAAAGAAATTTTGTGGAACTGGTTTAGTTCCCACACAAACATAGCATGCACGTTCTGACCACAAATAGGCCAAGAATCTCACCAAATGCATGCCTTAAAATGACCCGTTAGGCTCATAAATCTAGTTGAATTTAGATGACATTCAAACAGGTGTAGAAATAAAATATCAACAAGAAATGTTGCCGATTTCTGGCATAGTCTTAAGTTCCACCTGGTCTTGTCACAAAATAATTTATGTATTGATTGTACCCCTGTACAGTACTGACTTAGGCCTGTAAAATCAATTTTTAGTTCTTAAAGTGTACCAAAATTTTTAGTTGAATTTAATTCTGGCCATGAACATGCCATAGAAAGATATAAATGATCAATAATCAAGGAAATGAAGGAATTTGCTTCATTTTTAATGCATTTCTCATGCATTTTAAGCATAGAGAGGTTTGTTTCCAGTGTAAAGCTTAAACCTTTTAGGTGATTTTTTGAGTATTTTACAATTATTTTCAGTGTTGCTAATTGTTACTGTACACTAAGTCACCCATATTGTATTTTCACAATTAATCGTTTCAAAGTTTTACTAAATGTTTTTGAAGACGTGAGCAATTGATTAATCGCTAATTGTTAACAGCACTACTCTTTACACATACAAAATATCATACACACCTTTTGTAATACAGCTAAAGTAATCCCCTTCTCCTTCCGTCACTGGTTCACCTCTGCCCTTTCTTTTGTCTGGATGATGCTTCAAAACTTTCTTTTTATCTGTCCAGAAAAATCACATTAACTATAACAGAATTGACCATATACAAGAGCCTTTTATAATTCTAAATCCCATTCAACATGTATGCAAATTTGTGATGGCACCAGTTTTTACTTAAATAACAATATTCTAATATGAATCTAAATTGCTAGAGAGAACCAGTTTACTCAAACCAATATTTATCAAAACACAGGCATACCCAAATTAGTCAATTAGCTACTGTACAAAAAATAATCTAAAGGTCACCAACAGCTGCAATTTGAAATTAAAGTTTAAAGAATTATAGAAAGATTAAGAGCTGTCATTACAGCTTACCAAATATTAAGATGGTTTGGTTTGTTGATGCTTAATAGCACCACAACAGTCAGGAGTCAAATATGCCAAAAGGGTGTTAAAAATTAAGGTATAAGAGTTAGGGCAGAAAGGATAAGGAGAAATATTTGGGAGAAAAACTGATGGAAAAGGGTTTGGATTTGTAAAAGGGAAGAGAAAGGAAGAGTTGATGGTGGAATAGGTTGTTGTTGTGGAGCGTCAGTCAGGAGTCAAATATGCCAAAAGGGTGTTAAAAATTAAGGTATAAGAGTTAGGGCAGAAAGGATATGGAGGATTGAGAGGGAGAAAAGGGGGAAAATAGGGTGAATTTGGGAGAAAAACTGAGTGAAAAGAAAAGGGTGTGTAAGATTAGGTGTAAAAGGGAAGAGAAAGGAAGAGTAGATATGGTGGAATAGGTTGTTGTTGTGGAGGAAGTTGATTAAGTTGGAGGAAGGATTGTTTTTTAATAGATCAGAGATTGAGGTGGGTGAGGAGAGAAGAGACCTGGAGTTCAGGAACAGGTTAAGAGGATACGATTGATAGAGTTCGGTGTTGCAAGTGGGGCAGAGAGGGTCAGGGGAGCCGGAAAGGAGATCGAAGTGGGTGAGAGAGAAGTTACCGAAGCGGATGACGACGTCTTCCCTGTGATTGCGAATGTGCAGGGGGAAGGGGGAGGGGGATAGGAAAGGGGGAAGGGGGTGTTGGTCCCGACTTTGGGTTTGATGGTGTGAAGTTTGTTACTGGTTTCGTGATTCCAGGAGTCTTGCCAGGTCTTACTGATGTAATTGGAGATGGAGAGATGGAGGTCTAAGTGCGGAATTGGAAAAGGAGAAATGTTATTTGACAGAACTTTGTTGGCGGCTGTTGGATCTCTCATTGCCAGGGATGCCAACTTGACTGGGGATCCAGAAAAAGATAATTTTCTTCCCTAAGGAGGAAAGAGCATGAAGTTTGTTGAGGATTTGTAGAATGAGAGGGTTGGGCCAGAGCATGTTGAGGATGCAAGTGAGTATGGATTTAGAGTCAGATAAGATGATGAAACAGGGGTGGAAGGAGAGTTCTATGAAGTTTAAGGCCAGGAGGATGGCCTTTGCTTTGGCAGAGTAGATAGAGGTTCCGTCAGGCAGCCTTGAGGAGAGGGTGAGGCCAGGGCAGGTGGCTGCAGAGGAGCCTTCAGTGAAGAGGATGGAGTAGTCATAGAAATATCTACTGAGTTGGCAGTATTTGGAGCAGAAGAAGGCTGGGTTGTGGAGAGCTTTAGTAAAGAAGGAAACATAAAGGTATACCTTGAGGGAGGCAAATAGTCAGTTGTCCAAATATTAAGAAGTCCTCAAACTTTGAAACTATATGAGGATTTAAAACATTTAAATGCTGCTTTGGACAAAAAAAATATTCTTTTTCTATAGGCCGAACAAAATGATATAGAAACTTGCACATGTTGTAACTAGAGTAGTTTACTTTCAAATGTTAACAATCTTGGTACTTGAAAACTCTAAATAAAATTCAATGATCATTCCACTCCAGATTTAAGTGTCCCTCTGCCAAGCAATGGAGTTTGCACCTTTAAATACTGACAAGCCTTACAAATAAGTCAATCACTGATATTTTCATGTAAATTATCTTATCAGTACCACAACCTGATCATACCATTCATCAAAATTTCAATGGATAAGATACATACAATTTTAAAAGATTGTTAGAAATTAGAAATTGAATTTATAATTATCATGAAAGTGAGCAAACGACACCAATAAACTTTCTTTTCAAAACACTCATTCAATTCATATTTTATTGTATAATTTTGAATTGAAAAGATGTGGCAGTGGTTTCAGTTCTGTTTGTACTTTTTTGTCCTGTACCATACAAGATGTACAATTTGCACTATTAAACTGATCCTCAAAGCCTTAACAACTTAGTCCATACTTAAAAAAGTTACTCACATGCTTTTTTGATTATGTCCTCTGAAGCTCTGAACCTCAGCTTTGATAATCCCAGAACAGCATAGTGGTCTTGAGACTAGAAGGATACAAACATATCACTACAACTTAATTATAGATCTATAAAGTTTGATTTTTAGTATTGAATGAATTTTATACAACAGTGAGATAGTTGTCTTTAAATCGAAAATGGTGACAAATTGTGATGCTCAACAATAAGTTGCTTAATATGATAACACAAATGTAATGGTGCCATTAGAAAGCTTCACAATCATCATTATTGGCCTTGCAAAGCTGTTGACCAAGCTTCCTCCATTCAACACAATCTAAAGGGAAGTCAGCAATATGGGTTGGTTCAAATTATAACCTAAATGGTTCTGAATATATTTCAAATTTGACATCCTCTGGTAATCTGATAAAGTTTACTAGTCTACAAATTTGTTTTAATCATGACTAACTCTAATCTACAGTACATGCATCTACAAAAGCTGATTCAATTATAACAGAAGAAATAATCTTTCAGCAATGACAATTCAAACATTCCATATTTCTGTGATTTTTCACAATATTTTGGAAAAATATGCACAGCACTTTCTGCATGGACCTTGGGTAAACAGGCAGCCTGGCCTGGGTATGACTTTTTGGTTGTCCTGGGCAACCCAGAGATTTGCTGATCCCTGATCTAAAGTTGACAACAAGGAAGGACGAGTCCAGTGGTCATGCAAGCTTCATCTTATATGAAAGAAGACATTAAAAGCAACAAAATGAAGTAGTAATTAAGAAAAGTGTTTCTGTGAAGGAAATACTCAAAAAGTTACACATAACACATAAACATTTCTTACAAAAGTGTGGGTGTGGCATCACTCTTCTCCAGTAGACATTCCACACTAGTTATTTCCTACAGCATTCAAATTCATCTCTCCTGAACAGAACAAGATACCACAGCACATAATTGTGTTTACCCTATTCCATCTCTCCTGAACAGAACAAGATACCACAGCACACAATTGTGTTTACCCTGTTCCATCTCTCCTGAACAGAACAAGATACCACAGCACACAATTGTGTTTGTCCTGTTCCATCTCTCCTGAACAGAACAAGATACCACAGCACACAATTGTGTTTACCCTGTTCCATCTTTCCTGAACAGAACAAGATACCACAGCACACAATTGTGTTTGTCCTGTTCCATCTTTCCTGAACAGAACAAGATACCACAGCACACAATTGTGTTTATCCTCTTCCATCTCTTCTGAACAGAACAAGATACCACAGCACACAATTGTGTTTACCCTATTCCATCTCTCCTGAACAGAACAAGATACCACAGCACACAATTGTGTTTGTCCTATTCCATCTCTCCTGAACAGAACAAGATACCACAGCACACAATTGTGTTTGTCCTGTTCCATCTTTCCTGAACAGAACAAGATACCACAGCACACAATTGTGTTTGTCCTGTTCCATCTCTCCTGAACAGAACAAAATACCACAGCACATAATTGTGTTTATCCTCTTCCATCTCTTCTGAACAGAACAAGATACCACAGCACACAATTGTGTTTACCCTATTCCATCTTTCCTGAACAGAACAATATACCACAGCACACAATTGTGTTTGTCCTGTTCCATCTCTCCTGAACAGAACAAGATACCACAGCACACAATTGTGTTTGTCCTGTTCCATCTCTCCTGAACAGAACAAGATACCACAGCACACAATTGTGTTTACCCTATTCCATCTCTCCTGAACAGAACAAGATACCACAGCACACAATTGTGTTTACCCTGTTCCATCTCTCCTGAACAGAACAATATACCACAGCACATAATTGTGTTTGTCCTGTTCCATCTTTCCTGAACAGAACAAGATACCACAGCACACAATTGTGTTTACCCTGTTCCATCTTTCCTGAACAGAACAAGATACCACAGCACACAATTGTGTTTGTCCTGTTCCATCTCTCCTGAACAGAACAAGATACCACAGCACACAATTGTGTTTGTCCTGTTCCATCTCTCCTGAACAGAACAAGATACCACAGCACACAATTGTGTTTGTCCTATTCCATCTCTCCTGAACAGAACAAGATACCACAGCACACAATTGTGTTTGTCCTGTTCCATCTCTCCTGAACAGAACAAGATACCACAGCACATAATTGTGTTTGTCCTGTTCCATCTCTCCTGAACAGAACAAGATACCACAGCACACAATTGTGTTTGTCCTATTCCATCTCTCCTGAGCAGAACAAGATACCACAGCACATAATTGTGTTTACCCTATTCCATCTCTCCTGAACAGAACAAGATACCACAGCACATAATTGTGTTTGTCCTGTTCCATCTCTCCTGAACAGAACAAGATACCACAGCACACAATTGTGTTTGTCCTATTCCATCTCTCCTGAGCAGAACAAGATACCACAGCACATAATTGTGTTTACCCTATTCCATCTCTCCTGAACAGAACAAGATACCACAGCACACAATTGTGTTTGTCCTGTTCCATCTCTCCTGAACAGAACAAGATACCACAGCACACAATTGTGTTTACCCTGTTCCATCTCTCCTGAACAGAACAAGATACCACAGCACATAATTGTGTTTGTCCTGTTCCATCTTTCCTGAACAGAACAAGATACCACAGCACATAATTGTGTTTACCCTGTTCCATCTCTCCTGAACAGAACAAGATACCACAGCACACAATTGTGTTTGTCCTATTCCATCTCTCCTGAACAGAACAAGATACCACAGCACACAATTGTGTTTACTCTATTCCATCTTTCCTGAACAGAACAAGATACCACAGCACACAATTGTGTTTGTCCTGTTCCATCTCTCCTGAACAGAACAAGATACCACAGCACATAATTGTGTTTACCCTGTTCCATCTCTCCTGAACAGAACAAGATACCACAGCACACAATTGTGTTTACCCTGTTCCATCTTTCCTGAACAGAACAAGATACCACAGCACACAATTGTGTTTGTCCTGTTCCATCTCTCCTGAACAGAACAAGATACCACAGCACACAATTGTGTTTACCCTGTTCCATCTCTCCTGAACAGAACAAGATACCACAGCACATAATTGTGTTTGTCCTGTTCCATCTTTCCTGAACAGAACAAGATACCACAGCACATAATTGTGTTTACCCTGTTCCATCTCTCCTGAACAGAACAAGATACCACAGCACACAATTGTGTTTGTCCTATTCCATCTCTCCTGAACAGAACAAGATACCACAGCACACAATTGTGTTTACTCTATTCCATCTTTCCTGAACAGAACAAGATACCACAGCACACAATTGTGTTTGTCCTGTTCCATCTCTCCTGAACAGAACAAGATACCACAGCACATAATTGTGTTTACCCTGTTCCATCTCTCCTGAACAGAACAAGATACCACAGCACACAATTGTGTTTACCCTGTTCCATCTTTCCTGAACAGAACAAGATACCACAGCACACAATTGTGTTTGTCCTGTTCCATCTCTCCTGAACAGAACAAGATACCACAGCACACAATTGTGTTTACCCTGTTCCATCTTTCCTGAACAGAACAAGATACCACAGCACACAATTGTGTTTGTCCTGTTCCATCTCTCCTGAACAGAACAAGATACCACAGCACACAATTGTGTTTACCCTGTTCCATCTTTCCTGAACAGAACAAGATACCACAGCACACAATTGTGTTTGTCCTGTTCCATCTCTCCTGAACAGAACAAGATACCACAGCACACAATTGTGTTTACCCTGTTCCATCTCTCCTGAACAGAACAAGATACCACAGCACACAATTGTGTTTACCCTATTCCATCTCTCCTGAACAGAACAAGATACCACAGCACACAATTGTGTTTGTCCTGTTCCATCTCTCCTGAACAGAACAAGATACCACAGCACACAATTGTGTTTGTCCTGTTCCATCTCTCCTGAACAGAACAAGATACCACAGCACACAATTGTGTTTACCCTGTTCCATCTCTCCTGAACAGAACAATATACCACAGCACATAATTGTGTTTACCCTATTCCATCTCTCCTGAACAGAACAAGACACCACAGCACATAATTGTGTTTGTCCTGTTCCATCTCTCCTGAACAGAACAAGATACCACAGCACACAATTGTGTTTACCCTGTTCCATCTTTCCTGAACAGAACAAGATACCACAGCACACAATTGTGTTTGTCCTGTTCCATCTCTCCTGAACAGAACAAGATACCACAGCACACAATTGTGTTTACCCTGTTCCATCTCTCCTGAACAGAACAAGATACCACAGCACACAATTGTGTTTGTCCTGTTCCATCTCTCCTGAACAGAACAAGATACCACAGCACACAATTGTGTTTACCCTATTCCATCTCTCCTGAACAGAACAAGATACCACAGCACACAATTGTGTTTACCCTATTCCATCTCTCCTGAACAGAACAAGATACCACAGCACACAATTGTGTTTACCCTGTTCCATCTCTCCTGAACAGAACAAGATACCACAGCACACAATTGTGTTTGTCCTGTTCCATCTCTCCTGAACAGAACAAGATACCACAGCACACAATTGTGTTTACCCTATTCCATCTCTCCTGAACAGAACAAGATACCACAGCACACAATTGTGTTTACCCTGTTCCATCTCTCCTGAACAGAACAAGATACCACAGCACACAATTGTGTTTACCCTGTCTGTTCCATCTCTCCTGAACAGAACAAGATACCACAGCACACAATTGTGTTTACCCTGTTCCATCTCTCCTGAACAGAACAAGATACCACAGCACATAATTGTGTTTGTCCTGTTCCATCTCTCCTGAACAGAACAAGATACCACACCACACAATTGTGTTTACCCTGTTCCATCTCTCCTGAACAGAACAAGATACCACAGCACACAATTGTGTTTGTCCTGTTCCATCTCTCCTGAACAGAACAAGATACCACAGCACACAATTGTGTTTATCCTATTCCATCTCTCCTGAACAGAACAAGATACCACAGCACACAATTGTGTTTACCCTGTTCCATCTTTCCTGAACAGAACAAGATACCACAGCACACAATTGTGTTTGTCCTGTTCCATCTCTCCTGAACAGAACAAGATACCACAGCACATAATTGTGTTTACCCTGTTCCATCTTTCCTGAACAGAACAAGATACCACAGCACATAATTGTGTTTGTCCTGTTCCATCTCTCCTGAACAGAACAAAATACCACAGCACACAATTGTGTTTACCCTGTTCCATCGCTCCTGAACAGAACAAGATACCACAGCACACAATTGTGTTTACTCTATTCCATCTCTCCTGAACAGAACAAGATACCACAGCACACAATTGTGTTTACTCTATTCCATCTCTCCTGAACAGAACAAGATACCACAGCACATAATTGTGTTTGTCCTGTTCCATCTCTCCTGAACAGAACAAGATACCACAGCACACAATTGTGTTTACCCTGTTCCATCTTTCCTGAACAGAACAAGATACCACAGCACACAATTGTGTTTACTCTATTCCATCTCTCCTGAACAGAACAAGATACCACAGCACATAATTGTGTTTGTCCTGTTCCATCTCTCCTGAACAGAACAAGATACCACAGCACACAATTGTGTTTACCCTGTTCCATCTTTCCTGAACAGAACAAGATACCACAGCACACAATTGTGTTTACTCTATTCCATCTCTCCTGAACAGAACAAGATACCACAGCACATAATTGTGTTTGTCCTGTTCCATCTCTCCTGAACAGAACAAGATACCACAGCACACAATTGTGTTTACCCTGTTCCATCTTTCCTGAACAGAACAAGATACCACAGCACACAATTGTGTTTACCCTGTTCCATCTTTCCTGAACAGAACAAGATACCACAGCACATAATTGTGTTTACCCTATTCCATCTCTCCTACAGAACAAGATACCACAGCACATAATTGTGTTTACCCTATTCCATCTCTCCTAAACAGAACAAAATACCATAGCACACAATTGTGTTTACCCTATTCCAGAAAAATCTCAGTATAGTGGTGAACTGCTATATTCAGAGATTAATGAAGTAAGTTTAACATGCATGTTTTAATTTGTTAATTGTAATTTATTCTTGATCATTTAAAAAAAACAACAAAAAAAACACAAAATATTTTTAATTACATGTTTCAATGAAATTGTTAAAATCATCAAAAGAACTTGACAATATTGACACTTCAATAAGGGAATAAAGTTTTTTTGCAAGAAACAAATTTTGCCAAAATTGAACTGCTATACTAATCCTGCAATGTAAATACCACACCTTCCATTCCTTAGGATCTAATTTCTGTACAGCTGTGTCATCTTCATCTTCTTCATATTCTTCTTCCTCGGATGAAGAATCACTTGACTCGTCTTCTTCTTGACCAGACTCTCGGAAAGAATTCGAGGACCTGTGATGCTGTCTGTGACGCCGTGCTTCAAACCATCTTCCAACAGGTTCAACTGTCGAATAAACTGGGGCTTTTGAAAGCAAAGACAGAATGATTATTGTAGAATGAAATAAACAAATGTAAAACAAGTAGAAGAGTCAGTATGGTGAGTGACCAAATTTCAACTGCCCCTAATGCTATCCACCTTAGCAAAGTCGGACAAAATTTTTATCATTACCAATTATTTATTGAAATCCAATTTCACTAGGAAGATACTTCATAAGTTGATTGTGCAGTTTAAAATAAGAATTTATTGAAGTTTATTTTGATTTTACTCGACGATCCAACATTGTACGTTTTACTGGTACACCTGCTGGGTAATTAGGCATGTTTAACACACAATGGTTGAATTTCAGGTCAGTCACGGACCTTTCAAATGACCAAAACAGTCATATATTTTATACCGAAAAAGTAATTTAAGAGTTTTGAAAGTATCTTTATTATTTCTTTTTGGTGCGTCAATATGTGTGTCAATGTTTATCTGTCACTTTCATGACTGTGGTGTGCGTCAATTACACTGAAATGTGCATCAATTTTGTGACGCAGGTACAATTATTTTGAGACAAGATGTTAGGCCTACTGTTAGTCATTTGTGTGACTGAGGGGTGCGTCAAAATACACCACTTGCGTGATGCAGGTCATTCGTGCATTGGGTGGGACATTCAACTGATAGGTGCATTCCAAACACAATATCAAAGGCAAAAATCTGTCTTACATTTCAAACTCTTCATTTACAGTGAAAATCAAAATGCAAAGAGAAAACATTAACGTTAGGCCTATTATAATGATAACACAAATTTATTAGGCCCAACTTAATCATTTTTATTCTCAAAATTTCGCAAATCATTAAAAACAGCAATAATTTATTTATAACTAAACTTCAATCCTGGAAAATGTCTTCTAAGAGTAAGACTTAAGAATAAGATATCACTGAGAAGAATGGCTAGGCCTAGATGTTGTGTAGATAAGCCTAGGCCTAATCTTGTTATTATACACATCCAGAGGTTGCGTTAGAATTTGTTGCCTGGGGTATTTAAATACGTCGAGTTCTGAAGTTTGGCGTATTTTGTAAATATACCATCGTATGAACAGGGTGCTGCATAATGTTCAGGGCATTGCGTAATGTACAGGGCACTGCAGGCTAGCGAGGCATGCAAATAATTGCTAACATACACACTTGTGTAGGGCTGCCTCCCTAAAGTGAATGAAAATTGCGCTTAGAATACCAAAAACATTAACAAATCGGACTATTGTTATCATAAAAATATTAAGAAAAAGTTCACACCCAATCCTTGTATAATGTTGATTCTTGAATCATGAAATTTGGGTTAACAATCCCAAATAAACTAGAAAATACTTTTGTTTATCGTTATACGAACGATAATATACTATTCAGATCTCGAACACGCCTACAGTACTTCTTTACAGTATAGTTACTTGACTTACAGATTGTGATCACTTCACAGATACACGATAAACACAATACAGGAGGAAAGTAAAATCCTAGCTAATAATATCCTTGACAATTGACAGCCTGCATTCAAAACAACATCAAAACTTTCATGTACACTGTACGGTGTACGTACATCATGCATAGGGCCTATGGTCTATGTACTAGCCTATATGTGTTTCTGACAGCACTATGGGCATGTTGAATCATACGGCCGTTAGTCTCGTAGTTGTCATTTTTCTTTTTTTTATGAGTAATTAAAAATCATTTTTGTGTGAAATAAAAGTTTGAATTGCATCAGAGAAGAGAGGTAAGATGTTTATGATTTTCATTTACGTTAAGGAAAATCTCTGGCGTAAAATTCCATATGCTATATCTAAATCTTACGACGCAGGTACAACCTGTGTTGTAAGAAATTTCAATCATGGCGTAATATACGACAAATTTGTTATTAACGCGATCTATGTACACATCCTTCAGTACGAGCTGCATTGGGATTGCCGTACGAGGGTTGTTAGAAATCAGGTACAATTCATGTTCTTTAAAATTCACACGTAGAAAATTGATGATTGAAAAATAACTTACTTTTTGGATATACTTATATTAGTCTAAATAATACACTTTTCCCAGAAAAAACAATCCTAAATCTTTACCTATTTAGCACCATGAAGGGATAAAGTTCTCAGAGATTCATATTTTGGTTGCCATTTTCTTAGTCAACACACGTTTGTAATTAATTATTCAACGTCTGCAAATAAGTTTAAGAATGTTCCACTAAACTGCAAGTTGATTTCAAGGTTACATTTTTTTTGTTCATATAATTTTAATAAATAGTTTTGGTAAAAAAATATAAAAAACTGTGAGAAAACAAATAAATAAAACATCAATCAATGTTTACGTTAGATTATATAATTGTACTTTACAAGTATTATCTTAATTTTTCTACAAATAATCTAAAACATATAAGGCCTACCCCGCTAAAATGTTATAGCCCTGCCCGATGGCAGTATTTTGAATTTTGACCATATTTTGGAGAGCTCCTCAAATGATTTTTACGGAAAGAAAAGTAATCCAAAATACTTTACTAAAAGTAACTAAAATCACCTGAAAAACAGTTTTTAAAGACATGGATGGGCTTCAAACATTGATTCTAACGTAATACCTTTAGGTCGCCACTGTTTTAAGTTGCCACCCATCTGCTTTGATTGATCCGTTTCCTCACGCATGCCCCTACTCTGGTAATGATTATCATAATATGAAGCAAATTTGGATCAGGTGACATGTAACCTACCATCAAATGACTTCATATGCAGCCATTACAGACCACAAAACTTGATTCAGCCAACTGCCAACTTACTGTTTGACTCATGTTGTTTACGTCATAATTACGAATTTATAGGGCGCCCTTTCACAATTGTCATTTTTGGCAAGCTTTTTGAATCCAAAAAAACATTGCTATGATGCCAAATACCTTTTGTAGTCTGTAATGTGAGTGGAGAAGTTAGGGCAGATAACCTCCCACAAAATGACCTAAAGGCAGCATGGCGAAATGCATTCGACATGTTAAGGGATAGGGGTTATGAGTTCAAGTGCTGGGGATATGTTAAAGAGACTGGAGGTCATGAATTAAAGGAAAGAGATATCTTCATAAGTTCAAAGAGTAGGGGAAATTGTTTAAGGGGGTGACATAGATTAAAAAGGTTAAGTTTCATAGGGTAAAAATAGTAAGGTTTCATAGGTTAAAGGGGTGGCCTGTGATAAGTTAAGGGGGTAGTGTTTCATAGGTTATAGAGATAGTGTCATTATTTTGAAAATGAATTAACATAATTGAGTATTTTTTTAAATTTGTTAATAAATTTTGCGACTTTTTTAATTGACAATGGCTGTCAATAACTTTTGTTTTATATTGAAAGAACATTGGAGACGTTCCAATTTAATTAAACATGCCCATTTTATCATTTACCCTACCCCCTGCTCACATTGGAATAAGATGTAGTGGCGACTTCAATAAGAGTCGTTATTTCAGGTCAATATTTTTGCAAAATCTATCACAGAAGTGGCGAATTAACATTTAGAGGCAGGTTACGTTAATCATTAGGGGCGAAAAAAGGTAAAATGGTTTCGTTTTCATAAAGATCTTATTCTTAAATTAAAACTGAGATTTTCCTATACTTTTAACACCTCGCTTAAAAGATTACAGGAGGGTATAGGATTTTGTACTACCCTCGGACGGCCAACCATCACCAATGGCAGCTATACATGACTGGCATTAGTCCGACGGCCTAACGTTAGTGTTTATGATATCGAGTTAGTCCTAACGTTAAGCCTAACGTCAAACCTAACGTTAAGCCTAACGTTAAGCCTAATGTCCTCATTGTAGAGTGTGGCCTAGGACTAGCCTACCTTGTAAAATGCCATACGACTGGCTTTCATCCTCTTCACGAGCAGGAACAAGATAAATATCTTCTTGCATTATGGAAGTTTATGACCGATAAGAACCGATATTCTAGTCCGACTGTCGACCTCAGCTACGAATTCATTGCAACCAGCAGACCATTATTGCATGCTAATAATACTATAGGCTGTCTGAATGTCGCGGCATGCAACTTGAAATTATATTGTGTACAATGTGCAATTAACGTACCAATTTGTACTACAGCAAGCTACAAACTTGCGTGTAAACAAATACGTAACACCTAACAAATATGAGTAATCTTGTACTTTTTTAGCGTTTAAAGCGAGTTAATTATCATGAGTGACATTCAGCTCGAGGAGGTTTCAGACGCAAAAAAAAAAAAAATTCCATTAAACTTTCTCCTAAATTGTATTGTTAAATTATATATCAGGAGTAAATTTTGAAATGGGGGACTGCACAAGTGTATAGATTAAACTCCGTACACCACTTCCAACCACAGTTGTATAGAAAAAACTCGTTTTGTTCAAAGTTCATTTGAGCAAACTCCTAAAAATTGTAAGATAAATTCTTTTCAAATTTTTCCCAGCAAAAAACGTTCAAATAATTTAAATATTTCTCAGATAGATTTCATATTTCTTCATAATGAATTGTAATTAACTGGATTTAACCTAATGGAATAAAAAAGATAAATATTAAATATTTTCTCCGTCTCCGCGGTCCCTGTTTACATGGAAACTGCACAGACGGAGTCATGGCCGCTGCGGGACCATCTTATTCAGTGGCGGTGACTTTTTGCCTGACTCGATAATCTGTCACAAAACAATTTCGGGAAAAATACTATTGGATCTATTCCTCAGATATTCAGATGAAAACACTTAAAACACAAGCGTGGAAAACAAACAAAAAAATGTTACCTGCATATTGTGCTGGTAGTTTTCCGCCAAATTTCGTAGTATAAAATGGTTTGTTTCAAAACCTGATAGTATATCCTATCAATCAGCCAGTGTCATTGGGAAGGAGGGGGGGGGTGGGGGAAGGGTGTACTGGTTCCCCCCACTTTTAAAGAAATAACGTTATCAAGGTCCCTCGGACCCTAGTGAGATAAACACCTCACTTAGTAGGCACTACTTGCTAGGCAATAATTACATACTGTGTATAGCAGTCATGTAGTGGCTATAGTGTAAACTACATTCAAATGTTATCTGACTACTCGGACCCCACTTTTTGGACTGAACGTTGACATCAAAATTCACGGTTCCTTCTTGGAGGTTGATGACGACGTCCATATCCCAATTAATATTTCATATCCCTGCCGGACTAAGAACGGTGATCCGAAAATCATGTTGTCAGCATCATGCCGTGCTGGGAAGATATGATTGTTATAACTGACCGACAGTTGGGCTTGATTAATCTTGATATCATATCTCTGATATAAACAGTAGGCCTATATCCAACATTTCACATATCCGTCCAAAGATCGGTGCTCAAGAATCCTGTTGTCAGCATCATGTCGACTCAAGTCGGGAGGGCATGAACTCAGATTTCTAGCAAAGTCGGACATGATTCCAATAAATCACTGATTTAAACGGTAGGCTTTATACGACATTTCACATCTCTGCAATGCCGGACTATACGGTTGGTGCTCAAGTATAATATTGTCATCATCTTGCTCAGTCGGGAGAGCTTATCGAACCCTGAGCCGATTCGGACATGATTCCAAAAAATCACTAAATTAAATAGTACATCCGACCGTGAAATTTCACATGCCTGCCCGACTAAGGTCGTTTCCCGGCTGACAGAGGCGGCCTCTTCCAAGCCCCCTCCCCCCCCCACACCGGGGCTACAACTTGACGAATTCGATTGATATATAAAGGCTATACCATATACATCCAGTGACATCCTATGGAATTATGAAAACATACCTCTTATGTTGTGTTCCTTTATTATTTTGAAACAAAAAGTGCTAAACTTTTTACTTTTTGAAAATTGTACGGTCACAAATCAAAGTGTCCCCTCGCCCCTTCCCCTTCCCCCCTCCCCTCCCCTTCGTGGCTACGCTACTGCTTTTAATCGTGTTCCACAATATATTAATATGTTAATGATAAATCAACCATCTCCTTAAACTGTTCAAGCCTTCATGTCTGCATGTGGACCAGTGGATAGGTATATAGCCTTCGGGCGATTCACTTTGTACAAAACCTAACGAGTTCGAATCTCTTCCTGTGAACAATTTGTTTTTCTTATTTGAATTAAATCATGCATGGAGCTCAACTGAGTCAATTTCAGTATATATGATTATGCTAACGAGAAATTTTTACAGCTCTGTTCAACTCGGCCGTGTCACTATGATCCGGATGATGGTACGTATTGGTTAGAAGGAGAATTCGAACAATGGGCAGCGATGTTTGATGGAAAATTTATTTACCTGTCTGCCTGTAAACACTTTCCACGTGTGACTAGGAATCCCCTGGAAGTTTCAGCTTCCCTTGTTTATGTCTCTGAACGCTGATTCAGATTTTTAAATTTGATTGGACCTGATCTCAGAGTTTGCCTTCTGCAAATCGTCGGCAACTTCAACAAAACTTCTGAACTGTACAGATGGTTTATATTATAGCGCCAATTTGAAATTAGTCCCATATTATAATAACTTTTACAATCAAAACGCCAACTCGCTGCAATCTCAGGAATGATGGAGCAGTGGATAATGGAATAAGCACCAGGGCGTTACTAAGATCCGACGACTCAGTGGGATGTGCTGACATTTCACCCGACAAAATTCTATGATTTTCCAGACAGAAAGTCTCAATTTGCTGTCTTAGAGGATTTCACCTGTCTGGTTACATACTTTCTGTTCGGTTGGGAGGTAAAACGGGAAACTAAAATAAAATGTAAAATTTATAAAACTTTGGAAATAGTGGTTAAATTTAGGCCAACAAATTTGAAGCAAATGTCTCGCAAAATGAAGAAAATTTTCCTGAAAACTACATAATGTTTCCTGAAAATGAAGGAAAATTTCCTGAAAATTGAAGAAGACTTTCCGAAAAACAAAAAAAAGCTAGCAACAACTTTTCATGAAAATGTGATTTATACTAGTTCAATTTTTCTGAGTGTAACCAAGAAATTTTGGGGGTTTGGTACAAAACTTGAAATTTATGGTCCAGAAATTTGAATTTTTCTTTATCCAGCGCTGGAGAATTTTATCCAAAAGTTTTAATCCACACGTGAAGATTTTTGATCCCATGCATTTCAAGATTCATCATTTGGACAATTTTGCTTTTTAAATTTCAATTCTTAATGTTTCTAAAATATTTTTCACTTTTACATATTTTAACATACAACTAAACACAAGCTACTGACCTAAACGGAGTTCTACTGATGTATAATGATACTTCTAATGGACCAATTCCTTTCCCGACAAACCGGGTGAACACGAAATATACCCGGCAGGTGACAGCCTGGATGGATCATATCCCCGACTAGACAGTTAGACGTACTTTATACTGACCTGATTACGTTGAACTTCTCAAAAAGTGGGAGAATTTTCCCGACAAATAGCAAGATTTTCAGAAAATCTGCCTGAAAGCATACAAGCTGATGACTGAGGTGAAATCCTCTTAGGCACTACCAGCTGCTCCAGGAAAATTTTCTTCATTTTTGGGAAATTTCCTTCTTTTTGGGCAATTTTCTTTAATTTTCGGAAAATTTTATTTCATTTTTTGGAAAAATTTCCTTCCATTTCAGGATATTTTTTAATTTTCGGTAAATTTCCTTCATTTTCAGGATTTTTTGGTCAATTCTGGATTTTTCTTAAATTCCTCATTCTTCCAATTTTGTGTTAATTATTTCACAATTACACCTCCCAAAAGCTTTTAAGATATGCAGCCTGGAAAGCGAAATGGGCTTCCTCAGGGAGGCAGTTTTATTTTCAAATGGGATATATTGTCGAATTTTGGTTTTCCAGGCATCAAAGGAAAGTTAAAATCCTTAAAGCCTGCAAATTTTGTGTACACTCAGATAAATTTTACAAAACTATAGTTTATTCGCACAATCGATATATTAACGAGTCTCATTTCTCCAGATAAAAGAATACTTTTGATAAACATTGGTAAAACAGTTCGTACAGTAGATTTATTTTCTTGATTATCTCCAAGTTATCTTTAGTAATCAGCAAAGTTTGTGGAGTTCACAAATATTATTTAACGTATAATCCTTCAGTAGGCACAACTTGTTTTCGTTACTATTAAGTTCTCAAAACTAACTCATCATATTCTAAATGCTACCAATCCTAGCTTTCTAATTGAAAAATGCGCTCTAATGCTGGTATAAGACACGCCTATATACTTAAAAAATAACCAATCAGTGTAAGGCATGCGCATTGAATAACCAATGGAAAAACTTACGTCGTGACTTTAACATTCAACTTGTATCTATGAGATTGACCTTAAACCAATCAGAAAGCTGATTTAAATGAGATGACACAGCTGCAAAGTTTATGAGAGCCGGCATAAAGTTGAGCCTTCCATTGTTCAAATATCCTAGTTTTCGTTGGCTTTAAAACAAGACAGAAGTTAATAATTACCGTGAAAATAAAAATCTCTCTTTGTCTGATACTACCTTAGAGGAGTAATGAAACACTAATATTGCAATAATTAAAGGCGAAATATGCTCTGCTATATACGACAATATCTTAATTTGAGGCCGTCAGTAAATCTGATATTTTACACCCCAAATCAAAATGATACTAACGCAACTGTTCCTCAATAATATAATCAATCAATCGCCAGGGCTAACTCGTTGACGCCCTGGTCATTGAATAGGTCCTGGGATAACTTTAAGCTCATCATTTATCATTGGAAACATTTTATATCATCATAGTTAACAGCAGCTATTATCTATAGGAG
Organism: Chiridota heheva; assembly: GCA_020152595.1. Lineage (NCBI taxonomy): Eukaryota > Metazoa > Echinodermata > Holothuroidea > Apodida > Chiridotidae > Chiridota > Chiridota heheva. The sequence continues at coordinate 246,392 of JAIGNY010004213.1, read as the reverse complement.
CATGCTTTTTCCTCTATTCATGTACCTCAATTTGTTTTCTCATAATGAAAATAATAGCATACTCAGATACTATAGAATACTCATTAGTAAAGGCACTGCTTAAAAATCTTGCCTGCACGTTTCAAGCAACAAATCACCACATCATTCTACAAGATTAACTTTGCATCATAACATTAAGGTATAAATAGTTCTATGCTCATACTAGTTCATTTCACCTTTCCCCAGCAGCAAAGACAAACAATATGCCAGCATTGATTACGGTTACTACTTGTATTACAAAGGATTGCCATTATATTCAGATGTGTGTCACTAAAAATACCATGTAACACTAGTGGGAGCCTGAAGGAGCCTTGTAGAGGTGAAACTGTATACAGTTTTGTGGTCTGGGAAAGAAAAAAAATACATAAATTTTACTCGACAGGTGTATAAGCCCCTCCCCCTCCCCCAGTAAATTTGGCCCCCCCGGTCCTTATTTTCTATGAAATTTGTGCTCCCCAGACAATTAAGCCATAGCCCTCCAGTAAATTTGATCCCCCTTTATAGTAAAAATGGTCCGCTAGGAAATTTGGGCCCAGGCCCTTCTTTCCTATGAAATTTGGAGACAACAACTTGTCCCCTTTTTGCAAGCAAAAACCCTTCTTCTCCCTTTACACTAAATCTCACTGCCCTTTTGCGTAAAGCACGGCTTTTTTTCTTCCTTTAGTGTATTAGCTTATCACTTCTTATCACTTTTTAGCTTATCACTTAAATACACAAAATTAATTGAAGGAACCGTACAGACACATCAGTAAATTATCTAGTAAACCAAATTCACCAGACATTCCTTGGGAAATAAGGCCTGGGGGCCTAAATTTACGGGGGGCAAAATTTACTATCACACCGGCTCTGCTCCATTTGAAAACAGGTTGAGATGTTCCTGGTTTTAAGCAAAGCCATTTCTGATATACACTTCTGGATAGCTGGATGTGCAAACATTTTGACGATGGTGATTTACCCTGGTTATCATGTTACAGCTTAATTTAAACACAATTCTCATAGAACTTTTAACTTAAATTGAAATGTTACCAACGTCAGCATGCTTTTTGAACATTTTAAACTTTAATAATCCTTGCAGGAAGTAAATGTCGACAAATGCCCAATTTTACGCTTCCTGTTCGGTTGGGATGCAAAATTAGGAAATTGGAAAAACAAAATTTGTAAAATTGAAGGGAAATTTAGTAAAATTATTAGAAAATTTGGGAAATTATCCCAAAAATTGAAGAAAAAAATAAAACTGCCCCAAAAGAAAAGTAATTTCCAAAAAATGGGAGAAAATGTTCAGAAAAAAAAATCGAAAAAAATTGCCAAGAAATAAAAAAAAAAATCCGAATATTGGGCAAAAACATTCCCAAAAATTTCCAAAATTTCCCGATAAGTAAAGCAAATTTCCCGAAAAATTAAAAAATACCCATGATAATTAAAAAAGGTTTTCGCAAAAATGGAAGAAAATGTCAAAAAATTGCTCAAAAATTTTCACAAAATTAAAAAACATTTCGTGCAAATTAAAGGATATTTCCCGAAAATTGAAGAAGTTCCGATAGGAGCAGCTTGAAACTTGAACGTTGATAGAAACTTAGTTTAGAAGTGCAATTTTTCCACTTGTAAGCGGGAAATATTTCGAGTCTTTCCCCCTGACACGAAAACCTTTCCCAGTGGTGACGCCAGGATTTTGGTAATGGGGGAATTTGTCTCATCCCCCTCCCCTTCCCCTCCATCCCCCTTCTCTCCATTCTCAACACTTTTGGGATAAGAGGCCATTTCTCCACACTTTTTAGATGAGAATTACGGCCCTGTCCAACGAAATAACATCCACCGTCCATAAAAGGCATACTACCTTTTCAGTGAGTTGTTTTATACCTTTCACAGTGAAATGTTTTATGAAACTCTCCAATATTGATTAAAGTTTGCTCTGACATACTCAATTATGTGTTACTCACAGAAGTCTTAATAGTTTGCGTCTAACCACCTTTCATGCCTTTGCGTGATTGCGCGAAAAGTTAGGTGCATACAAACCAATAACGAAGCAGTGCACAGTGGTAGACACTTCGAGTTTTTAATGACGTTATAAAAGCAATCAAGATTACTATTATTGCTAATACTCCACACGTTTTACTTCCGGTGCAAAGACACACTGAGTTTTGTGTACTTACACTTAGCCTACAGAACTTAAATAAACTTTAGTCTGTAAGTCTTACTTCGCAGGCAGGTTATCGTGGACACGTATGCAGTCTAGTGCTAGTACTTATGCCTGACGGAAAGTGCGGGCCACAGGTACCAACTTTACTTGTCCAAGATCGTAAAAGTAGTTGAAGTGCAGAAATATTGCTCATAAAGTGACTTGTTCTTGCGTATTTTCCTACAAAGAGGTGAGTAACGTTTTTAAGGCCTGTTGATTCTAGCCTATTTAGAAAACCAAAGTTTAAGAATTTAACCTATTTCTGATTTAGGCCTAGGCCTAGTCCTTGCAAAAAAACAATTTAGGCCTAGGGACCTAGGCCTGGTCCTTGCAAAAAAATTAATTAGGCGTAGGCTCTAGGGGCTAGGTCTAACCTTAACGTTAGGCCTGAATCTGAATAGGTAAAGTCGGCAAAATCCTTGAACGCCAACCGAGCGTAGCAAAAGTATGAGAAAATAATAATAATAATAATATTGATAATAAATCAATTAAGAAGCTTAGCAAGTTTAGACTTGGTGCATGTGCAATGTCCGAATTCGATGGTAAAGCATTCCAATCTTTTAGTGTTTGAGGAAAGAAGGAGTAGCCTATTTGTAAACATTCTTTTTAGGATAAGGAACATGGAAATTCAGATGATGCCTATTTCTTGTATTAATTCTTGCATTTGGGATCAGGTTATCATTATCAATGGCGACAAGACTGTTATTGATTTTATATAGCATTTTTAGACGGGTGTCCCTTCTTCTTGTTATTAGCAGGGGCCAATCAAATTTATGAAGCATGCTAGTGACACTGGATTTATAAGAGTAGTCTGCCATACAGAACCTGGTTGCTCTCCATTGAATTGATGCAAGCTTATCTACATTGCACTGGTGATGGGGGTCCCAAACTGCTGATGCATACTCAAGTACTGGCCTAACTAGAGCTTTATATGCGGTGGTTTTAACGCCAGTGGGACAGTTTGAGAGGTTACGTCCTAATAGGCCAAGTACAGAGTTTGCTTTGTTGGTGATGTTGTGTATATGTTTATCCCATCTGAGTTTATTATCAATTTCAACACCTAGGTATGGGTGGGAGTTGACATGTTTTAGCGGCTGGTTGCACAAGGTATAAACTGGTGATTATAGCAATTTCTAGGAGATATTGAGAGGATGTAGCATTTAGAGGGGTTGAAATTCATTTGCCATTTATTTTGCCATTGTTTAAGTTTATTTAGATCATCTTGGAGGATTTGTTGGCCAGAGGATTTATCAGTTGTTCTATACACACAACAATCATCAGCAAAGAGTCTAACTATGCTGTTTATATTATCAGGGATGTCATTGACATATAAAAGGAAGAGTAAAGGACCTAAAACGGTACCTTGTGGTACACCAGATATAGCTTATTTGGGATTTGAGATTTCGCCATCACAGACAACATGCTGAATGTGGTTGCTGAGTAATGATGCAAACCAGGCCAGTAGATTTCCATCAATGCCATATGCGGAAAGTGTGCATAACAGACATTGGTGTAAGACTTTATCGAACGCTCTTGAGAAGTCGAGTATAGCCATAGAGATGGTACTGTTTTGGTCAATTTGTTTAGAAATATCATTTATTGATAAGAGAAGTTGTGTTTCAGTTGATCTTTTTGCCTGAAAGCCATGGTGGAGATCATTTAAGATATTATGCCCATTAAGGAATTTCATCACATGTGAGTGGATTATATGCTCAAGGATTTTACTACACATGCAGGTAAGAGAGACTGGTCTGTAATTAGCTGGGTCATGTTTATCACCTTTCTAAAAATGCTACATATGTTTGCTTCTTTCCACTTGTTTGAGATAGTACCGTTATCTACAGAGGTTTGGAAGAGATCAGTTAGGATTTCATAAAGGTCCTCCGCATGTGTTTTTAAGAACCATGGTGGTTTATGGTCGGGACCTGAGGCTTTGTTTGGGTTTAGGTTTTGCAGTTGCTTTTTGACACCTTCTGGAGTGATTATAAGTTGGTTTATTTTGTTGGTGGTGAGTGGTTTAGTTACAGGGATTTGAGTGGTACCTTCTTCTGTGAAAACGCTGAAAAACTGGTTGTTTAGAATGAAAGCTTTAGTTATACTGTCACTACAAAGTTTACCGTTGTTCATAAGATCTGACACACCCACGGAATTACTTTTAAGTCTTTTTATGTAGGATCAAAATGCCTTAGGGTTTTCAGTTAGGGAATTTTTAAGTTTATTACAGATAAAGTTGTTTCTAGCTTCTTTGATGTTTTTACGGACAGATTTCCTAAAGCTTTTTTATATGTATTCCAGTCATGGAATTGTTGAGTTTTCTTAGTTTTCTTGAACAGTTTTGTTTTTTCTTGCATAGACGGCGTTGAATATGGGTTTAGGTAAGGTGAATTTGTGAGGTGTTTTTTTTTCAATAATCAGTTTAATTTCCTTTTCAAAGAAATTCCATTTTTCATCAACAGTAATGGATGAGCTATTAAATTTAGAATAATATCGCAGTTTAAGTTTAGACAGATCTTCTTTTATGCGTTCTGTGTTAGCTTTTTTCCTTAAATAGATTTTACGTTTAGGCAAGTTTTTACAAGGAGGGGAGATGTTTAGGGTCAGTTCAACAATATCATGGTCACTTATACCGGGTATGACGTTAGCTGAGTTAACAGCTGGTGAGTCGTTAGTAAATACAAGATCAAGAATGTTGTTATCTCTGGTTGGTGACTGCACCATTTGAGTGAGGATAAATAAATCGACCACCTCAAGAAGCATTTTGGCTGCTTTGGAGGAAGCGTTAGTGCCTGAAATAATGTTTTGGCTCCAGTCAATGTTAGGTTGGTTGAAATAACCAGCAAGAATAACATTGTTTTTGTCAGCATTTTCCCCCAACTTTTGTAGTGATTTTCTCAACTCAAGAAGGCTAGTAAGGTCATTGTGACTGGGCCTGTAAAAAGTTCCTACATACATGCTTTTTTCTGTAGGGAATTGGAATTTGGTCCAGATGATCTCACAGTCAGTCTAGTTTAGTGAGCTCAGTGAAAATCAGGTCATTTTTTATAACCATAACCATAACCATTTGTACTTCTATCTTTGCGAATGACTGGCCTAAAGTTGTTAAAGTCTGAACGTTAGTCATATCCTACAAACTACACTTTTTGACATTGGGGGGTCGGCCCACAGGTGTTCCTAGCGTTATGGCCACCTATATAGTTCTAGCGTTATGGCCACCTATATAGGCCTAGGCCTACATTATATTTAATACATAGCCTATATATAAAAAGGTAGGTCACTTTCTAACGCAACTTTCGAACCGTATATGAAAATTCCATTTTTTGACCACTCGCGAATCTTAATTACATTTTTTGACTCAACTCGCATTTGCTGGAGAATCATTTTGTTTATAAGCCGCAGTATTTGTTCTTTTTTTCTGATGAGATGTACAAACAATGGATTTTCTACCAACATTACAGTCAAGACAGTGTAAAATCCCAACAATTTGCTGCAAACCAAAGAAATGTTGCGATGACGTCATGAAGAAGCAGCACTTCAATTAGTTTGCAGCAAATTATTGGGCTTTTACACTGTCATGACTGTAATGTGGGTAGAAAATCCATCATTTGTACATTTCATCAGAAAAAAAGAACAAATACTGTAGCTTATAAATGAAGAAGGGAGTCTCCAGCAAATGTGAGTTGAGTCAAAAATTGTAATTAAGATTTGCTTTTGGTCAAAAAAAAGAATTTTCATATACAGTTCGAAAGTCGCATTAAAAAGTGACCTACCGTTTTATATATATACTGTATGTATTAGGTACATAGGTTGCCATTATGCTAGGAACACCTGTGGGTAGGCCCTACTGGTGGCGTGTACAGTGAACAACAGCAATCACACAAGGTCTGCATACAGAAACGGGTTAAAGTGAAAGAAATTACGGCCAAACATTGGTAGATGGTTCCATAACTTATTAGGACCTAACAACGAACGTTAGGCTAATTTTTTAATGTTCCAAGAGTCACGCAGTCTCCACTCTCCAGCAACCATGATATGCTTAATGTTAGGCCTAAAGTCTGTGTTACATGTAAACCTAAGCCTAAGGCCAGGGATAGGTGGTGTGGCCTAGGACCCAATTCATTTTTGTCAGGATTTAGGTTTACTTAATTAGGCCACATAAGTTCTTGGAAGTCAAACAGCTCATTTCAAAGGTGCCCAGGCTACTCAAATTGAAATTTTCTCTTAGTCTAAATGAAAATATAAATAAGCCTTATAAACATTAGAGCATACAGTATCATAATTTTGACTAGGACTTGGACCTTACAGTAAATAATATAACATTAACATAACAAGATTTTTTTTTTTTTAATTTATTGAATTCTTCTCCTCGAGTTACAATGTATATACAAAACACAAGTAAGGAATAAACAAAACAATGTTTACATAATACCACAAAACATTAACATCAAAAGTTATATAAATGTAAAAAGTTATACCAAGGTAGCCAGTATTTTTGCCAAGAGTCAGACATATTCTTTTCATAAATGAACTTCTGCGTTAAAATAGTTCTTAAGATAACAGTTCATGGCAACTATACTTGGAAACCTCTTATTGGTTTTGGTTATGAAAATGTAATACTTTACAAGAATAATAATCAAATTAAGCAGTTTATCGTGATTTGTACCAAGCAAGATAGTTTCTGGGTCTAACAGTGAAATATTTATACGACCATTTTTAAGGGCATTGTTGAGATAAATCCACAAGGGTTGCACAAATTTACAATGATAAAATAAGTGAACAATTGATTCGGTGTTACTTGAACAAAATGAACAAAGCGGATTATCAATTATCCCAATCTTATTTAGCAAAAGATTAGTTGGAAAGAAACAATTGAGGATTTTATACTGAAACCATCTAATCTTGGTATCATTGCTGCAATCAAAAGGGATGGAACAGAAAAGTCTCCACTTGTCATCAAGAAAAGTGGATTTAAGAACATTCTCCCACTTAGTACGAGCTTTATTGGTAAACCTAACATCCTTAATAAGGGTACAATAAATTGCTTTACATTCTAAATCACCCTTTAAAAGCATAACATGATAATGGTTGTCGACCATTGAACAAAGTTTCTTGTTTGCCTTAATAATATTACCCAAGAATGTTTCAAAGAGCTGATGACACTGTAGTACTCCAAAAAATTTGCATTAATATTAAAAGTATGAATAAAATCTTCGTATGAAAGAAAAGAGCCATCATCATTCAATAGATCGTTCACAATAGTAACACCTTTACTAAACCAATGTCTGTAGAAAACTGGAACATTACCAATTTGAATTTTGGTATTATGCCATAATGGTTGACTCAGAACAAGTTCCATGTCATTATTTGTATAACTAATTACTTGCCATGAATTGCAAAAACATTTAAAGACATCTCTCCAAAATTATTTGACATTCCAGAGATAAAAGTTTTGATATATACGTCACCTGAATTAAACCACTTGTTATAATCAAAACCATAAGTACGCAAATAATTCAAATTCATGCTACCATCAGCTTTAAGAATACGTTTTATATACTGAAGCTTTTAGAGCAGTAGCATGGTGGCGAACATTAGTCATCTTGAGACCACCAGAGGAATATTCCTGTATAATCTGGTTCCGGCTTACTCGATCGGGCTTTTATTCCAAACAAATTTAAAGAAGGCGGAATTAAGCTTGGACAAGTAGTCATCACTTGGGGATGGTAGAGTCAACAAAGGATAATTTAAATGAGGTAAGACCAGAGATTTAAGAACAGTAATTTTACCCAACGTGGTGCAATATCGTTTAGACCAGGTACACATAATCTTATCCATTTTAGATGCAGCATTAGCATAATTGCTGTCAATCATGAGATTTAAGTCCACATTAAATAAAATACCTAACAAACCAAAGTTACCTCCTGGATCCAAGGAATATCAAAATCATCATTAAAAAAATTACACCTATTCTTAAGAGAACCAATACCTACAAGCAGACATTTTTCAAGGTTGATCTTTAACCCAGATATCTTACTGAAGAATAAAAAGAGTGTCAATAATACCACAGAAAGATGTGTTTGAACCATCAAATAAAAAGTAGTGTCATCAGCATATTGTGTTAGTTTACATTCAAAATCACCCAAGCAAATACCATTGATAGAGGCATTGTTATTGACTAAAGAATTTAAAACTTGAGCACAAAGCAAAAAGATATACGGGGATAGAGGATCGCCTTGTCGACAACCCCTTGAAATTTGAAAAGTGTCCGTAGGGTGGCCATTGACAAGGACTGAGGAGAAACCCCCATTATAAAAGGTGTTTAACCATTTAATGATAGAAGGGCCAAAATTGAAAGCGTGAAGGGTATTCAAGATAAACTTATGAGAGACACTATCAAATGCCTTTTCAAAGTCAATGGCAAACAAGATGCCAGGTAAATTGTATTCATCTAAGCTATGCATAGTGTCATAAATTGTACGAATGCATTCGCCAATGTATCTGCCCTTCAAAACCCATTTTGCTCCGGAGAAATTAGTTTATAAAGAACCCTTTTAATACGATTAGCAATGGCTGAAGACGCGACCTTGTAAGAAATATTAAGAAGAGAAATGGGTCTCCAGTTTTTAAGTTTATCTCTTGGTTTATCCTTCTTAGGGACTAGAGTAATACTACCATGCCTCTGTGTAACTGACAAAAGTGAGTTACTATAACCGTAGTTCAAGGATCTCACTAAAAAACTCCTAAATTCTTCCAAAAGAACTTAAAGAACTCAACGGTAAAACCGTCTGGACCCGGTGATTTATCATTCTTCATAAATTTCAAACTATTATACACTTCAGAATAAAGAATTGGGCCTTCTAAACTACGAGCATCATCTGTTGATAAGACATGGTTATCGTAAAGTAACCCAGAAATATCAACATTATTAATATCATTGTCCTGGCAACTATAAAGCTTATCATAAAAATCAAAAACTTCATTTCTAATAATTACGGATCGTGTATAGTACCAAGGCGGTCATTCGTCAAATGAGAAATCAACTTATCAGCTTGTTTTTCTTCTCCAAATTAAGAAAAAACTTTGATGGTTTTTCATCATGCTCAAGAAAATTAGCACGACCCGTAATAACATACCTTTACTCTATCATTTCTAATATTTTCTAATTCCTTGTTAAGATCATCCATATAATTAATAACCCATCCATTCTTGGATACATTTTTATCCATCCAATCAATCTCATCAATAAGGAACTTTTCTCTAATTAAAGTAGACCTTTTGACATATGAAGCATATGAAATACTTTTACCACGAACATTACAAAGTAGAGTTTCAAAGAATAATTGGTCATTGATAACAAATTGAATATCATTGGAATTCATGTTACAAATATGAGCTTTATCGTAGGGTGAGCATGCGTACTCAGCAATAGTGTCATTAATAACCTGTGTAATCATGTTGACGTAATACTCGTCACGAAGCAGGGAATTATTAAATTTCCAGAAGCCACGACCGACTTCAACATTATCAAAATTGAAACTGCATTGAACAAGGGAATGGTCGGACCTATATGCAGTTAAAATGGAGGAATCTACAACCAAATTCATTAAACCAGAGGATAGAAGAAAAAATCTAGTCGACCCTGCTTAAAAGGTTTTTTTTGACGCCAGGTAAAATGCCTGTCAACAGGGTGTTGCACACGCCACGCATCCACCAGGTCGTGGCACTCAATAAGATTATGTACAGAACTTTTACTTTTTGGATTGTTTTCATGGATGTAATTAAAATTATCGAGATCTTGACATAAAGTCAAATTCCAATCACCTACTACTAGACAATAAGGGTTATTCATCTCGGTAATCAGGTCACTGATTTTATCATAGAAAGAGGGCGTATCGCTATTGGGACCGTATATAGAAATAAGTGAAATATGGTAATTATTTAGCTTTAGGCTCAAAGCAATAAAGTTACCCTCTGTGTCACTTACAACATCGGTAACCTCATGAGAAAAATTATTATTAAGTAAAATAGCCACCCCACGAGAATTACTGGAGCCACTAGATATAAAACATTCAGAGCCCCATTCTCGTTTAATATGATCAACAATACCACTCTCCCAGTGAACATCCTGCAGACAATAGATATTGCTCTGTCTGTTACGCTTCAGAAAATCAAAAACGCCCAATCGTTTATTCTTGTCCCCTAACCCCTGCAATTAAAGGAAGAAATTATCAAATTCTTTTTCTTAATCATTTGGTAACAAAACAATTAAATTGGGTGCTTTGTGGTATAAGTAAAACCATATAGGTTTCAATAAAGAATACTGAAATGTTCATTCCGAGAATACATAAATTTGAGGAAGAAGGTTTTTTTTTTTTTTTGTTAACAAAAATACACTGAACAGAAAACATAAATTGTGTAGCGCTCATAATGTTCCACACAAAAGTCATAACTGTAAAAACGCCACTCACTGGTAGACTGGTATAAAAATTCTCATTGGTGTAAAAAAAGAAAAAGTAGTCATCTTGGCAACTTGAGGGAGTAGAAAGAAAATAATTTCTTTTAAATGACACAAAATACCACAAATAGTTCAAATTCTGGCTTGTTTAATATCTTCAGCGGAAACTCGCATTGTTAAAACTTCATATTTAAATTTGTCACGAAGAACTTGTATAATAATGATTATTGTTAATTGTGGAAATAACAGCTGCACAAATCTCAAAATATTTAATTCACTGAAACAAAATATCCTCGGTTCGTTGCTATATTTGATACAAGAACTGAAAAAGGAAGCCGTCATTTCTGTCATGTATGCTCAGGTTACTCACGGATGAATTGTCGGGAACCGTCATTTTTCAAGACCACAATACTAGCAGGCACAGACCATGAAACGTAGGCGTGTTTAATACCGGGTTGCTGTTTAAGCTCTGGGAGCCTTGCTCTGAATCCCTTTCTGATCTCACGCACCCCAGGGGAGACATCATCAGAGATAAAGATTGGTTTATCTTTGTATTTATTTCCTTTCAGTTTAGCCGGGGCAGAACGTAGAATATGGTCGCGGTCAGTATAGCGCAAGAATCGGACATGTATTGGTCTCGGTTTTCTGGACGCACCTCTGAGGCTATCTGGGGCCAATTACACGCCTGGGGTTCTGTGTGCTCGCTCAATTTGTATTACAGATGGGTCAATACCCATCAAGTCCCGGATAATATCAAATTTAATCACAGTTTCCAAATCACGGTATCACCTGTATGGTTATTTTCAGGTACCCGTGGAATATCAGATTATTACGACGGGATCTGTTTTCCAAGTCATCGACTTTTCTAAGAACAGTTTTCTTAAAAGTCTCAAAATCTCCTCTAACAGAATCCATTTCGCTTGTTTCGACTTTCTTAACCAATTTTCCTTTATCGCTGAAACTTCATCGCCTAGAAATTCAACCGACTCGGCTAAATCTTTGCAAGCTGAGCTAATCTTTTAATGTCAGCTTCCATTACAGAAAGTCTATCGTTAAGGGTACTTATTTGAGAGGGTAGGGTTTGAAGGTTTTTAATTGTTCTAAAATGCAGTCAAGCTTCACTTCCATTGTTACGGAAGATTCTTCCTTTTCTTGTTGCGTAACACGCCTCTGGGAGCTATCGTAATTTGTAGAGGTACTACTAAGCACTATGCGGTTTCTTAAATTATAGGTTGACAAATTCGTTTCAAGTTTATCGGCGAATGATGACATTATTAAATTAAAAAGGTGCAGAAAAGTTACCAGTATATGTATAATCCATATGTAATATGTCAGAATCTGCAATACACCTTGGAAAAACGAGTAAAGTTGAAACAAACCAGGAGCAGATTTTTTGGGCGGTGTTGACTACATGATGGCGCTAGACCAGATAACAAGATTTAGTCACTCCATTAAAAGCCCAAACTAACACCACCACTACCACCACCACAAAAAAAAAATATCAAAAAATCAAAGATATCTAGAGTTAGTAAAAAACTTATCACTGTTGACTTTGAAATTGTTAACAGAATTGGACCTAACTACCCACTCAGGCAAACCATTACACTCATTAACAACTATTTGCGAAAAGCTGAAATGCCGAATATCTATCTGTGAAAACTCTGATCAACTTCAAACTGTTACCACGTGTCACATTAGGATTAGCTCAAACATGCCAGAAATAACAGGAAGTCAAAGCATCACTACCAGATAGTAACTTAAAAACCTGAATCATATCGCCACATACTCTTCTCAATTCAAGAGTGCTTAAACAAAGAATTTGCAACCTAGATTCATAAAAGAGCTTCCTTACTCGTAAATAAGTCTAGTGGCTCTTTGCTAAACCTGCTCCAAAATGAACTTATCCTTCTCATAAAAGGGATTTCAAGCCTGAATAGCATACTCAAGGTAAGGCCTGATTAACTGCTCATACAAATTAAGAACAACCTCGCTACCAAGAAAACAAAAATTTCTTCTAATCAAACCAAGCATCCTATTTGCCCTTGCAGCTGCTAAGGCGCACTGTTTTGGAGGCTTCAGATTGCTAGTAATGACAACACCTAGATCTTTCTTGATCAACACAACCAAGATTTAAACCACTCATGCAATATTCAAAAGCCAAATGGTTCTGACCAAAATGAATAACTTTGCATTGATCAACATAGAATGACATCAGCCATGTTTGGGACCAAGAAATTAACTTATACAGATCAGTTTGCAAAAGTGAAGAATCCCTAGCATCATCAACAATCCTGTACAGCTTAGTGTCATCAGCAAATCTACAAATCCTGGAGCCAAGGGAACATCAATATCATTAATGAAGATTAAGAAAAGAAGCAGACCCAATACAGAACCCTGAGGAACATCACTTGTAAACTTCTTCCATGGAGATACTTCACCATTAACAACAACTTCTTGTGACCTGTCAACTAACCAAGATTATATCCAACTGGCATACTTTCCCTCTACACCAAGTGCTCTTGTTTTCATGATGAGCCTGCCTAATGGAACCTTATCAAATGTTTTTGGAAATCTAAATAGATAACATCCACATTATGACCAGAATCAACTAGTTTAGTAACATCATCAAGAAACTCCAATAAATTAGAAACACAAGACCTCTTAGGTAAGAACCCATGCTGGGACAAATTCAACAAACCATTGACCAGTAAATGATCTAGTACTACATCCTTTACAATGGACTCCATGACCTTGCATACAACACTAGTAAGACTCACTGGCCTATAATTACAAGGCAAACTTTAAATAGATAACATCCACATTATGACCAGAATAAACTAGTTTAGTAAAATCATCAAGAAACTCCAATAAATTAGAAACACAAGACCTCTTAGGTAAGAACCCATGCTGGGACAAATTCAACCAACCATTGACCAGTAAATGATCTAGTACAACATCCTTAACAATGGACTCCATGCCCTTGCACACAACACTAGTAAGACTCACTGGCCTATAATTACAAGGCAAACTATAAATAGATAACATCCACATTATGACCAGTTTAGTTTAGTAAGATCATCAAGAAACTCCAATAAATTAGAAACACAAGACCTTAGGTAAGAACCCATGCTGGGACAAATTCAACAAACCATTGACCAGTAAATGATCTAGTACAACATCCTTAGCAATGGACTCCATGACCTTGCGCACAACACTGATAAGACTCACTGGCCTATAATTACAAGGCAAACTGTGGTCACCCTTTTCAAAAATAGGAGTGACATTAGCAATTCTCCAATCACTAGGAACAACAACAACATCAAAGCACTTTGAAAAGATAATACTCAGGGGAACAGAAAGAACATCAGAACACTTATGTAAGACAGCAGGATGTATACCATCTGGACCGGGTGTGTTATTTGAATTCAAACCCTTCAGCTTCTTAGACACAACATCAACTGAAAAATCAGCATTCTTAATGGATACTGGAGAGTGCCTACTAAGATAATCCACAACATTATCAGCAGGGGACTCCTTAGTAAAAACAGACACAAAGTAGTCATTGAAAATCTCAGCCATATCCTTACCACTATTGATAGTAATAACATCATTACCCTGAAGAGGACCAACAAGCTCCTTGGTTTTTTGCTTAGAGCGAGAATATAAGAATGAAATGACTTAAGTTTATTCTGAACCTCTTTGGACAAACATTTTTCAAAAAGCTTTTCAGTATCTCTTATCAAACCCTTTGTGAACTTTTCATGATCCTTATACCTTAGCAAGCTCCGCAGGACACCTACTGTGTTTATAACAATGCCACAACTTCTTTTTTGAACAGCCTGCAAAACCTCCCTGTTAGACCTAGGCTACTCATGATAATATAATTTGTTCTTTATTAGTCAGATTGTTGTCATTGTAACGAACCGAGTCAGCCTAACATAAGACTTAAAAATCAAACACATAACACCAAGAGATAAAATTAAATCGCAGATATCTGACATGTATTCAGAACACTCCAAAAATAATTCCAGCAGCTATGGGTGAGTAATTCTGTTGTTGCTTACACCAAAACCTATTAAACTTAACTCAACAGAAGTACAGATTGTTAATCTGTCCTGGCTATTAGTTTTAAGTTTGGGTGGGTTCCCCAAATCATGTAACTAAAATAAGCCAATCAAGTTTTAAAACCAAAAGTTCATTCAGGTCATAGCGTCCCATGATCCAAATTAAGTTATAACAAACTAACAAAGTTTTAACTTGCTGATTCCTAATGAACCTTTTGTTTTACAGGGGCAGCCTGCCCTGCCCCTCTGTGGGCCCTCCCTTCCCCCTGGAGTCTGCCCTACCCCCTGGGGTGCCCTGCCCCGCCCCTCAAGAATTTTTTTAATATTTTTTTTTTATAGATTTAATTTTTTTAAATTTAATAATCTTAATTAACCTCATGAATGAAATACCTTACATGAAAACATAACACAGAATGATAGCACAGTTAACAATTGTCCTGTTTGGCTCATGAGTGGTCTTTATCAATACCAGTCAGAATAGTTTCATTCTGAGGTATGATTATAGCTAAAATTCCAGAGCTTTTTCACAATGGGATTGAGCCTTAAGGAGGCCCCTGGACTCCATGCCGAAAAGACGCTTTGCGTGCACATTAATGTGCCCCTCAACAAGTCTAGCACCCTACCCCTTTTTAAGTCAAGCTAGGAGTCTGTATCACATGATTAACTATGACCAATAGAAATTGTACAGGTAGTGTTTGTTAAGCTCATTTACTTACATACCAGATGCCTAATTGTTAATCTCATTTACATACTTGATCTTCAACAAGAACCCAAAAGAAATGCAAATTAGGAAACGTGACCAGTAAGTCCCTAAAAAAGAAAATCATTCTTTATAGCTCCTCTATCACCATAGCCATTAACAAGAAACTTAATATACTTGAGTACTTAAACTACTAAATTTCAGTTGATCTCAAAAATATGGGGCAGTACTTATGGCAAAATGAGGGTACAACTAGTCTATAAAAACTGTAGTCCTTACATTATTATTAGAAAGTACATGTAATTAGTTATGGCTGAGTGCACAACAACATATTTCTGGATGTATGATACAAAAATTCCTTTTCTGAATCAATGATTTAACGTTATCCTTTGCTTTAATGTTAAACCATTTGATTTCCATTTGATTTAAATTTATCACTTGATTTATCATTGCCATTTGATTCAAATATTTGAATATCTTTAATGTTACCATTTGATTTAACTTTTGTGAATCATGATGTGCCATTTTCAACTGTTTGTATCAAGTTCTTGACCACACTAAGTTCCTGGGTTTAACTCTAGATCCCAAGCTCTCCTACAAGCAACACATCACCAACCTGAAACAGAAATGCAACAGCTCCCTCAACTTTTTCACCTCCCCGAACATTCTCCACCTCCCTCAACATTCTCCACCTCCTCTCCAACACCATTTGGGGGTGCGAATCGCCATGTTCTCCTAACAATCTTCAGGCTCACCATTTGTGCCAAGCTTGACTACTGCAATATTGTCTACTGTGTTGCTCACAACTCATACCTCAACCACATCAACACCATCCAATATGAAGCCCTCCGGCTTTGTCTGGGTGTCTACAGAACCTCCCCAATCACCAACCTCCATGTTGAAGCCAATGAACCTCTTTTTCTGCTAAGGTGTACATGTAGAAAGCTTAGCCTCTTCTGTGCTTTTAGGGTCCTCACCAACATCCACAACCCTGTTTTCAACCTCATTAGCTACCCCAATTTCTCCACCCTCTTTGATAGGACTAAAACCCTATCCCTTCCTTTAGCTTACACTTTAAATCAGACCTCCTCCATCTCGGCATTAACTCCGCCATTCTTGGCATCTTTTCCTGGCCCACTTTTCCTACCTGGGCTACCCCCTCCCTTCTATTTACCTGGGCTTCTCCACTCATCACAAAATCCAAACCCACCTTAACCTCTTCATTAACCTTCACAACCAAATCAAAGACTAACTCTCAAACTACACCTCCATCTATACTGATGGCTCCAAGGAAGGCAACAAGACAGCTGCTGCTGTTGTCGTCTAAGACATCACCTTCAGTAGCAGGCTTCCCGACTACTCGTCCATCTTCTCAGCCGAGGCCAAGGCCATCCTCCTCGCCCTCAACTTTATTGAGTACTCCCCGCTCAGTCACTTTGCCATCTTCTCCGACTCTAAGGCTGTCCTTACTTCTTTATTTAATCTCAAATAGGATATTCCCACATCCCACCTCCTCCTCTGTAAACTCCTTTTGCTCACCCTCTGCAGGAAAAGTATTCTTTCTTCTGGATACCTAGCCATGTTGGCATCCCTGGCAATGACAGGGCTGATGCAGCTGCTAAGCTTGTCCTTAACCTCCCCCTACCCCATTTCCCAAAACCCTTTCTGATATCAAACCGCTTATTGCTTTCCTTGTTTGTGACAGCTGGCAAACCTCATGGGACTCCCAAATTGATAACAAACTCCACGTCATCCAGCCTACCATTCTGATTAAACCCACCATCCACATCCTCTCTCATGTTGACAATGTTCACATTACCAATCTTAGAACAGGTCACACCCACCTCACTCACTCCCACCTCCTTATTGGCTCCCCCAACCCTCTGCAACAATTGCCATTGCACTCTCACAGTCTATCACGTTCTCCTTGCTTGCCCCCTGTACAAACTTCCAGAGCTTCCCTCGCTCCCCTCAACTCAATAGCCAAGCTCTTCCAGAAAAACCCTCCGGATAAAATTATGTCATTCCTCCATCAGGCTTCCTTCTACAACCATATTTAGTCCTCTTCTCCCACCTTCCTCTTTCTACTTTGTTTTATTTCACCCATGCACCTCTTCTCTTTATCCCAGCTTTCTGGCTTTTAGTTTTCGTGTTTCACTCAATCTCCCCATTTTCTTTCTTTCCTACCTCTGAAATGATCTAACCTCTCAGACACAATTTGATCCTTGCTGTTGTTGTGCTGTTAAGCCCTCATCAAACAAACAAACTAAGCTACATTTTTCCAAATCATAATCAACCTTCTATTTTTCTGACTGCAAATTTTTGAAATGCACAAAAAGAAAAATACAAATGTGGTCATGGAGAATGAATCTTATGTTACCCATAACCATTAACCCATAGATTCAAATTCAAAGCTCTTTAGAACTATAATCACTCAAGACACAAAATAAAAAGGAAGGAGATGACTCTAGAATTACCACTTACAGTAAATTAATAGGTAACTTGTGCTTTCTTTGGGGGACTTCTTCCTTCATAATTTTTTATTCATAGTGCAGTGTACCATACTTTGTTCAAGTTTTGATGTACAGATATACATTCATGAAAAAGGGTGAGTATGCTTAGAAGTGATAAGCTAAAGTATGATTTACTGCTGTTGATCACAAATTCATTATAATGTACCATAGCATATTACACATAAGAAAAACACAGAAAAACGAAACAAAATCGAAGGAGTCCGGTTTCATCTAGAAATGAGAGAAATGGGTTTGCATTGGGAGTTTCTAGGTGTGCACCAATTTGTTTTTGGGGTTGTGCTTGCACATAATGTGGGTCCCATGAGGTTCCAGGGGAAACTGGGGGTGGGGGTTAGGGGAAAAAGTTCAGCAACCCATTGACTTCAATTTATGGGTAAAGATTGACTTTAGATAGGGATACTTGATATATTTTTAGACATACATGAAATCTAAACATCTCTTGATTAATAATCATTCTGCTCTTTGAGTAAAAAATTCAGGTAAAGTACAGTATGCAAGGGGTAAAGAACTACTGTATTAAAAATGTGTAGAAATTGGTATGCATTGAGAATTTCTAGGTGTGCACCTGTGGCGTATGTAGAAATTCTAGAAATAGAATTCTTAAAATATCCCTACCCCTCCATTTCTACTTTCCCCTTGTTCCAAGAAGTCCCAAACTTTATTCACTTCTGCCTTAAGCAGTAACAAAGCCACATACCAAATTTAATCCAAATCCATTCATCAGTTCTTGAAATAACATGATGACAGACAAACAAACAGAGGCAAAACATGTCCCCCCCCCCACCCCGCCCATTTGCACCCTTCCCTTGTTCCAATATGTCTCAAATTTTAACCACTTCTTACACAGTAACAATACCACATACCAAACTTAAATCCAAATCAAATTATCGGTTCTTAAGACAAATTCATCTTAAATGTACCCATCCCTCTATTTTCACCCTTCCCCTGTTCCAGTATGTCCCAAATCTTTCACACTTTGTTTTTAGGCAGTAACAAACCACACACCAATATTGATCAGGATCCAATCATCAGTTCTTGAGATATCTTGATGACAGACGAACAAACAAACTTACAGAGGCGAAAACATAACCTTGTCCAACTTCGTTGACGGAGGTAATAAATGTTGACTTTGAAATTGTGGACATACAATAATAAGTTCTGGACATCAACTGTGCTTTGTTTATATTAACTTGTAATGTTCTCCCCTATCTTCCTTTGCAGGTTTCTCTGATTACAGACAAATAAAATGAAGGCCTTAATTCTTGTAGGAGGATATGGAACACGGTTACGACCTTTAACATTAAGCGCACCAAAACCTTTAGTTGAGTTTTGCAACAAACCGATGCTCCTACACCAAGTTGAAGCTTTAGCTGCTGTAAGTATCTGCCTGTCGTTTCTTAAGCATTGGAAGTATTCTTTAGAGGGGCACTCAGCCAAACTATGAAGGCATATTATTTTGGAGTCTGTAGAATATTCTAATTAGTGCTGTCACGACATGGCTCTATTACGTATCGATTATCGTGGAGAAAAATATTGTGATATATTGGTATATCGCCATATTTTTCAAGAAAACTGACTCATGACACATGTTAATACTTCAATTCTTTTATGTATACATAAATGATGAATGCAAGAAAAAATGATTTCCTGATCTAGCAGACAACATTATTGTGTGACTATTACGTTCTAGATTTCATCACGCATCACATACGTTTGGTAAATCAGCCAATGTGACCATGAATCATCAAAGTGAGAGGCATGTCCGGGCCAATTTTTCCTTCTTTTTGCCAACTTACTTTGCAGCATGCCAGTGTGGGGTGAAGGAGTACAATTTTTAATTAGTTTTTTATGTTTCATGATATTTTTGCACGTTTTTAAAGTTGATTCAGAAACGATCATGGCCTAAACTTGACTTTTAGATTTATTGTACTACTGTAACGTTAGCACTGTAATGTACGAAGTAGCTTAGCCTATAGTTGCGCGAAAATTTCTTAGGTATGTTAGTTTTTGGTATAGCGATATGTGTCATGAGGCATATTTGATGTCGTGGGAAATGAGATGTCCCAATAATCAACATTTCATGACAGCACTAATTCTAACAAACTTTTCGTTTACATGATGGTATTTATAACCGTTGAAGTGAATGCTCAAATTATCAGTAATTATGTCTCGTCTTATTGATAATTAAGGAAATTTTCAACAAGATGGGTATCAAAAATAAGACATGTATTACTGTATGCGTAGTAAAAACACTGCCTCACTTTTCGTCCAAGAGTCCTGTGAGATGGATTTATGGAGACTTTGTTTTCTAAACAAATTAAATCGTTTAGAATTTAAAGTTTAGATATAGTCAGTGTCACTTGAAATATAGAATTGAAATACTGTAGTCTAATGATATAATACACTTTTTTGTTCTTTTGCACTTTTCAGAAAGCTACAAATGTAAGATTCTGAATTGAGATATACTTGTACTATAAACTGGTTTTAAGCTTGTAAGTAGGAATACAAATTTGCTATTCCGTAAACTATGTAGAATACATTCATCTTTTGGTCCTGTACCTTGAAAGTAAATAAATAATAGCTGATCCTATTTTTGTTTTAAATGATTGATTTTTGTGTGTTTTCTTCGCAGGTTGGTGTGAAGGAGATTGTTTTGGCGGTCAGCTACAGAGCAGACCAACTAGAAAATGAATTAAAGATGCAAGAAGAGAGGGTATGTTGCTAAATTTTCTTTTAAGTGTAACAGCAAAGGTATATACTCTGTAGGCGTGTAGATGCTACACCAGCTAAATTACTTAAATCTATTAAAACCATGGAAGTACAGTAGCAATTTTTTTATCAAAATCGTTAAAAATTGAAAATTTTAGGTCTGTTTACTCCACGTAAAGGGATGGTGTCACAAAATTTTAATTAGCTTTGTTTCTTAGCAATTGAAGAATACATTTGTTGAAGGAAATACATATTGTGCTCAGCTATGCATGTATGTGAAATACATTTGTAGGGCAGGTATACCATACCTTATTTCCTCTCTATAGGGAGAAATACATGTGTAATATGCATTTTTAGTAATACAATTCTTTCAAATTTTTCTTTCAAGAGCCGTAATTGTTAACGTAAAAAGTAATTGCAGTATTCTTTGTACAGGATACAGCCGTAAGGAAGGCTTGCACAAAAATATTGTAAAATTTCAGAAATAGAGAAACAATATACAGTTGGAAATTGTGTAATAATTGCTTGTATACCGCTACAAGATCTTCAGTAGATTTTGTCTCTGGACCTGCCCGACATCCTCTTTGACAGCTGTATGTGTTTAATAAATCACATTAATTTCAATCAATATAGATGTTGAAGGTCAATGGCCTGACAAGAAGTCAAGGTCAAGCTTAATTGGTAGCATTTCCTGTTTCGGTGGGTCGTGTTTAATCTGGTCATGCTGATACTACTTGGGACTTTGTTTCTTTTATAGCTCGGAATACGGATCACAACATCACATGAAGAAGTGCCTTTAGGAACAGGTGGGTGTATTTAGTGTTGATTTTGTTTTAGTGAGTGTAACTACCCTTCTGGAATTTCATGCACACAAACCCTATACATCATGGTGTTGCTTACCCGACTTCCATAATAAGCAGCTTGGGTAGGAAGAATGTATCAAAGTTGCTTCACAGTCTACAGATTTCCTGCCTTAGGTGCAGTGAGTCTGATCGAGTAAGGTATCTTGATTAGGGCATGATGTAGGTGGTAACTTTTGTATATAACACTCATATTCGGTCTGCCTATATTGCAGGTCGGGTTGGGCATGTAATGTATTTATAGGACCTGTACCTATAATGATGTCAAATTCTGTTTGTTTGTCTCTAACATATCTTAAGAAGTGGTGAATGCATTTTAATCAAGTTTGGTGTGTAGCCTGATAGAAGTCATTAAATTAGGGGTACACTGGAATAGGGAAAAGGCAGAAATGGAAGGGTGGGATGTTTTAGGGGAATAATCAAAAGGATTTTGTTAGCATATTCCAGTGGAATTTGTTCAACTACAAATTAATGCTGTGAAACGATATCAAAGCAATCCATTGTGTGTCATCAACGAAAAGAAATGCAATTACTATTTGCATTAAAGAAAATTCAATAATTGGTGTCAATCATGACAGAAAATGATGAAATATGAAATCCTTACATGAAGGGAACTTTAAATGTATGGACATGTAGCTCTAGGCAGCATTAGCTAAATTGCTATTAAAAGCCATCATAGTAGCAACAAAATAATTGAAATCAGACATTGATCAAAGAAGTACAAAATGAGTTAGAGCCGTCCTCTCAGTCATACATCACAAATTTTGCATGAATTAATAGCTGATCAAACTTTGAATTAGCCATATCTCAAGAACTAAAAGTGTTTTATTTTGTTCAAAGTCCATAGACCTATAAAAGGTCTGAACTCTTATGGTGGAATTTCCGCCAGTGCACCACAACTGGTTATCAAAGGCCGTGGACATTGACTTGGTTGTCGATGTTATGTCTGTCCGTACGTCGTACCTGTGTTCTCGTCCGGGTCGTATTAAGCGTTTCGTGATAGCATGTGTACTATCATAACCGAATACGCAGGCGACGACCCCGTCATTGTAATTGTGTGTTCAACTCTCTCTCTCTGGTGGAATTTCTTTGGGTGGCAGAGTTTTGTGGTCTTCATAATTCTTTCAACATTTTTTTCTTCACCGACCTACAGCTGGACCATTAGCTCTGGCCAGAGAAATACTTGAATCCGATGGGGAACCATTTTTCGTACTCAATAGTGACATCAGTTGCGAGTTTCCATTTCAACAGATGATCGATTTTCACAAAAATCATGGGAAGGAAGGCACAATTGTGGTAAGAGAATGTAAAATGTGGTTCATCAACTTTGTGATAAATGATGTAAACATGGGGATTGTTGACTGGTAATGACTGAAAACCAATGACAATCTGTAAAGATATATTCACATTTTTCAAATATTCGATTTTTCAACAATTACGGACAAAACTGTTTGAACAATCAAGAGTTATACTTCATGTAATTATTAAACTGCATTATGTAACAATTTTTCATTTTGATAATGATTATCCCCCTCCACCACTCAATATGGAGGTGAAGTTGTAAAACCAAGTCCTTAAGTCAACATAGAATCAATTAGGGATTGGGGTGATGAGGGCCGGGATAGCAAGGGGAAATTTACAGAAAAAACTTTTTTTTGTGTGTCACATATAGATTGTCCAAGTATGTTTACACTTTTTAAATATTTAGGCCTAATAATTCAAGAAATTATGCAAATTATGATTAAACCCCAAGCTTGATCTAGAAAGGGACAGTGTCACATGACCAAAAGGGGCATTTTTAAGGCATCAAGGGCACTTTGAGGGCAGGTTTGGGGGCACTTGAAATGCAAATGAGGGACTAATCAATACAACATGTAGTGTCCCTGCATTTTTTAATATTGGGGACCTGTATAAATAGAAGGCAAAATAGTTCTCAAAAGTATGTTTTTGTGAACAAAATTAACATTGCTTAGTGAAAAGGGGAATGATGGAGGCAATGAGGGGCAGGGTGGAGTACCCCTCTGAAAAAGTGAAACTAGGGACCTTTTGATGTCATTTAAGCAGAACAGCTCATAATTTCCTCAGGTTATAATTTGATGATGGGCATGTGAAATATTATCACCAGCGTTGTGATCCTTGGTATGACATTCAGTGTACAGTAGGATATAGAGGTGTGATAAATGTGGGCAGGGGAAAATTTTCATTCAAACAAAAATATTCATTGAAAATCATTTTTGATTAGCTTTGAAAATAATTGAAGATACTACTCCTGGTAATTGTGACCCTACTGGTGCTGCATTGAGTGTTCACATTTACACAATTAATATTGAACTGAAAGGATTAGGTTATTAGGCAGATATGTCTATCTTGTAACAGACACATAACTGCAAGAAGGTCACTTTGATATGTTGCTCTTTTTGGGAGAAATCAAATTTCAAAGTTTTTGTGAAAATGATTGGTGTAGTATAAGAAAGTGACATCATTCAATCACTTTATTGTACAGTACACTAATTATACCGTGACTTCATAATTGACTCAATGACAATGTTTTATTCACAATGTTTTCATTCACCAGTGTTTTATAACTGGTTTATCAAACGGCTGTGGACATCTCTAACCTTAGCTATTAAGAAAGGGATAAACGTACCTAAACTGCCTACCTGTCACAAGGTGTCAATAGTAACGCTTTGGATATCAAGCTATTCAGGGGCTAACCTGGCATAGTGCTTGCTGACGCAACAGACAAAGGAGGACAGACAAAAGACTTGAGCTTTTAAATGTATATTCTGCAATGACAAGCTCTTTCTCAGTATGATATTCATGCTTAGACAGCGGAATAAAGAGTACAGAAGTAATAGCAGAGCTAGTAGGTGTTAGTTGTGTGTATATATATATATATATATATATATATATATATATATATATATATATATATATATATATATATATATATATATATATATATATATATATATATATATATATATATATGTGTGTTCTTGTGTGTGTGCGTCTTTCATTCAAAAGAAAGAAGGAAAAAATGAATGAATGAAATACACACACACACACACATATATATATATATATATATATATATATATATTTATATATATATATATATATATATAAATATATATATATATATATATATATATATATATATATATATACATATATATAAATATATATATATATATACACATATATATATATATATATATGTATATATATATATATATATATATATATATATATATATATATATATATATATATATATATATATATATATATATATATATATATATATATATATATATATATATATATATATATATATATATATATATATATATATATATATATATATATATATATATATATATATATATATATATATATATATATACACACACATACACGACTGACACCTACTAGCTCCGCTATTACTTCTGTTTTTGATTCCGCTGTCTAAGCTAATCGCTCATATTAGTGGACTTTACCATTCGGCTATAATTGGATAAGCTATAACCTTAAATTTGGCATTTTGTTGGCTATTTATTGCTACTTTATTAGCTATTTAATGCTATTTCGTTTGCTACTTCTTTGCTATTTCGTTTGCTATATATCGTTAGCTATACTTCGTTGCTATTTCGTTGGCTATTATCGTTGGCTATTTCATTGCTATATCGTTGGCTATACTTCGTTGGCTATAAAACACCTTTTGCAACAAACATAGGACCCTGGGTAATGCCCTTAAATAAAAAAACAATAGTTTGCTTACAGGAACATCCTGGGAATATATAACAATTTCTGCACCGAAACGTTGAGCACACAGCCCATAATATAAGGTCGTCCTTGTCACCTATACTGACAACGCCCCTAACCTTCGCCCTTAAGTTGCACACAAACTAGAAACATCTTATCCCTGAGGATACAACTTTGCAACTGCCCTTTCCTATGCACACCTATGAGTTCCCTGAATTCTTTGTTACATAACATACATAAAACCACTGGTCAACTATACCTACAGTACTGTACTTAAAATATCTCTTGTCCAAGCTTGACTATGGTGGAGGATATGCAAATTGCCTTACATTCCAATACACAATGCATTTTAGGTTAAGACCAAAGCTAAACAGTACAGACTTGATTGTAAGGGAGAAGGAGGGAGGGGGGGGGGGGGGTTGTGTGACACTACCTGCCTACAATTTCTTTAAATGGGAGATCACAGTTACTTCCACTGTTTCACTGATTTTCTATCATGTCCAATGGTTGCAAGCCACAATATCTCAAAACAAATTCAATACAATACATTACAGCTTTGAAGTATATGAGGCAGTGAAGTCATTATTAGGCTGATACCAGTCATTTCTACACTGCTCTAGCATCTCCTTCATTAACAAGATTCTTCAATACCTTCCCCATTTTGTCTCTTTTCTTGTTCTCTTTCATATACGGTGAACATAATGTGCTTGATAACTAGATCCATCCTTCGAGTTTATTCATGTTTACGTCAAATTACAAAAGAAGACTAATGGAGACATAAAGTCGTATATAATCATTATTTCATATGATAGAGGATAACAATCTAAACCAACTACCAAAAACAGCAAATCAACATCTTATTCCTATGTCAAGTTATTTATGTTTGAAATTGACACATGTAGGCTGCCATTTTGTTCAATTCAGTATTGTAATCTTTGCATGATGACATTATTTCCCAACATGGACATAAGGATTATAATGTATTTTCTTTTATAAATGTGTTAAATTTTTTTATCCCAAAATGATGTTATACAAAATTTTAACAGCATGCATGTTTTGATAATTTGTATGTGTGCACAAAAATGTAATTGACCCTTACACAAGACAAACTATATTTTATTAGATAGAAAACTTGATATAGATTATATAAAGAAATGCAAGGCATTCCAAGATCCTGCTGGGTTGATGATATCATTTTCTGCATGTTTTAAAATCAATATGGTGAATCCCATAGTACTATTTATTAGTAGCATTAAAAGGTTTTAATAATGACAAAAAATGTCTTAGATTGTTTTGGGTGGTATGAAACTTGGTTAGAAGATTTGTTATTTTAATTCTATTATATGAAGTAATGGTTATGTCAGACATTATGTCTTCTTTTAGAAACAATTATAAGAAGTGTATGATATCTCTAAAGTAAACTTGAACTTTCTTGTCTTCCACAGGTCACAAAAGTCGAAGAACCTTCCAAGTATGGTGTAGTTGTTTACGAGCAGAAGACAGGTAGAATTGAGAAATTTGTTGAGAAGCCGCCTGTCTTTGTGTCAAATAAAATTAATGCAGGAATGTACATCTTCAGCCCTGCCATTTTAAAAAGAATACAGGTAAGTTTTTGGTCTAAGACTCTATTATGATAAAACTGTTTTCACCTTTCAAATATGATGAGTTTTTTGCATTGGTTCTTTAAGTGTAGGAATTTTTGTACATTTTATCTTTGTTTATTACCTTGAATCATATCTGAGTTGGGAAACTGCACATTGACAGTGTGGTGACATTGATAGTGTTGTGGTCATTTAGGGTGTACAATCTAATTGGTAGGACTGTTAAATGTTCAAGAAGTAAGTGTTCAAATATTTTCATGAATAAATATTTTGTCTATTCCGTTTTGATGATCTATAAACTCTGTAAGTATTAAGTGATAGTATGTTAAAGGAGACCAAAGTCTAATACAATCAGTATTTCATATGATAGAGGATACAAATCTCAGCCAACTCCCCCCAAAAAACAAGTCAGAATCTTATTCATTTCTCAAGTTATTCATGTTTGACACATGAAGGCTGCCATTTGAATCAATTCTGTATTGAAATATTGTGCATGATGACATAATTTTCGCAACATGGACATAAGGATTATAATGTATTTCTTTATAAATGTTATTAAAGTTTTTATTCCAAACTGATGTGTCCCAAAGTTTTAACAGCATGTTTTGATGATATCATGTGAACACAAAAAAGTCCTTGACACTTACAAAAGAAAACAATTTTTCATTAGCTAGAAAACTGGATATAGCTTATATAAAGAAATACAAGGCATTCCAATATCCTGCTGTGTTGATGACATCATAATCTGCATGTTTTGAAATCAAAATGGCAGTTCCCTTGGTACTATTTAGTAGTCGCATTAAAGTTTTTAATGATTATAATCAATGTGTTAGATTGCTTTGGGAGGTAGAAACTTGGGTCAGAAGATTTTTAATTCTATCATATGAAATAAGGATTATGTCAGACTTTATGTCTCCTTTAAAGAAGAGAAGCAGAAAACAAGAAATCAGTACCAACCAAATAACTTAAAGGATTAGTTTAGTGGTCGTGTAAGTTCATCTTAAATGAGAGCTCTAGGACTTCATGAATAGAATGGTGAAGAAACTTGAAGATCTCTGTAATGGAATAAGACATCAAAGTAGTTGTTTCTTTATGGCAAGATTCCTGGAATCTTCAGACTAGTAACAAACTGCACATTATCAATCCCAAAGTCGGAGTCAACCCCCCAGGGCTCCCGGTAAACCTTTAAAAACCTTTAAAACCTTTAAAAACCTTTATTGACAAATTGAACCTTTATTCCTTTCAAAATAACCTTTAAAACCTTTGAAAATCTTTATTTTCAAAGTTAAGTAAGGTAAATGATTCGAGTGCCAAGGTTTTAGCTTCATTGGTAAGTATACACATCCATTTAATAGCATATCTGTTCTCAACACACAATTTAAAAGTAGCAGGACCAAAGTAAAATTTCCAACTTCACGTAAGTAATGGACTTTTGGCGCCACCAACTGCCCTTTGCCCCAGAATATGCTCATTGTATACAAATTTATTCCATGAGTTAACCTTTATAAACCTTTTAATCTAAATTCAAAACCTTTAAAAACCTTAATTTTAACTTTCCCAACCTTTAAAAGAACCTTTATTTAAAAAAAAGAGTTACTGGGAGGCCTGAACCCTCCCCTCCCCGCATAGTCGCAATCATAGAGAGGACATTGTCATCACCTGCATCTGTCTTGGTCACTCCTCAACCACTCTTACCTCCTATCAGGCTTTCCCAAACCTTTCTGCCTCACCTGCAATACTGAACTTTCGATCAATCATATCCTCCTAAGCTGTCCTTTATACTCCAACTTCAGATCTATCCTCTCCCCCTCCATCTCTATCTCTGACCTCTTCAAGAAAAATCCCTCCAACATAACTTTCTTCCGTAATAGCAACTTATTCCTCTTGATCTAATCCTCACCCACTCTTTCCTTATTTTATCTTATATTTTTATTCCTATTCTAAAATTTGTATCTCTATTTAATTTTCTTATTTCTTCTCTCCTTACCTACCACCTCTCATTCTCTCTACTTTCCCCACCTCTCAGTCCTAACTCTTGCACCATTAATTTTTAACACCCTCTTAGCACATTTGCTTCTGACTCTCACGGAACCTCAACAAACAAACAGTTTCTTCATCAACAGTTGCTTGGAAAGTCCTCTTTCCTTTGCTTGACCACCGAGCTAATCTTTTACTTTGTTGTTGTTCTTGTGTGAATAAATTGATACCTAAAGTGTAGTCAGCCGTAAGTAATAACTTGGAGCTACATTCCTAGTATTGAGTTCCACGTTGATAATTTGAAGTAAAACAAGGATTCCCAAAATGATATGACATCAAGTGTTTACACATTAAACTGAATAGAACAAACATTTGCTAACATATATGAAGATAATTATATTATTAACACGTACTATATGTCTGTAGGTAAGAATTTTGTGTCCCTAAATGATAGAAGATTTAAAAAAGGTGGAATGCTCAAAAGTTATTCCATCTATAGTTTTAATAGATGTTGAGTATTAACAAATGGCTACTTTCATTTGCAGCTCGTACACAACTTCCATAGAAAAAGAAGTATTCCCTAAAATGGCAGAAGACGGCCAGTTGTATACCATGGAACTTTCAGGTATAAGAATTATATGCATTTACCAAGGTCCATGGACATCTAAATTGTGTTTTCTGTTTATGTTTAATTGCTTGCTTGAAATTGCCTTTATATTTTGAAAATAACATACAGTATCTAAAGTAAATAGAATTGCATGACTTTCCACTTCCTAATTTTCTTCCTTAAGAGCACATGCTCAGGGCTGCCGAGATCCAATGCGGGCTTGAGGAATTTTAGTATACATGGACCCCTTTAATAATAAGCCATACTTGATTACAAAGCTGTACAAAGCACTGTCAGATCTAGGATTTTCGAAAAGGGGGACCTACCATATGTATGTTAAGAATTTTGAAAAGCAAATTTAAGTTTATCAAAATTTCATGATAAAGAACATATGTTAATGTTGTTACCAGTAAAAAAAGGTGGGCACTTCTTAGAACATGGGTGCTTTTATTAAAGCATTGGCGCTTATTATGTTGAAGAGGGTATTTATTTTTCAAGTTTGATATAATCAAGCTAATCAATTATTGAGTATTTGTTCATATTAATTATGATTGATCATCCTTTGAGGGTTTTTGGCATATGCAACATTTGTACTATGTGATAAGAAGCTTATATTTTGTATAAATTCTTCAAAATCTGGGAGACACAGGTCCAATCCTGAATTGAGTCACACCAGAGACTGTCAAAATGCGATCTGTCACTTCCTTACCTGGCTTGAGACATTTATGGGAAGAACAGGGCAGTAATGGGAAGTTTATGTGGGAAAAAAACCACAATTCTTAAAAAAAAATACTCTTATTAAATTTTAGCTACTGTATTGTAGATAGATAAAAGATGAAAACTTCTCCAGTAAGAATTGATAATTAGGGCCAAGGATAAAAAAATAATAAAGTGGAGAGGTGTATTCTGTCTGTCTATGTATAAAACATTTGAATATTTAAGGACAGGTAGTGGCATAGCCAAAGGGTGGGCAGAGGGGACGATTGCCCTACCAATATTCCTTAATATTCCATTCTTATCGATTCAAAATTAGTACCGTTTGTCGGCAGGGGCCATATTTTGTATCCTGTCGGTTTATTTCTGTTACTTGCCCCACAGATATGGAAATCCTGTGGACAGGTAGAGATTTTGTATTCCCCACAAAAAAGTTTAAATTCTCAACAGAATAGTCTTGAATTATGTCAAGAGCACCTCTAATTTGCAAAGTGTGAGTAGTCAGTGTTTGAAGGATGTATGTGAAAATTGGGATATATGAAAGAGAAGACGACTCAAATCTTCCATGTAAGTCTTCAAATTTCTGACCCAAATTTTAGTCACTGAAAATCATCAGACTTGTTTTCTCCTGCTAATTTTTGATTGGGGTTTGATGGAGATCAAAACCTCTTGGCCATATCCAACTGCTCTCATTCAAGTAACGTTTGTTGAAGGGTCAAGAAACAAAAGAAGTTAACATAAGGTGTTCTTTTAGTGATGTCACAAAGTAAGATGAAAATTTGCAAAATACATTATTATAATGGTTTCAAATTCAAAATGGTTTCAAATAGTCAATTTGTAATCACTTTTGATGAAACGGCCTGTTATTTTCATGGTTTATAGGATATAGTCTTTCAGTTAAGCTTAGATCATTGAAAGCTAGCCATAGATCATTAAAACTTGAACATAAAAGCTATTAAATGTTCACTTTGTAAATGCCATTTAAAAATTATTTAGAAAGTCTAAAATGCTTCAAAAGTATATGTAAATGACTGTATTTAAAATAGATGTGTTGACCAAAGGAAAAGGTCGTAGTACTATTCACTTAAAGTTTTATCTTTTTCAATTATTTGACCTCTTCTGTACAGCAACCTTTCTACTTGAGTTAATCTCCCCACACCCCAATCCTTTCCTATCTCACATCCCTCTCTCCTTCTCTTTTCTACTACAACTTATTTCCTCTAAAATTTTCATTGCCTACCATCCATTTTTCCAATCATCTCTTTCCTAACCTTTGCACCTTAGTTAACACCCTCCTCTTAGCACATTTGTCTCTTCACTGTCACGGTGCCATTAAACGTCAACAAAGCAAATCAAACCATCTTCTGTATTTCCGTTGCAGGGTTTTGGATGGATGTCGGTCAACCAAAAGACTTTCTGATAGGCATGTGCATGTACCTTACAGCAGCCAGGCAGAACAACCCAGAATCATTGTATAATGGGCCAGGGGTGCATGGAAATGTACTTGTGGTAAGTTTGAACAATTTTTTTTATATTTTTGGCTTTATTTACATTTATAAGAGATATATATAATGCAAGGTTTAAGTGATCAGATAAGTCTAAGTTACTTATATCATGCCTTTAATGATGTATCCTACCTTCTATGCTACTATTATGCAAATGCCTCAAGGCCCAATAGAAGGTACAGACGGTATAATTCTCGTAAAAAATGATACCCCACTACTACAAAATGGGGGATTTTGTTTGGTGGAGGAAGAAAAGACATTTAACTGCGAAGAATCTACTCTGATATCTAGGGGTGTGGGAAGCTTTCAAAAATTTAGGGGGCACTTAACAAGCAAGTCATATACGTATGTTTCTCCTAGTCTGTAGATAGAATTAGTGAGCCCAAAATAACAAAGTAAAGGGTTCACTTCATTTTGAAAGAGGAATTTTTGTAATATTTAAAAAAAGTGTGGGGATATGCCACCAGTTCTTGCACCTTTGACAGTAATTGAGGGGTATTTGTCATTTAACTGAAGGGTGGGAGGGCATTTTGGGCCATTCTTCCAACTTGTTACATGTATGACAGACAGCGAAATTGCCCAGTCGGGCTTGGGGAGGGGGGGACCAAGACTTGTTACATGTATGACAGACAGCGCACTTTCCCAGTCCGGCTTGGGGGACCAAGACGTGTTACATGTATGACAGACAGCGAAATTGCCCAGTCGGGGTTGGGGGGGACCAAGACGTGTTACATGTATGACAGACAGCGAAATTGCCCAGTCGGGCTTGGGGGGGACCAAGACTTGTTACATGTATGACAGACAGCGAAATTGCCCAGTCGGGGTTGGGGGGACCAAGACTTGTAACATGTATGACAGACAGCGAAATTGCCCAGTCGGGCTTGGGGGGACCAAGACTTGTTACATGTATGACAGACAGCGAAATTGCCCAGTCGAGCTTGGGGGACCAAGACTTGTAACATGTATGACAGACAGCGAAATTGCCCAGTCGAGGTTGGGGGGACCAAGAATATCCAAAGAGATACAAGGACAAATCATGAAATTCCCAAGAAATTTCATACCAAAGTAACAACAAATTTGTTTGTTACCTTCAGTATCTTTAAAAAAATTTTAAAAGCGACTACTCTTTCTTTTTCAGGATCCAACTGCAAAGATTGGTCAGAACTGCAGAATTGGTCCAAATGTTGTCATCGGACCAGGCGTAATTGTTGAAGATGGTGTATGTCTAAAGAGGAGCACAGTCCTGAAAGGTACCCATATCAAGTCACATTCCTGGATTGAGTCATCCATCATAGGATGGAAATGCCAAATTGGACAGTGGGTAAGTAAATTTCTTTGTTGTAAAGGAAATATGTGATTAATGTTAGGAATTTTTGAAAGTTGAAAAATAAATCTTTGTTTGAACCATGAAGGCCCATCAGGCCGATGCTTATCCCCGGTTTCCTCGGCGTAAGCACATGAATCCCCCTGGATAGGACACCAGTTAATCACAGGTAAACACCCCAGCAGTGCTGTTAATCATTTTACAGCTAAGTGGACTGGAACAAGTATAGACCCAAAGTGTCTTGCTCAAGAGCACAGTATAGCGCTCGCAACAGGAGTTAAACCTTGTACCCTACGCATACAATTATGACTATACTGAGCCACTGCACCACTTTGAAAACTTAAAAAGTAGCATGGTCGGACATGAAGATGCAATATTGGTTCAAAACATATAAAAAACGCAATTACTTAAAATTTTGCCATGTTTGTGGAGATAGTAAAATTCGAAACACATCAGATATTATATCTGATCATTAGAGAAAAATCACAGAGACTCCTATTTCTCAAAACATGTCTGTACAGTACGTGATTGAGATTCTACTCTTTTGCATATAAGTATTTTGGGCATGGAGCACTTGAAATTCCTCCCATTTTGGCGGTAAGGTTTAAATATTGAAGCCTAATATGAAATAAAGCAATTGTGAAACTGAAAAATTCTTCTTATAAATAAAGTCCTTCAATGTATTTCTAATGAGTATTTCTTTCTTTCTTGTGTTTTATTCAGGGAAGCCTGTTCAGTTCAAAGACTTGAGCAATAAAACAGTACAAAGTCAAAATGATAAAAGTAAATACGAAACAATAAGTAAGAGAATAAGATATACAAATGACATGAAAAATACAATATACAGCAAACATCTAAACAAGATTGAAAACATTAATAATAAAACATAATAATTAAGCTAGTAAAATTGCTAGTAGCAACCAAAGATAAAAATGGAAACGTGTAAATTCCTAAAAGTAGAAAAGGATAAAATCATGCCCGTAGCCAGGGGGTTCGACTGAGCCAACGAACCCCCTTTTCCTGAGAAAGTGCCCTTTTGAAATAAAAACAATAATAAGCACCTGTAATTTCAAGGTATGTTGAAGTACCCGAATGGGTCTGACAGGGGGGCGTAGGAAGGGTGACCTCTCAGGGAGGCAAGAGCCCTCAACTTTCTCGGTTGCAAGCAAAAAACTTGCAAAAAAGTTTAGCCAATAGAATAATCTCCTTCAATTTGGGGGGAAATTTTCTTCATTTTCGAGAAGCTTTCTTCAAATTTCATCGTTTTCAGGAAATTTTCTTAAATTGTCGGAAAATTTCCTTCATTTACAGAAATTGTTTTCCTCAATTTATGGGAAATCTTGCTAAATAAAGCTTCCTTATGTTAAATTTTTTCAATTTTACCTCCTAACCTTGTAGAAAGCATGTAAGTGGGCATGTGCAATCCTCTGAGTGGAGACAGCTTGCCCCCTTCCTCCTCCACTTCCTAAGCCTCTGGGTACAGGTCTGACCATCTGACGAATCCGTATACCACCAGGCTCGGGAAAAACACAACCAATAAAACGTAAAACCCATTTTTCAGTTTTTTGAGTTGCAGGTATGAAGTGCCATTTTATACGAAAACGAAATCCCCTTTTAGAATTCCTGGCTACGGGCCTGAAAATATTAGTGTAAAAAGAGGTAGAATTTTACGAAAAGCAAGCTTTGTCCATTTGCTTGATGTACCTAATATGCTCTGAAATCAACGAAAATTAAATAAACATGGGCACATAAAGAATTGTACAGTACAGAAGGCTTGAATATAATATATTTGACATGAAGCCAATAAGTTCAATGTTTTGTCTGTAATGGATTTAATCAATGTTTTGCATGTTTAGCAATAAATTACAAATTCACCACACCTGTTTTATTTGAGTTGATTTATTTTCTAATTATTTTCAGGTGAGAATGGAAAACGTATGTGTCCTGGGTGAAGATGTGATTGTGAAAGACGAATTGTATATCAATGGAGGTAGGATACTCCCTCATAAATCCATAGGAAATTCAGTCTCAGAGCCTCAAATTATCATGTAATGTGTAAGATTGGGATGGTGAGCCTCAAATTGTCATGTAATGTGTAAGATTGGGATGGTGAGCCTCAAATTATCATGTAATGTGTAAGATTGGGATGGTGAGCCTCAAATTATCATGTAATGTGTAAGATTGGGATGGTGGTTGGTACATCTACATTCCAGGGTATTTATTGTTTTACATCTTCAATTGCAGACTGATAAGGGTTACAACCTAAACAGATGATAGATTTTATTAAAAAGGGATTTCCCCACATGGATATCTCATCTTAAATGTTTATTTTTCCTGTGAATTTTCATTTTCATATATATGATAGAGGACATTTAAAGATTAGCGTAACAACCATGTTGATTTCTTATTCCGTCTAGAAGTTGTAACATTTCAAAGATTTCACCAGTGTGTTTATAAAATGACTTTGCAAGTGTACTAAGTCATACTTGCATATCCATGACAATTTTTCTTTATTTATTTGAAAATTAATTGCTTTTTCAAATTAATTAAAAACATTTTTGTTTGACCAATTTAGAACATGCTTTGCCCATCTGCTTATGTACCTATATATAAAAGAATTTATTCTCTCTAGAAATTAATTATTGGAAAATTAGAAAAATGTTATTATTTTACATATTTTTTTATATTGAATCTGCAATTATAACATCACACTGCATATTGCACTGCTACTTATCAACACACTGTAATATGATAATTTCTGAAGGAAATAAGATATAAACATGGTTTCTTCACCAATGTGATTCTTCAATAGTCTTGTATCATATATATGAAAATGCATGGAAATATTTTTAAGGCTCTGAAACAAATTTGAATAACTTTTGTGCAAAATGAGGCATACATTGAATTTAAAAATTTGAAGGGCCAAAGAAATAATTACTTTGTTTTAGGGCAATTAATATGAAAAGCAGTGGAAGACTCATTTCATTCAAGCAAAATTGGAAAATGTTAACATTAAAACAACAAAATATGATTGATTTATTTATTAGTGACATCAATTTTTGGGAGAAAAAAGCTCCTGTTTATATATGCTTGTTATATGTTTATATTCAGTGTCACAAACTGTATTTCACAATGTACTATGAAATATCTCAACATTGTGTGGACTGAAAAAAGACAAATATGAAAGGTGTTTATTTTTCTACTGTGTAACATAGCTGAGAGAAAGAATTCCAAATGTTTATGAAGAGTAAATGCATTTGATTTTTTGGGGCAAATTATTATTTGATAGTTATTCATTAAGCAAATTTTGACAGAAATGCTTTGATTAGTATCATTTTTGTAAGTATTTGTATCCTCCGTGACAGTGATGTCATATCAAGTGAAGTGCTGCAGTATAGCCCACAAAATTACCATCAATTTTGTTAGTACAAAAAAATTGCTGCCAAGTTACCAGTCCCCAAATGTTGACTTAAGAAAGAAGTAATTGGAAATCGAAGAATGGAATTGTATAAAAACAGCACTTTGTGATTGAAAACTATGTGATTAAGTTTGTTTGACTTTACTTTGTAATTGAAAACTATGTGATTAATTTTTTTGACTTTGGATTTTCATTAGGGGGAGTTTATAGTATAGTCAAATAACCACATGTGCCAGTAAATGACTTTCCATCAAGCAGCTTGATTTACCAACAAACAGGTTGATGTATCATCAAGTAATATTTTTGTCAAACGTGTGAAGCAAAAAGAGATATCGATCGGTCTGTCACTGCCATCATCAGAAAGAGACACAAACAGTTTACTTATTACTGTTATTTTGAACTGATAACAATAAGCTTTGTCCTCAATAGAAATTTGTATCTCGCTCACAAAAGAAACTTCTTGGCCTCAAAATAACTGAAAACAATAGTCTTGGTCTTTCTAGAAATTGATATATTGCTTGAAAGGAAATGGTGACAATGGAAAGGTTACCTCAAAAGAATTGATTTCTGGTCTGAATATCAGTTGAAGCAATAAAACCTGGCTGGAAAATAGAATAAATAATTAGGATATACAGTTGGACGATTTTCAAGGATAAAATATTGTGGAGATCTTCAAATTAAAATAGGTGAGACCTTCCAAGGTGCGATTTTCTAGTTTCTTGCAATAGGAATGATGTCATATGGGGCAGCTTAACATATGTCAACCTGTTGAGTATAACAAAATTTCCTTTCACTTGTGTATGGATATATCCATGAGTTTAGGCTGCCATTTCATTTTCATTAGTTCCATTAATTAAACTAAGAAATGTTTGCTACGTACATGTGAAGTAGCTTTATAAGCTGTAAGAATAGACAATTTAGACCCCAAAAGTTCCAGTATAATGAAAGACAACTATATTGGTACAATGGTTTGAATGGAAGTATCACTTATTATTCATTAAAACTGCTTTATTAAAAGAAATATTAAAAAAAAATATAAAAAAATCAGTTTTTAAAGTTAAAGCTTCAGTACTTCAGTTTGGTGTTTCAATAAGTGCTACCTCTGTTTTTTTAGGTATGAAATGATGGAAGAATTTTACGTGGTATAATAAACATCGATTTTAAATTATAATCCACATTATGCCTTTCTGCTGCTAAGCATTTTTGTAATTCACCTAAGATATTATTTAACAACTCAATATTTTGTTTGTTTCATGTCAATTAGTAACTTTAGTTATTATTATTTATTATTGATATCAAAGTCTCAGCAGTAGGGTACATAGCCAGCATTATAACATAGCCAGCAATATAATTTAAGGTCAGGCCAGGATTCAACAAATCACTTGTCTGGCTGCCCGAACAACCAAAAACAGGACGACCATAATTTTTGCAAGCTGTGCCCTGTGGACAACTTATTTCTTAACAGAAAATGTATTAAGCATACACACAGGGCATACCTTATTTTCTTTTAGGACAACTTTAGGCAACTTGGCTTAGCAGGCAAGTTGATCTTAGGTTGATTTGTTAATCCGTGGGTCTAGACTCACTTAGGGAGGTAATGCCATGTTATAACAATAGTGATGAACCTAATTTAGAATTGAGAGGAAAGGCTGCACTGCTAATTAATTACCAGGTTAGAGGAGTGTCTAAGGCATGGATATTAGTGTACCCTTTGCACTCATGTAGCAAAATCAGATCTTATAGTTCTCTCTGGAAATATTTAAGGGATGAAAATGTATGTGATCATGAAGCATGTCTCTTTGTGATGAAAAACAAAATGAATACAAATGAAGTTTGCCAAAATTAGTTGGTACTATGTTTGTATGAAGTGGGATCACTGTTAGGTGTCTTACATTCAACTGCCATATTCTGTTGATATTGCATCGATTTTCATCAAATATTTCAGATTGAAAAGAAAATGAAGATACAACTTAAAAAAAATAAAACAATTAAAAAACAGATGGATTTCATTTGATAATTTCAAATGGGTTAAATTGGAAGACAAAGCTTTTCTTTGTCCTATTGTATCAGCATTCTTTTATTCATTGTTCATTCCCTTGGCTAAGTCTGAGTGATTTTCTACAACCTTTTAGAATTTAGCAAATATTCCTTATCAAGTTTTTCAAAGAATTAGAAAACTAAAGCCATTAGGAATTTTAGATAAAAAGAATATTGTAGAGTAATGATGGGAAAAGAAATCCATAAAGGATGTGTTATTAGTGAAAGTTCAGTGCCATGGCGAAATGAAACACATGCGTGATGAATTTGATTAATCTTCTCAATGGAATTTGCTTTGGTGCATTTAAATGTATTTTCTCTTTGCCCTTATTGATACAGTACCTTAGTTTTCTAACACCCTGTTGGCACATTTGACTCTGACTGTCGCGGTGCCATTAAACATCAACAAAGCAAACCAAACTATTATTGATAGATTGTTTTAATAGGTATTTTTTCCATGAATTTGTTACAATACAGTAGGTTGTAATTCTATATGACAGCATTATTATGTACTGTCTTTTTGTTGAATTTTGAATTATTTCTCAGAATCTCTGAAAAGGGAGGAAAAAGCTCTTCTTTCATAAGTAGCAGATATGAGTGTTAATGTTTTGTTTTTTGATATATATATAATGTATATATAAATATATATATATATATATATATAAATAAATATATATATATATATATATATGTATATTAAATCTTTATATATATATATATATATATATATATATATATATATATATATATATATATATATATATATATATATATATATATATATATATATATATATATATATTAATATATATTTATATTTTATGTTTTATTTAGTTTTTAAAAATTGAGGTAGATAATTTGCATTTTTGTCAAACATAATCAATACTATGTGGAAATACAAAATGGAAGAGTCAGTATTTAGAAAGTCAAGACAATTTTGGTTGTATCACTTTTGATAATTGGGTCTATGTTAGCTGAATTTGACCTGGTATGATTTGTCATTTTTTATAGCATGATAGCATGGGTGAATTTTATCAGCAGATTTTAATTACATTTGTTTTGATAAAAATAGATTTGTTACTTTTATATTTTTTGTTTGTAATACAATATTCTGTGAATCACAGCTGATTTAGACATATATAGGCACTTTCAATCAGTCTGTTTATTTTGAAAAGTTTATTGTGTGCTTTCTTTCTCATAGGTTTTCTTTAAAAAAATTTTTTTTTTTTTATATTATAATTAAGAAGAGATTATTAATGAAGGGTGCTGATATTTATGATAAATTATGTATTGTATTTTGTGAATTTATTTGTTTTAGGATCATTTTATTCGCTATTAATTTTTTAGAAAATTGGAAATATAATTACTATTTGGAAATTTCACTTTCTAATGTACCAAACATTTCATAAAATAAACTTTATAGATGATACAAGGTGTCTGATTTTATTCTCTTTGCAAGATTCTTAAAGAATTTTTTTTGTAAGATTCCTGAAAAATGTCTTATATTTTTGCATCGATTTTAAATCTTCACCCTTTTTTAGTTTGTAGGAGAGCAGTATTGTCCTACTAATATTTTCCAAGAAAAGCTGGGGCGAGGGTTTTTGATTAAAAAATGGCAAAGGTTTATAAATAGTTTAATTTACATTCATAAAATTACTTGCAAGATTTTGGGCATGCCTTAAACTTACCTTTGCATATTGCAAGAATTATTGGCACTGCAGCAATTCATATTAACCCTTACTCTACCATGCCCTTTTGGGTGCCCTGTCTTTGACTCTGCCTCTGAGGCACACTTTCAAAAAAGTGCTGGTATAGTAAGGGTTAATTAACCCACGACAAGTGTGCCAACTCGAAAATATATGCAGCATGGTCCTGGTGGGCGGCCCACCGGGTCACTTTAGTGGAACGAGCCTGACTTTGCTGCTCGGAAGACAGAGGACCCTTCAATAATCAGCCTGTGCTAAACCATTACTCTACCACGTGATGATATTATTGCCGTTTTGGGTGCCCCGTCATTGACTCCGCCTCCCAGGCGCACTTCAAAACAAATGCTGGTAGAGTAAGGATTAAAGTCGGAAACGAAACAAAAGCTTTGGAACAAAATATATATAAAGCTGTTCTTTAAATTTGATGCTTTTTCACATGAACATAGTACTTTAAATGTCACTAGACATACATCATTTGTTCAATCATTAATGAGTAAGTCTTTAGTAGAAGTCTTCAACATTTGAATACAAATTCTGATGTCTTGGTTTTGGTTAATAAAAGTTTGACAATTTAATTTCAAATTTCCAAAAAAATGACGACTGACAAAAATTATTTGGCACTTTTTCTCCCCCCCCCCCCCTTCCGCACTACCCCTCTTCAATGTTGGCAAAAAGTTTTGAATACATTTCTTAGCCTATTCATGTTTAAACATCAACAAACCACACCAAACCTATTGATTTTTTAAGGCAGTAATCATGCCAACATTAAAGCAAAAAAGGTGCTAAGTATTTTTGTCGGTGATTGTAGAAGTTCTTTTCCTGAATTTCAGTTACAAAATGATGAGAACTTGTTTTCCATTTAGATTTCAATAATAGTTGCTGCTGTCATTCCTTTCAAAAGATTGTGGCAGATATAAGAATAATTTACATACAGTAGAATAAAGAATTTTGATTACAGAATTTGGCATAATTATCTGGCATAAGAAAAAGATAGTAAAATGGTCAATTTGTTAACTCACTTTACTTGAAGTAAATATACTACATACCCACACTTGTTGGATGGGCAGCTGTCGAAGGATTGAGTCATTTTCATTTCTGTGCTTGGTAAAGCAAACAATTTATAGAATATATTGCTGGCATGGCTTGAATACCCTCTTATTTCCCATTAGCATTCTTCATTTTAAGGTCTATGGATGTCCACACTTAAAAGGTCATTAAAAAGCTTTAAATGTTGTGCAGAACAGTCTCACAGAATGAGCAAAGGAGCATTTTTATCTTCTGAAATGGCAGACTATAAATTTGATAACCTTTCAACGTATGACAGAATTTGGGGTGTTGGTTTGGAAAATAGCTCAAATATCTCTTCATAAATTTTTTGCTCCAAAGTTATTAAACATGATATATGATTATCTATCTCAGTTAGATTTTGATTTGGATGCAAGAAAAATATTGCCAACTTTTCAGCAAACCATTACCTCTGCAGGCAAATGCTCCAAATAATGGCTATACTTTCAAATTTTTGGGGCATAGTACCCAGTTTGCGGCCTCTAGGGTGTGGTTCAGATGCCAAAACATTTTGTACAAGCTTACAGCTCTTCAAAGAAGTTCTAAAAAGCTAAATCCGTGCTCCGACCATGAATATCCTCATTCATGTCATGTAAAAGGCCTTGCAATAGGTTCTATTTCTTTTTTTATTTGGCACTCTGCAAATCGATAAGAGAATGG
Organism: Chiridota heheva; assembly: GCA_020152595.1. Classification (NCBI taxonomy): domain Eukaryota; kingdom Metazoa; phylum Echinodermata; class Holothuroidea; order Apodida; family Chiridotidae; genus Chiridota; species Chiridota heheva. The sequence goes on along the minus strand of JAIGNY010004213.1, from coordinate 204,477 downwards.
GGTAGGTAGCACAAAAAAATGCCTCGTTTATAATAGTGTACCAGGATGGGCGATTGCCCCTAATATTTTAAAAAGAGAGAGAGGGAGGGAGAGAGAGTGGGTAACAGACAGAGAGAGGTAACAGACAGAGAGAGGTAAGAGACAGAGAGAGGGAGGGGAGAGAGAGAGGTTAGAGAGGGAGGGGAGAGACGAGGAGGTGGGTGTCGGAGCGCAGTGATACAGAACAGGCTCATTTTAAAATTTTGACAACATTTACACAAGTTTGTAGTAAATTATTGAAAACCGTTCTTTTAGACAACCCATTTTTTTCTAAGAGTGATAATAAACCTAACCATGTACAAACGTAAACAAAACATATTTCCACATTATGCGTTTTCATGATTTTGTGTTTTGTATATGGTGTATTATATATAGATCTCTTTGACATGAATTTTTAATTGCATAATACACCTTACTATGCGTTGTGACATACGTGCCCTTGAAATGTCAATTTTGTAGGAGCTTCTGAGGGCTTCGCCCCCTGGACCCTACCGGGGCTTCGCCCCTGGACCCCCCCCCCCTCCCCCAGGAGCCCCTGAATCTCACGCCGACAAGACGAGCACTTTGATTTTGTATTTTGTATATGGTGCATTATAGCTCTCTTTGCATGAATTTTGACTTGTATAATACATCTTACTATGCATTGTGACATACTTTTTTGCCCTTGAAATGTCAATTTTGCGAGAGCTTCCGGGGTTTCGCCTGGACTCTACGCCCACAAGTCTTGCGTTTTTTTTTGTATTTTGTATATGTGTATTATAGCTCTCTTTGACATTAATTTAGACTTGTATAATACACCTTCTTACTATGCGCTGTGACATACATTTTTGCCCTTGAAATGTCAATTTTGCAAGAGATTCTGGTGGCTTTGTCCTCTGCACCTACCAGGGGCTCTTAAACGGGCCCCTGGACTCCACGCCCACAAGTCGAGCGCTTTCTGCTCGAAGTGACTCCTTCGGTGTCACCTCAACTATGCCACTAAATATCTTGTTGGATCAATTCAACCCCCCTCCCACCCATTCTTCTCCTCAATAGAAAAATCCTGGCTACGCCACTGGTACCAAGTATACTGATAAGTTGATATGCATTAAAGCAGGGCGTAGCAGAAAAAACTTGCTAGGGGGGAATAGGATAAACTTGGACATGGTGGATCAGGGAAGGGGGGAAAATGGGGGGAAGCAAAATGTCATCTGTTCCCATGTTGTGCATATACCTTATATGTGGAAATTCACAATCGGCTACGGCCCTGCCTTAAAGTGAAACACAAACCCCTTTGAATATCAATGTACTGATTTATTTCTATTCACATAAATTACAACACATTTTTATACAAAACAAAAACAAATCTGTGCAGAAGCGTTTAAATGTACACACTATATTTAAAGACTAATAAAAATGACAAGCATTATCAAATTTCACAAAACTAGTGAAAATCCACAGAAACTACTCCATATATTACTAGCTTTACTCTGTATTTTTTTTATAAATAAATTGCTTTTTTTCTAACTTAATGGAAACATTTTTTGTTTAAAAATTGAGATTGGTAAAATGTACTTAGAACATGATGTGCCCATCTGCTCATGTACTACATTACACTTAAACAAAAACATACAAATTTCTTTTTTCTAAAGCAAAAAATAAATAAATGTCTTAGATCTGCAGGTATGACATAACACTGTATACTTCACTGGTCACTTTTCAACACTAAAAATGTGAAGTTATTAAGTCTCGAATGCCATATACATTTGATTTTCTCATTTTATAATTTTTAACAATGTATGTTTTACAAGTAACAGATTACAAAAAAAGTGTCCCCACACCCAGTTTAAATTAAGAAATATCATAGATAGAAATATGTTCATTGTTATGCAAATAAGCTAATTAGTATGCATACCCCCTCCCCCCTAATTATCTCAACTGAACAATACCAATGCCCTCTACCACTGTACCAAGTTATTATCTCTGGTTAAATATTTTGTATGAAGTCTATTTTTATGCAAATAACCTAATCAATTTAATATGCACACTACACCTTACTATTGAGTGTAGACCATGATCTTCACATATATGATCACATGTGTGAACATAATCCCCACACCCACTTCAATTTAAGAGATATCATAGGTACAAATGTTTTCATTGTTATGCAAATAAGCTTAATAGTATGCACACACAACGCCCCCCCCCCAATCATGCTCATTTAAACAGAACCCATGTCCTCTATCCCTGTGTCAAGTTACATGAATGTGCACCATTCATAACTTAAGTTATGAGCTTATTAACATTTTGTACAAGTCTATTGTTATGCAAATAACTTAATTAATATGCACACTACATCTCACCATTATGTGTAGACAATGCTTTTCACATATATGATCATTTGCGTAAACAAAATTTCTACACCCACTTTAATTTAAGAGTTATCATAGATAGAAATCTTTTCAATGTTGGACAAATAAGCTAATTAGTATGCACACAACTCCCAAACATGCTCATTTGAACAGTGCCAATGTCCTCTATCCCTGTGCCAAGTTACATGAATGTACACCATTCATAACTTAGGTTATGTGCTCATGTTAAACATTTTTGGACGCCGACGCCACCGATGATGACGACGACGATAGGATGATCTCTCGTCTCTTCATCCTGCTTTGCAGGCGAGACAAAAAAGGTAAAACCTTTGAAATGTATTAACTCATAAACGCAATAAGATATCAATATGGATTTTTAATCAATGTTTCTTTTATAGTCACTCGCTATCATAAATATGAAAATAAAAATTCAGGGGAACCCGTTTATGCAGGAAATAATTCTCATGGATATCACCCCATTATAGAAGCAAACAATAAAATAATCACACCCCATTGTGGAAGCAAACAATAAAATATTCACATCCCATTATGGAAGCAAACAATAAGATAATCACACCCCATTATGGAAGCAAACAATAAAATAATCACACCCCATTATGGAAGCAAACAATAAAATAATCACACCCCATTATGGAAGCAAACAATAAGATAATCACACCCCATTATGGAAGCAAACAATAAAATAATCACAACCCATTATGGAAGCAGACACTAAAATAATCAAACCCCATTATGGAAGCAAACAATAAAATAATCACACCCCATTATGGAAGCAAACAATAAGATAATCACACCCCATTATGGAAGCAAACAATAAAATAATCACACCCCATTATGGAAGCAAACAATAAGATAATCACACCCCATTATGGAAGCAAACAATAAAATAATCACAACCCATTATGGAAGCAAACAATAAAATAATCACATCCCATTATGGAAGCAAACAATAAAATAATCACAACCCATTATGGAAGCAAACAATAAAATAATCACATCCCATTATGGAAGCAAACAATAAAATAATCACACCCCATTATGGAAGCAAACAATAAAATAATCACACCCATTATGGAAGCAAACAATAAAATAATCACATCCCATTATGGAAGCAAACAATAAAATAATCACAACCCATTATGGAAGCAAACAATAAAATAATCACATCCCATTATGAAGCAAACAATAAAATAATCACACCCCATTATGGAAGCAAACAATAAAATAATCACACCCCATTATGGAAGCAAACAATAAAATAATCACATCCCATTATGGAAGCAAACAATAAAATAATCACAACCCATTATGGAAGCAAACAATAAAATATTCACACCCCATTATGGAAGCAAACAATAAAATAATCACATCCCATTATGGAAGCAAACAATAAAATAATCACACCCCATTATGGAAGCAAACAATAAAATAATCACATCCCATTATGGAAGCAAACAATAAAATAATCACAACCCATTATGGAAGCAAACAATAAAATAATCACATCCCATTATGGAAGCAAACAATAAAATAATCACAACCCATTATGGAAGCAAACAATAAAATAATCACAACCCATTATGGAAGCAAACAATAAAATAATCACATCCCATTATGGAAGCAAACAATAAAATAATCACAACCCATTATGGAAGCAAACAATAAAATAATCACATCCCATTATGGAAGCAAACAATAAAATAATCACAACCCATTATGAAAGCAAACAATAAAATAATCACAACCCATTATGAAGCAAACAATAAAATAATCACAACCCATTATGGAAGCAAACAATAAAATAATCACATCCCATTATGGAAGCAAACAATAAAATAATCACATCCCATTATGGAAGCAAACAATAAAATAATCACAACCCATTATGGAAGCAAACAATAAAATAATCACATCCCATTATGGAAGCAAACAATAAAATATTCACACCCCATTATGGAAGCAAAGAATAAAATAATCAAAGCCCATTATGAAAGCAAACAATAAAATAATCAAAGCCCATAATAAAGCAAACAATAAAATAATCATTTTGATTTCATTATACACTGGAAAGGGGACAAATAATTTAAGTACAAAAAGTTTATATTACAAATTCATTATTTTGGCCATTTGAATTTTACAACTGGAATGTGAAATATTAAGTGATTTCAAACCTGTTATATAACCTTAATTCATTATTTTTGGCCATTTGAATTTTACGACTGGAATGTGAAATATTAAGTAATTTTAAACCTGTTATATAACCTAAATTACACTAACTAATATTGTCCATGTCAAAATTTAAACATTCAATAATACAATTACTCTTTCTTTTACTTTTATGAAAAGAAACAAGAAATGATTGAATAGGATATACATATGACATTTTTTTTTTTTTTGCTTTTCAAGTTCTTTTGTGAACCATCTATAAATCATGAAAATACTGCAAAGTTAAAATGCTCATCAAATGCTTATCAAACTTAGCAGAAACTTTTAAAGAGAAAGATGTGACAATTTTACAACATAATTGCTGCAGAAGGCTGCAGCTAGAGCTTCCTTCAAAACCCATAATGTATTAGTGTGAAATTTTCAAGTATAAATAACGTTAGCCGTACTTTTCATGTGCTTTCCGAGTATGTTACATTAGCTCAAATTTTCCACACCTGGGAAAAGATTTGGTATTTTTGGCAATTCCCTATTACACACAAAAAGTAAGAACTAAAAGTTTTATTTTATTTTTTCAAATTCAATTGTCCATCCATTTCATAAAATGATAAAGAATTTCCATTAATTATATGAAAGGAATATTCCCATGGAGTTTCATTTTAATATATATGATAGAGGACAATAAAAGAAACAGATTGGTTAAAGCACCAAGTTATCTTATCCCTACAAAAAGTTCATGAATTTTAAAGATTTTTCTTAGTTTGCGTAATAGAGATTGTTGATCTGAGTTTCAGTCATCATTGTGACGTCATTACATTACTTCTGTACTATGCGTAATGTATTTCTTTGAAAATCAATTTTGTATTTAAATGATTGGGAACATTTTTTCTTCAAATATGATTAAGATTAGTGTAGAATAAAATTTACAATATTTTCCAATTTTTAAAGAAATACATAAAGATTAGTACAGGAAGTGCTGTGGGGACATCATAATGATGACTTAAGACTCCAAAAGTCATTTTTATGTAGGCAAGAGAAAGCTTTAAAGTTCAAGAACTTCTAGGAATGACATATCAACATGTTTTTTTACCAATCTGTTTCTTAAATTATTCTCTATCAAATATATTAAAATGAAATTTCATGGGAATATTCCTATAAAAGAGCTCCCATCGAAGAGTGTCTTTTTTTGCTTAGTCATGGTAATTTGGAAAAACGTGTTCAACTTTTGAAAATAGTCATTGAAAAATTAGTAACGTAATCATTCAATAGAAATAATTAGTTGATTTAAAGAATCGTACCAAAGTTTTTCAGCACAATCACAGGCATGAGAATCATAACAAAGTTTTTCAGTACAATCACAGGCATGAAGTGTGTTTGATTATTCTTGAGAACAAACAAAATATGTCCTCATTTTGCAGCCACCAACTCCTTTAACGGAATGCAGGGTTTCCTTCAAACTCCTATTGTATTTTGTGTGATATGTACAGTTAAAAAGAAAGAAAAAAGAGTAAAATCCTATAAAGGCTCATTGGGCCCGTGCTTATCCCCTGGTGCAACTGGATGAGTACTTGAATTCCCCTGGGTGGGACACCAGTCCATCTAAGGCTACATTAACTCCAAAGCAAGAAGGAACTCATTTCACTGTGGAGTGGACTGGAGCCATCAGAAAAATGTCTTGCTCAATAAGAGCACTACATGGCACCCAGCATGGGAATCAAACCTATTACATTTTAAGTAGGAGTCTTATGCTGTCACTGAACTAAGGCTGAGTGAGTTGGGTATCCGCCTGAAAGGTCAGATACCCGGTATGAAAATATCATTTTTTTTTTTTATAGCTGTTTCCATAAAAAAAAAGCCTGGGAAAAGATTATATGTCATTGGCCATTCCCTAAAATAAACCGCAACATTAAACTCATAAAAATCAAAGTAATTAAAGTGAAAGATTTCTGTTACTTTTGTCAAAAATGGCACATCACATCTTATACAAATATCAAGCTATTAATATATTAAGGCTCTTGGTCAAACCATGAAGGGATTTTTCTGCCAAGTTAGGGGAATTTTGAAATAACACAAGTCTAATCTTTGAAACTTGTGTCATTGAAATGTTACCTAAGTACTCATAAGAAATAATTGCGGTTGATTTGAAAATTTGTGTCACATGTTTTCAATACCATCACCATCACATTGTATTCAAATATTCTACAGACTTCAGAATAATCCGCTATCACTTTCGGATGGCTCTTTTAAAAAGAAAAAGTTTCAAGCAAGGGCTTTGGTTCTGATTTAGATGTTTCGTTCATTTACTCTACATATATCACACACTCACAACTTATCTATCTATCGATGGGCAATTACATTCGTACAGATCAAGTTGGAAATTGTCAAAATTCAAATCACACAAGAGTTTTAAAATTACTCCTCTTATTCCTTAGTATCCTTTCTGGTGATATCGAAAGCAATCCTGGACCCTCCCTAAAATTTCCTTGCAAACAATGCAACAAATCTGTCAAAAATAACCAGAAAGGTATTTGTTGCGATGACTGTGACTCGTGGGTTCATAGTAAGTGTGCAGGCATGCAGCTTACAACACCCTTACATCATCAACCGATGATTGGTTTTGTTCGGCTCCTTGTGGCATGTGTGGACTCCAGTGTAGGATATCTGATAAAGCAGTACAGTGTGACAATTGTAATCAATGGAACCACACTAATTGCTGCAACATTGATGACTCAAAATACAGCGACCTCATGCATTCTAGATGTACCTGGATATGTGATACTTGTGACTTCATAAACTTCTCCTATTCTTTCTTCTCAACTAACAATTCCATCAACTGTACTAACTCATATGAGGCACTTCAAAGTTAATCTTCCGGCCTTGACTCAGGGTCCAACCACCATCCCGATGTCAGATTAAAAACTAATCCAAAAAAGGTAAAAAGGAAGCTTCTAAAATTTCTTGTTATCAACTTTCAAAGTGTTCGAAACAAGAAAGCCGTCACTGAAAGTCTTATAAAAGACAAAGACCCAGATGTCGTTATTCATCTACCTACTGTGGTGTAGCGGTTATCATACCTGTCTACAGACCACGAGGCCCCGGGTTCAAGCCTAGGGTGGGTAGACACGCCAGTGCACCACAACTGGTTATCAAAGGCCGTGGACATTGACTTGGTTGTCGATGTTATGTCTGTCCGTACGTCGTACCTGTGTTCTCGTCCGGGTCGTATTAAGCGTTTCGTGATAGCATTTGTACTATCATAACCGAATACGCAGGCGACGACCCCGTCATTGTAATTGTGTGTTCAACTCTCTCTCTCTGTCGTTATTGACATTGAAACCTGGCTAAATTTCGAAATCAACAACTCTGAATTTTTTCCCGACAACTATACAGTCATTCGCAAAGATAGAAGTACAAATAGTTATGGTGGTGTATTACAGGCAATAAAATATGACCTGATTTTCACTGAGCTCACTAAACTAGACTCTGACTGTGAGATTATCTGGACCAAATTCCAATTCCCTAAGGAAAAGAGCATGTATGTAGGAACTTTTTACAGGCCCAGTCACAATAATCTTACTAGCCTTCTTATGTTGAAAAAATCACTACAAAAGTTGGGGGAAAATGCTGACAAAAACAATGTTATTCTTGCTGGTGATTTCAACCAATCTAACATTGACTGGAGCCAAACATTATTTGAGGCACTAACGCTTCCTCCGAAGCAGCCAAAATGCTTCTTAAAGTGGTCGATTTATTCAACCTCACTCAAATGGTGCAGTCACCTACCAAAGATAACAACATTCTTGATTTTGTATTTACTAAATCTCAGCTAACGTCATACCCGGTATAAGTGACCATGATAATGTTGAACTGACCCTAATCATCTCCCCTCCTCGCCAAAAGTTGCCTAAACGTCAAATCTATTTAAGGAAAAAAGCTAACACAGAACGCATGAAAGAAGACCTGTCTAAAATTAAACTGCGATATTATTCTAAATTCAATAGCTCATCCATTAATGTTGATGAAAAATGGAATTTCTTTGAAAAGGAAATTAAACTGATTATTGAAGAAAAAACACCTCACAAATTCACCTTAACTAAACTAAATCTACCTTGGTTCAGCCATATTCAACGCCGTCTCTGCAAGAAAAAACATAAACTGTTCAAGAAAGCTAAGAAAACTCAACAAATCCATGACTGGAATACATATAAAAGCTTTAGGAAATCTGTCCGTAAAAACATTAAAGAAGCTACAAACAACTTCATCTGTAATAAACTTAAAAATTCCCTAACTGAAAACTCTAAGGCATTTTGGTCCTACATAAAAAGAAATTAAAAGTAATTCCGTGGGTGTGTCAGACCTTATGAACAGTAACCTTTGTAGTGACAGTCTGACCAGGGAGTTCTAATGCCAACTCCCTGGTATTCTCCTCTTCCACCCCCCTGACTAAAGCTAACATTCTAAACAACCAGTTTTTCAGCGTTTTCACAGAAGAGGATACCTCTCAAATCCCTGTAACTAAACCACTCACCACCAACAAAATAAACCAAATTATAATTATAAAGATTGGAATGCTCTACCATCGGACAGTGTACATGCATCAAGTCTAAACTGTTTCAAAGCTAAACTTGCTAAGCTTGTTAATTGATTTTTTTTCTCATACTTTTGCTACGCTCGGTTAGCGTTCATGTCTTCTAGAGGGATTTTTGCCGACTTAACCTATTCAGTTTGTTTGATGAGGTCTCAACGGCACCACGACAACGAAGGTCAAATTGTGCCTGAGAGGTCAGATCATTTTAGAGGTAGGAAGGAAAGAGACCAGGGGAAGAATGAGAGAAATTCAAGAACAAAAGCCAGAAAGCTGTGATCGAGAGAGGAGGTGCATGGGTAAAACAAAAACAAAGTAGAGAGGGGTGGAAGAGGAGAATTAAATATGGTTGTAGAGGATGCATGCTGAAGAAAGGAGATTATTTTATCTGGAGGATTTTCTGGAAGAACTCAGCAATTGAATTGTGGGGAGCGAGGAAGCTCTGGGAAGGTTGTACAGGGGCAAGCAAGGAGAACGTGTTGGATTGTGAGGATGCAGTGGCAATTGTTACAGAGGGGGTGGGGGGGACCAATAAGGAGGTGGGAGTGAGTGAGGTGGGTGTGACCAATTCTAAGGCGGGTAATATGAACATTGTCGATCTGAGAAAGGTTGTTGATGGTGGATTTGATCGGGATTGTGGGCTGGATGACATGGAGTTTGTTATCAATTTGGAAGTTCCATAAGGTTTGCCAGCGGTCACGAACAAGAGAGCGATAAGCGGTTTGATGTCAGAGAGGGTTTTGGGAAAAAGGGAAGGGGAGGAGGTTAAGGGCAAGCTTAGCGGCTGTATCAGCCCTGTCATTGCCAGGGATGCCAACATGGCTGGGTATCCAGAAGAAAAAAAAACACTTTTCCTGCAGAGGTGGAAGAAAAGTTTCGGAGGAGGAGGTGGCAGGTGAGGTTATCCCATTTAAGATTGAGTAATGAAGTAAGAACAGCCTTTGAGTCAGAGAAAATGGCAAAGTGACTAAGAGGAGAGTACTCAATAAAGTTGAGGGCGAGGAGAATGGCCTTAGCCTCGGCTGAAAAGATGGATGAGTAGTCAGGAAGTCTGCTACTGAGGTGATGTCTTGGATGATGGCAGCAGCAGCTGTCTTGTTGCCTTACTTGGAGCCATCAGTATACATGGAGGTGTAATTTGAGAGTTGGTCTTTGATTTGGTTGTGGAGATTGATGAAGAGGTTAGGGTGAGTTTGAGTTTTGTTATAAGTGGAGAGGTCTAGGTGGACAGAAGGGAGGGGGTGGCCCAAGGAGGAAAAGTGGGCCAGGAGTAGGTGCCCAGAGTGGCGGTTGATGCCAAGTTGGAAGAGGTCTGATTTAATGCGTAAGCTGAAGGGAGGGATAGGGTTTTAGTCCTATCAAAGAGGAGGAGAAATTGGGGTACCTAATGAGGTTGTAAACAGGGTTCTGGGTGTTGGTGAGGACTCTAAAAGCATAGGAGAGGCTAAGCTTTTTACATCTAAGTAGAAAGGGGGGTTCGTTGGCTTGAACATGAAGGCTAGTGATTGGGGAGGTCCTGTAGGCTCCTAGACAAAGCCTGAGGGCTTCATTTTAGATGGTGTTAATGTGGTTGAGGTATGAATTGTGAGCGACACAGTAGACAATATTGCCATAGTCAAGCTTGCAGGAATGGTGAGCCTGAAAATTTTGAGGAGAGCATAGGGTTCGCTCCCAAGTGGTGTTGGAGAGCAGTCGGAGGAAGTTGAGGGAGCTATTGCAATTTAGTTTCAGGTTGGTGATGTGTGGCTTGTAGGTGAGCTTGGGATCTAGAGTTAGACCAAGGAACTTTGTGTTTTCAACTTTAGGGATGCGATTCCCATTGAGCACAACGTTCTGGTTGGGGTGGAGGTTGTTGAAATGACAAAAATGCAGACTGTCTTGTCTTTGGAGAATTTAAAACCGTTATTGTTGCTCCAGACTTGCAGCTGGTTGAGGCTGGTTTGGAGCCTATTTTCAACAATAGGAAAGCTAGGGGAGGAGTAGAAGATGGTGAAGTCATCCACGTAGAGGGTACGTTTGATGCTGGGGCCAAGGTTATTCGCGATGTCATTAATGCTCAAATTGAAGAGAGTGGGGAGAGGATGCTGCCTTGGGGGACGCCCTCTTCTTAAGGGTACGGGTTGGAGAGGGTGTGGTTAATACGAACTTGGAACTGCCTCGGTAAGAGGAAGTTTTGAATAAAGATGGGGAGGTGGCCTCTGAGGCCGATGGTGTGAAGTTTTCGGGTAATGCCGTATTTCCAAAAAGTGTCGAAAGCTTTCTCGAGGTCAAAAAATATGGCTATGAGGTGTTCCTTTTTTGCAAAGGATTCCCGGATAGCGGTGTCGAGCGTAATTAACTGGTCTGGGGTATTGCGACGTTTTCGGAAGCCGCTTTGGTGAGGAGAGAGGATTCTGTTGGTCTCGAGGAACCACTTTAGTCTCTGAATAATGATCTTTTCCGTAATTTTACAGAGACAGCAAGTAAGGGCGATGGGTCGGTAGCTGGTGGGGTCGGTACCATCCTTCCCGGTTTAAGGACGGGGATGACAATAGCTGTCTTCAGATAGGGGAAAGGAGTGTGAGGACCAAATGTGGTTGAAGATGGTGAGTAGGGTAGTGGTGGCCTTGATGGGGAGGTGTTTTAGAAACTGATAGGGGATGTTATCTGGGCCCTTGGAGGTGCAGCCAGCGTCATTGATGGCTTGGTTTAATTCAGAAAGGGTGAGAGGGTGTTGTAGCTTTCGGGTTGTCGGAGGGAAAAGTGATTCTCGGGCTTCATCCAAGCTTTTTGATTTTGAAAGCATTGGAGTAGTTGGTCGAGGACGAGATGTTGCTGAAAGAGGCGGCGAGGTGGTCAACGATGTCCTTTTTTGCGTAAGAAGGTCTCCATTCCAAGAGAGATGGGAGATGGAAGATTTGCCCACTCTGCCGTGGAAGCTGTTAACCATTCTCCAAATCTTCTTAGTGGGGGTGTTGGTGGTAAGAGAAGAGATAAAGTTGTTCCAAGTGTTGTTTTACTGTCCTTGATAGTGCGTCTGGCCTTGCACGGCTGATCTGCGAAGAGGTTAAGGTTATGGGTGGTCGGGTTAGTTTTAAAGTTCCTGAGGGCTCTTTTCCTTTCTTGATGGCGGTTTTGCAGTCATCCGAGAACCAGGGGTTGGGGATGATTTGGGGTTTGGGAATTGAGCAGGTGGCGATGTTGATAAGGATATTACTGAAGTTAGACATGGGATCCTCATCCTCGAGGAGATGGGGGGAGAGTGTGAGTCACAGAGGTTTCAAAAGGGCCAGTCAGCCTTGTCGAGGTTCCAATTGGGGGTGTGCTCAGTGGGGATTTGAAGATTGGAGTGTATAAGAAGAGGGTAATGATCACTACCACAGAGGTCAGCAGTGACTCCAACTAAAATCAGGGAGGAGGTTAGGGGAACAGATAGACAGGTCAATACAGGTGAGAGAGCCTGTGGCAGGATGAAGGTAGGTCGGGGAGTTAGTGTTCAGTAAGGACAGGCTGTGCTGACAAGAGCGTTTTCGATGAGCTTGCCTCTAGGGGTGGTGGTATTAGAGCCCCACAGAGGGTTGTGAGCGTTGAAGTCACCAAGAAGGATGAAGGGGGGAAGCTGAGAGATGAGGTTGTTAAGGCTGGTTGGTTGAATGTTGGTGTTGGGAGGGAGATAGATATTGCAGAGAGAGAAAGTTTTGTGGAGGGAGATAGAAATACAGATGGCCTGAAGGTCAGTGTGCACACGAACAGGGCTGTGTGGGATATCGTGTCTAACGAGAATGGAGACGCCACCACAGGCCCTGTCAGCATCCACTTGATGTTTGTGATAGCAAGCAAAGTTGTTGAGGGAGTAATGGTCGGTGGTTTTCAAGAAAGTTTCTTGTAGGCAGAAGACGACCGGGTTGAAGGTGGAGGCCAGAAGGTCAATTTCTTCAGAATTGGCCTTAAGGCTCCTAATGTTCCATTGTATGATGTTGTGGGTGTTATTGTAATTGTTTGTGGTGTATGCCATAATGAGGCGGGGGGCTATCTGGAGGAAGATCTGTTGGGTCTGAGTTGGCTTGTTCTTTCTTTGGATCTGTTTCTTTGGGAGCGATTGTTTTTGAAAATTGGGCGAGAAGTATGATCGGTGTGTTCGTGTCGAACAATCCATACTCTCTTCAGTGTGGGTTTGGGTGGTGGGTTGTTTGTTGATTGGTTGTTTGTTGATTGGTTGTTTGTTGATTGGTTGTTTGTTGATTGGTTGTTTGTTGATTGGTTGATTCAGATATACAAGCAGGCATGTTTGTAACTGAGCAAGGCGATCTAAGACTTGATACCTCCATGCATGATATCACCCATTTGTATCGGAGTATGAATATGTAAAATCCTGCACATTTTCAAGTTGCAAATGTTATACAAATTTGTATCGGAGTATGAGTATGTAAGAATCCTGCACATTTTCAAGTTGCGAACGTAATACAAATTTGTATCGGAGTATGAATATGTAAGAATCCTGCACATTTTCAAGTTGCCAACGTAATAAAAATTTGTAACGGAGTATAAATATGTAAGAATCCTGCACATTTTCAGGTTGCAAACGTAACAAAAATTTGTATCTGAGTATGAACATGTAAGAATCCTGCACATCTTCAAGTAGCAAACGTAACAAAAATTTGTATCTGAGTATGAACATGTAAGAATCCTGTACACTTTCAAGTAGCAAACGTAATACAAATTTGTATGAATATGCAAGAGTCCTGCACACTTTTGAGTAGCAAACGTAATACAAATTTGTATAGAGTATGAATATGTAAGAATCCTGCACATTTTCAAGTGGCAAACGTAATATGAATTTGTATCGAGTATGAATATGTAAGAATCCTGCACATTTTCAAGTTGCAAACGTAATAAAAATTTGTATCGGAGTATAAATATGTGAGAATCCTGCACATTTTCAAGTTGCACACATAATATGAATTTGTATTGAGTATGAATATGTAAGAATCCTGCACATTTTCAAGTGGTAAACGTAATAAAAATTTGTATCTGAGTATGAATATGTAAGAATCCTGCACATTACCAAGTTGCAAACGTAATACAAATTTGTATCGGAGTATGAATATGTAAGAATCCTGTACACTTTCAAGTACCAAACGTAATACAAATTTGTATCCGAGTATGAATATGTAAGAATCCTGCACATTACCAAGTTGCAAACGTAATACAAATTTGTATCGGAGTATCAATATGTAAGAATCCTACACACTTTCAAGTAGCAAACGTAATAAAACTTGTATCGGAATTTCAATACAGTATGTAAGAATCCTGCACATTTTCAAGTAGCAAACATAATAAAAAATCTGTTTCTAAATATCTTATGGTGAAATGGAACTATTAAGAAAATACCGAAAATATTATCAAAATAACAAATATTAAAGACAATGAGATTTACATAGTTTAACACTGACTCCTGAAGATTAATACGTGTTCCACAGTTTATATGCAGTGCCTCTTGAATTCTTTCAATTTTTTGTTGTTGTGTCTATGAGCATTTAACAATTTGGGGGAAATTTGTTGCTGTTGTGGCACTTTCATAGTACCATATGAATTTTTGTTTCTAATATACTGTATATCTACTGTATTTTATCTTGTAACTTTTATTTTCATGATGAATGGATTACATTTCTTTGCACAGTGAACCTAAATGTTTTTGCAATATCAAGGGATTAACAGTTTCAACAGAAACAATCATAACAATATGGGATGATAAAATGTAGAGTTGGAAATCTAAAATTCATATATATATATATATATGTGTTATATATATATATATCTTTTTTTCTATGGTAATTAGCGATGGAATCATAGATATTTTCAGGTCTGATGAAATGTTTGGTACAAATTTGGTGAAATCACATGTACAATCCCTATAAATTATTACATGACCATTTTATCTCCCATATAACGGTGTTTCAGCTGACGTCATGAAGTCACATGACTGTTTACATCGCCACTTTGTAAGGAAAGGACACCGTCTTCTGCCGCACACTTTATTAAACTTACATATGTTTGCATGTTGTTATATAAAATCATTTTTGTAAGATGATTATGCCAGAATCTTGCTGTGCCGTTGGTTGTACTAGTAGATGTGTGCTAGGGAGTAAAAAGTTTTCTCAATTTCATCTAATCATAATCAACATTCAAAGTGGGTTTCTGCTGTACGACACGACGGCTTTCAACCTACGGTTCACACTAACGTTAAGATTTGCAGCGAGCTCATTATATCAGGTATGTAGGCTTTGGCTGAGTATAATGAACAATGAGCTAGTGTTCACGTAAAAGTTACTATTCGTATACCCGGTAAATATATAAAACTGATGGAAATACGAAGTAAAATCTGAAGCAAAAAAAAAATGCAATCAGTAAAATTTGCTGTGTGAAGAAGCGTAGAAGGTAACGACGCTTTCCCTGCAAAACAGCTGCCAGTTGAGTTAGAGTCACGTGATGAAATCCCTTTATAGAACTTTTCAAACTGATTTTAACGAGCGTGATTACATCCGGGTTATCAACCGAAAGTGCTGGGGGAATTTTTCCTTTGTTAACCAACCAATCATCTGCAGTTGCTGCAGGAATTGTTGTAAACAACAATGCAAATGCATATTATCTTTATGTATAACGGCACATATTTTCTCATACGATTGACTCCAATTTCAGTGTAAATTGTGCATATGGCCAAAATCCCCTATTAATTGATTGTTCCATAAAATTCCTCCAGTATACAATTGGCCCATTATGGACACATGGATTTTGGCCATGTGTTATTATCTAAATTAGTTTTTGGGAAATTGCCGACGCAGATTTGAAATGTTCTATAAGCAGATCGGGAAAGCTTTTCTATACTTTGCATTAAATACCACTTACTTCCTAAACTATATATATATATATGAGTTACATTACTCAAGCAAACTCATAGAGAATTAAGAGCAAGTATGCATGACACTGCTTCATTTCATTTTCTAATTTACCGTTCCCTTTAATCACAATTTACAATGTAAATGATCTTCAAATGAAACAATGTTCTGCCTCATCAATCATTTAATTATGCAGAGAGTAAACAATTACATTTTTATGTGTTGAACCGATGGCTACACCAACTTTGCACTATTAAGCTCAGTGTAATTAAGGCTGAAAAATCGTTAATTAACATATTGGTTTGCTGAATTGATTGCTGTAATTTGAGACAACGAATATAAAATTTGATTGAGGATATAATACCCAGGTTGCCCCTCCTGAGCTTGGGTATTTCATGGTCAGGTGTTTCTTATTGTCTAATGGTAGCATTGAGGCCACATTGATACCTAAATCCTATCTGAGTTACTTCTGTTGCTTTTGGGAAAAGTACAATCTGATTTGTCAGGTCAGTATGCATAATGACAGGGTCACCACTGCAGGGGCTGTACAACTGCATTCCTATTCATTCTGTTACAGTTAGTATGAAAAGATACTGATAACATTATTTTGAAGTTCTATATAACCTATTCCATGTCCTTTTAACTATGTTTTTTACTTCTTTTTGTTTGCAAAAAAGCAACTTATCAGGGACTGAGACCTGTGATTTTTAATTAAGTACTGTATATATACTGTACTAACCACTAAACTGCAAAGAGTTAAGTTTGTCTATTTGGACCTTTTCCTAGATTTCAAATCCTATATTATTTCTTCCCAATCAATACTTATATTGCTCATGGAGATAACACTGACAAAAGCAAGGACAACTTCATTGTCTATATTACTGTTCTACAGACCACAAGCAAAAACAAAATAGAGTTTAAAGATACAGTAAAAACAGAAATGTATCATTATCAGTATAGAAATACAAAATTATATATTAAAATACAGAAAAATTCCTCTTCACAAACCTACAAATGATATATTTAATGAGCTGTATTTGGCTAACCTAAATAAAGTTTGCACCTTTAGTAAGTCTGTGGCACCATAAATACTACATGTATATGTAATTCTGAAGTATATCTGAAGCTTTTTGTTGTAATATGTTATTTGTTGTTTTGATCACAATTCCTTCTTATACATTCCCATAGATTTATATATATACAAAGCGATCACTACTATACTAAAAAAACTACTGTATGTTCTTGAGGTAGTTTAAGCTTTAATAATAAGTAGCAATAAACGTAGCAAAACTGAGCTGCAAATCTATTGAAAACCATGGAAATAACAAAACAGATTTGGACATTTTAACATCTATTTGAGCTTTGAAGTCCTCATACACATTTACCTGTTTCAAAATTGCTGAAAAATGACAGTTGCAATTTTTTTTTTATGACATACTAACGACATCAGCTCATTCTTTTATATTTTTGATTTAATTTTACATAAATTGAATCATTTTTACTGATTGAAATGAAATTTTCAATTATTTTTCAGACTGAAATCAAAATTACTTTACAAAAATCAGTTTTGATATCTGTTTAATACATTCCCATTGCTTTTCAGCAATACAATTTCAAGCCTTAGATTATTTCTATTTGGTCTAATATAGCGCTTTACTAGACTCTACTCAAAGCAAAGGTGGGTGAATTTCCTGCTATTGTGACCACCATTCAAAGTCCTCATCCGATGGACAGTGAGCACCACCCAACCATTGGTCACTTTTCACAAAGGTCGGGTGGAGGAGAAGGTGCGATACAGAAGACAAACCTCTGCGCTTGATGTCAGCGTATATCGTTCTGCATATCTGTGGAAAAATCGCTGGCCGAAGTTGGACTCGAACATCGGACCTCCAGCATCTCAGTCGTATGCTCAGCAGACAGAGCTACCTGCCTCCCAGTGATTAAGATGTTATTCTTAGTCTCATACCAGTCACTTCTTCGCAACATATGCTTTACACCTCCAAATCCTCTTGACGAAAAAGACTTGTGTTTGTTTGTTTGATGAGAGTACACTTTTCAACACATGGTGCTGTACAGGTGGATTGTACCATCCCCTATCATATAAAATAAAAATGCTTTACTACAGTATAACGTGCTTGATAGAAATAATCAACTAAATACAGAAGTTACCACTAATCATCCATGCCGGCGATTCTTAAAAGGCGATCCGCGGGCCAAATGGCATGCCAGACAATTTTATCTAGCTCGTAAACAATAGTCGAGCGGTGAAACATAAAATAAATAATAATAATACTCTGATCGATCCTGTGAGTCTTAAGATCTGTAAAAATCACAAAATACTAGTTTATTTTGGGTTTTTCCTAGGCAGATCAGCGCACTAGAACATCACGGCTTATCACATACAATTTTATTTTTAATTTCACTATAAAATGGGCAGACTCACAACTTGTCAAAGGACTTCAAGCTGATAAAAGAACCGTCACTATCTGACATAAAGAGTATCCTTCTTATTGCGTGCGCTTTCAGCTTTGTATTCAGGGATTGTTTTAACTGGTTTGTTTGTCACGTGACTCTGGTTTTGCCACACGATTGGCCCACCGCCTAAGGCTGTTGTGAAATGATGGCCCTTGGAAAAAATTAGTTTAGAACCAGTAACCTACATGTACGCCATTTTACCTTAATCTGTCTACTAGGAATAAATATGGTTATTCACTTTTTCAATCACTTTTGAAATACGATAACAGTGATTACGTATAAGCACCAATCATGAAATTACATATATATCATTTGGCAACTAAATTGGCAACTAAATTTCATTTATTAACTACAAACAAACTACAGGTCCTTTGGAATGGAAATTTGGTCGAAACGAGAAAAGCAAGAATCACATATTTCGCGAAACAATTCTATCATACGTTATGTTTCCTCTGAAGCCTCTTGAGTCTCTTCCACATGTCGGGATGATTTTCGTGAATTTCTCGTGAAATGTTTTTGGGTAATTCCCACGAAGATATGCTATTATTCGTATCGAGAAAAAACAGGTTTCCCCTGGCATCATGACCTTCAGTGTCTCTATGCACCATCCACCCATGAATAAGTTCTGATTCCGACATGTACAACCCGCACGAACACTTCTGTTTACTTTTCGTTTGATAATCGTCGATGTCCTTGCACAAATTCAAAATGCTCTGTAATTGGTCCACTTCGTTTGGCT
This sequence comes from Chiridota heheva, assembly GCA_020152595.1. NCBI lineage: Eukaryota > Metazoa > Echinodermata > Holothuroidea > Apodida > Chiridotidae > Chiridota > Chiridota heheva. Next base: position 185,229 of record JAIGNY010004213.1, on the reverse strand, counting down.
TTGCGACTGAATAATAATGCTTATCTGAGCTGTATATCGGTTGGCGCGGTACCGGCATTGGAGCGCGGTCTTCGACAGTGTCTCTTAAGGTGTCTCTTCTAAAGGATTCTCTCTTCTCTGTCGCATTGGAATTACGATTTGGAGATTGTGACAGTCTTAGAGACCTCCTTAGGTGCTCTCGAATTGAAAGCTTTCTCCGTTCCTCATCAGAATTTGAACGGATTAAGCTGCTGTTTCTATTGGTTAAGATGAGTATTGGATGACTCAAGAAAAGATTGTCATCTTCGTGGCCAGGCACGCTGTGAGTTCTATAATAGATGAAGACATCGTGTAGAGCTGGAAAATGTGATACTCCGCCAACGACATAGTCCTCCATTTGGTATGCCACTCGGAAATGGTAGATGTGCCTCTTTGTATTTCTGAAGGATAAGATATAAGAATAAACTTTATTAATAATCTTTTAAGTGAATTTAATCACACTAACCAATATTTTAATCCATTTCGGAAGGTGGTATGGTGATAATTCAAGATAAGATATTCAAGATAAGATCTATAAGGATGTTTCTGCTGATGTCATGAGGGCACATGACTTTGTTTACATCACCATTTTGTAGGACAGACTACCGTCTGCTGTACACTCACATACGTTTGCATGTGGTTATACAAGATTACTTCTGTAAGTAGTATGCCGGGATCTTGCTGTGCCGTTGGTTACACTAAGTAATAGACGTGTTTAGTATCCACTGATTAAGGTTACTTGAAGTGCTTAGAGGATAATTACTTTCTTTAAATTCACATTTTATATTAAAAAATTAATTTATCTGGCCAGTTCATTTTAACCAGCGTGTGTATATATGCCCAGCACGTGTTTTACATTCCCAGCGCATGTTTTCATCACAAGCGCATGCTAGCGCGTGTTTTAGATTGAGTCTGTTTGCTTTACGTGTGATGGGACTGAGCTGTGTGAAGATTAGACACGTGAAATACTCAATGCCCAAAGCTCTGCCCTGCAAATTGGCTCCCAGTTGAGTCAGGGTCCCGTGATGAAATCCCTCTACAGACAGGTTTGCCCAAAATGAGCAAAATTCAATAAAAAACTAACAAGGCAAAGATCCCCATCAAAATCATTCAAAACTTTATCACTTGAAGTTTTGAGTCTTTATATGCAAAATTTTATGCAAATTGGTGATTTATGAAAATAAGCAGAAATCTCTATCCAGAAGTACATGTACATCCAATGTTTTACAACCATCTACTACAATTTCCTAAAGGGGAGTAAACGATTCTGACAAATATTGTTGATCTTTGCCATATCCCCAATTAAAATCTAAATAGAAAAAAGTTTCTTATTATGATCAAAGATGAAAGGAACGAAACAGAAATAATTACATAAACAATTTGAAGTTTCTTCCCATTCACCCAGAACATACTTTACATGTCATCCAAGATTGATCCGCCAAACTCAAAAACTATTAAAAAAAACTAAAATGAAAGACTATTCTTAGTGTTCTACTAAGAAATGTGTTTTCTTGATAGAGGGATTTCATCATATAACTCTAACTCAACTGGGAGCCATTTTGCAGAACAGAGCTTAAGCATTGAGTACAGTATTTCATGCATCTGACCTTTATCCAGCTCAGTCACATCACACATAAAACAAACAGACTCGGTTTAAAACGCTCTAGCACGCGCTGGTGATGAAAACATTCGCTGGGTATGTAAAACACGTGCTGGGAAAATAAATACGCATTGGTTAATATGAACTGGCCAAATGAATTAATTTTTAATATAAAATGTTGTTTTAAAGAAAAAACTAGACATCAATGATGTTATACCTCAACGTATAAAAATGCAAAAAGAATTGATTGCTTTTATTGATTTTATTTTTGTCATATCTGATATTTCCATGATGTATTTTAAAAGATTTATTTGAAATCTATTCCATTTTTGGGCAATAATTCATCATCTTAAAAATCCAAGAGGTTTAACTTTCCTGTATGAGTTGTATTCAGTTTGTTTGTTTAGGTTTAATCCGAATGTTTGGGTTTAATCCAATTTGTTTAACTTAACAGTCAGGTCATATGTGCCAAATGAGGTTAGTTAAGAATGACTGCCAGATGCCAGAAAAATTATGTTTCTTATAAAAGCTATGTGACATTCAATGCATGGTGCCATCATGTCTCACTCGATTACTGACGTTGGTGAGGTCAAAGGTCAATTCCACCACAACTATGATTAGAAAATACATTTTGTAAACGTAACAACATTTACACATTAATCTTCATAAATGTTAAGTTAATTTCATTTGGCCGGTACTGAAAAAAGATTTCCTCAAATAATCTAAAACATTAAGACCCCCACTGAAATGCAGTGTTCTGAACTTTGACCATACTTTGGAGAGCTTGTCAGATGATTTTACAGAGTGAAAATTAGCCCAGTAAATACTTTGATAAAAGTAACTAATTTTATTTTGAAGATATGGATGGGCTTTAAACATCATGAATAAGCATTGTGGGTGTAAAAAGGGTAAAATGGTTTTGTTTTCACAAAGATCTTCAAACTGAGATTTTCCTGTTTTAACACAGGGCTTAAAACAGTACAGCAGGGTATATGTTTTTGTCGTACCCTAGGACAGCCAGCCATCACTGACGGGCAGCCTTACTAAGACGGCTGGCATCAGTCCGACCAAAGAGCTTCCACCCAATGAATGGAAACGATAGTGGTAAATTTATATTCCAACTAATAAATGCAAGACGAAAATTCTTGGAAAATAAAATGGTACTAATAAAAAGGGAACGCACACCACCGAAGTTCAATCATTTTCATTACACATGATGAAATAACTTAGAGAGACTTCATTGAAGGAAATATTTAAGGAACATACCATAAGCAATCTGGCAAAATAATTTAAAACAAAACTTTATTTTTAATAATCCTGATAATACTTCAAGCAATCTCATCAAAGTAGGCCAAAACTGCCATAAAATATAGGTCCGAATTTTAGCATTTTGATTTGACTAGCCCGTCGGGCATCACTGCTCTATATTCAATTAGCCAGATTTAATTTTGTACCAGCCCAACTTTTACAGTATCATTTATTCTTGTGATTTTATTGTTACGTTTCCATTGCATTGTCATGCCACCCACTAGCAGTTCAACAACGTCAAGAGCCATTGTCACACCAAAGTTATTATCATATTTCATGCAACATAAATGATACACCATAGACCAAATTAAATGTAAATGCAACTCATTCAGATGTATTTTGTAGCTTAATTATATTAATAAATAAATCAACCATGCAATTAAAGAATGTTTTATTAACAACAATTTGTTTATATCAATTTATTTACGTAAAAGAGCTTGAACAATAAAGTGTGGAAAATGTTGTTTTTTAGTTATGTTCATTACAAGAAGCTTTCCCAAAATAAGCCTATAAATACATGCGATCAAGTTTTCCTATTCTGAAAATCAAGGGAAACATTCCACTTTCATGTTTTCAATATAGTTTCCGTGATTGTATAATTTATTTATTAAAGCATTGGGATATGTAGGTCACTTATTCACTACCGGTACGTATAATATTACACAGACTTACTGTCTTTTCACATGTACATACAGCGCAATTGGCATTCCTGTCAGCGTAATGATTAATAATAAGACCACGCCATTCAAATATTTATGTACAGAGCTAGAGCTGAGCTTGGGCTCATTAATATAATCATGCCAAAGTTGATAATCCTGATTGGTTACAATATAACTGTCAATCTGTAAAGATCAATTGTGTTCATGCCAAATAAAAAAGTTTCAGGGTGTTAACTTTAAATCTGTGGAAGATTTTAGTAGGAAAAACTTCCGATACACGTGAAAGTGCATTCATGATATTAAGCTTCAGCCTCCAGGCTGGGCAGTCAGGGTTCGACTTTAATATGGTTAATTGTATACACTAAATATTGAGAATTTTAAAAAAAATGCTCGGTACAAAAAACTGACAATCGGGTCAAGACAACATGATTTTTTCAAAACAACTTCATTGCACTTAATAACCTCATGAAATAGCATTGTTCAAAGCCATTCCAAAAAACAAAACAAAAATGTTGTAAAATGAAAATCCCATAATATCATAATTATCAATGTTATATTGTATGAAAAAGATTTCATTTGCCAGCGCAATTAAGAAGAACACAATTAAGGAATCATATCCAACATTTACTGTACATTAATAGTGCAATGCAAATTACCTACTCCCATTCCGTGAATAAGTCAAAGTATTACAGCCCTCCACGTACTACAAAGAAATGGAACGATTATATTTAGATCAGGAAAAATCCATTAATAAATCGTGTTCCATTAATAAAGCCCTAGTCTCTGGATCTGGCAACCCTTCACAAACTTTTTGCAAACACTGTGCGTGTTATACATTCTTTTTACATCTAACACTAAGTGTGTGAATATGTATACAGAAATATGTACGTGTATGCATGATCGGCAAACGTACGTAACAAAAACATGGGACACCGAGCGAATAGGATTTAAATATTGCAAACACTATACATGTAGCATAAATATCAACGTTTAAAGTCAGCTAGAACTTGTAGGAATGCTGTCTTGTCTATTTCTGTCATAATTCTAGATCATTGTATCTGATTTCTGGACTAGCCCGATGGGCGTTCAGGACTTAAATTCCAAGTCAGATGGCCGTTTTATTAAGCCCCAGACTGTCGGACTTATGCTAATTTTGAACGCTGTCTACATAAAAATCTCTGTTCACACACACAGCAAGTCTGCAATAACTCGCGCTTGAGATATCCAGGGGTGCCTAAGACATGCGCAGTTCGTATTCAACATGGGATTCCCCTCGAATATTGCATGGTCCACTAAATGATTCTTAAACTTCCACTTGGAATGTAAAAAAAGTTGGTACGGTATCACCATGATCTTATTAGGAGTTACAGCATGGCTGTGATTGAAAGATTTGCACATGGGCCGATCAGTGGTTGGGAGATATGTACTGTGATTCATTAATGAATGGATATGGGCGGAAATTTCTTGTGTTGTATATGACGGGTTATGTGAATGAGTGCTAGACTGGGTCTAGCGCCTTCATGAGCACAAGCTAGCTGCGTTTCATGCATCCAACCCCAGGTACCATGGAAATGTTTAGTGTTATACATAGGGACCCCGGGTAAAATGTGAAGGTAATAACTTTAGTGGGTAAAGATTGACACGAGAAGGTTGGTTAGATGGTTTCGTGAATTTATGCAAACTTTAAAAAAAAAAATTGAAATAACATTCATTTACAGTGAGCATGATTTCCTAAACGGATAATAGAACAAACAATTAAACAGATAACTGTCACAAACTTACAAGCAGCCCTGGGATGCCCCATTTAATACTCCGGGGGGAAGGGGGGCACTTCCGTATGTGAGGTATATGTATATGTGCCACCCGAGCAGGTGCCTTTTTTGTATCATTTCCATAGTGCAGGTGTCTTTTTTTACTATTAAAAAAAACAATTGCACCAAAAAACTATTATTATTTTTTTAAAGTATAATAAAATGTCTTTTTTTTCTAATCATTTTCGTAGTGCAGATCCCATTAAATGAGGATTTACTGTGTTAATTTTGTACTGCTGGTTCATTTTTACAATATTTTCGTTGAATACTCAAACTGCAGGTATCAAAGTTGACTTTCAAAATGCAGGCATCCAAATTGTATCATTTCATACTGCAGTTACCAAAAAATTTGTCATACTGCAGATATGTTTTTCGCTTGGTGGACTGTACACCCCTACCACTTTTAGTATGAAGTTCCCCCTCCCCCCCCCGCAAGGTGAATACTACCCACCAATGATTCTTCCACATGTCCACAAACACTGTAAACAAGTTTGAAAACAAACCTTTATTTTTGGCAATCTGCTGCCCATACGGTGTACATTAGTAACAACTCCCAACTTACGCAATGCAACGTTCGTTCACTAACCCAACAAAACTTTATCCTTAGATCCCGCATTAGATAGTGCATTTAGGCTTAAAATTCTCACACCTGTGGTAGATGGTGCATTTAAGTATAACCAACGAGCTTTCACACAGCTCTTTGGTATAACGTTCTAGCCCCCGCGATGCAATATAGCACAATTAGACTTACTGACACTTGAGACTTACTGTATGACAAGCGAAAATTATCAAACAACAACTTCACATGTTCTTTTAGGTTATATCATGATCTATTATTAAGAACTCGTACTCCAATCCGATACAATATGATACAGCGTGGCCTAAATAAGATCCTAAGAATTTGAATATTTATAGAAGAATGTCCGAATTCTGATAGGAAAATACTGCGATATGATTAACAACAAGACATACATTTCTGTACATGTAACTGATAGACCTGCACGTGAATGGAGGACCTCCATACCATCTGACTACAGCTAAAAGAGCTATTCTTAGAGCCATTATGAATTTGACACTTTTGTAGGCAAAAATTGTACCTTTCGGGAGCTTTAATTAAAAAACCAAATGGAATATCTCTTATTAAAATTCAACTTTTATGAAGCATACAAAAATCTCGCTTGAGCCAGAATCTCAAGAGCAAAACGTTAAAACCTAGGAGATGCATTTTTAACACATATGGGAGCTCACGTACGATTTGACAAGCTCCACTCATTACTCTGTGTAATGGGTGGAGCTAAAAATTATCCTCCCAAGTACTTCAAGTAATCTTAATCAGTGGATTCTAAAAACGTCGATAAGTGCAACCAACGGCACAGCAAGATTCCGGCATACTGCTTACAAAAGTAATCTGATCTGATACAACAACATGCAACATGCAAACGTATGTAAGTGTACAGCAGATGACAGTCTGTCCTACAAAATGGCAATGTAAACAAAGTCATGTGACCTCACAATGTCAGCTGAAACATCCTTATAGGAAACAAGAGATAATTTCATCACAACATTGTGAGTTCAAGCCTTGCAGAGTGAACAAAACTCTGTTATGCCAAATATGACATCCTAAAGGAGATGTTGAACTGTGGTTTATGGTGTTTTGCAGGCTTAAAAATATCATCAGAAGGATAACATAATTATATTGATTTGCATATGTATTGTGGACCACAGCCACTGATATCTTTGCAAAATGCAAATGCAGAGACCTTGGCTTTAAATAAAAAAATTAAAAAAAAATGTTCAAACAAATATCATTGATGATAGTCATGATTGGTGCTAGTATCTATGATATGTAATATTCATGTTATCCTGCAGTGCACCACATATATTGACACACACAAAACATGCATGTTGAATATTAGATGCTCTCAACCAATAATGCTTATTGCCAGGTAAGCATTTAACAATGATAGAAACTGCTACATTTCACTCTCAATGCTTAAAACTGACACACTCTGCATTCTCATAAATCCCACGTTACTTATTAATCTTTACAAAAAAAAAAAAAAATTGAAATCAATATTGCTTACATGGTTGAAAGAGATTTGATAAAAAAATAGTTAATGTTGCCTTTACACAGTGCATCCAGAACCCAAGGTTGAAAAACCTTGCAAACTATGCAAGCGTGGGTTTATCAGAAATTGACAATTTCAAAGGAAAATAACTACATCATGATCAAAGAGGTTAATCGCAAAGAAGTTAAAATGTCCTTTTCCAACAATTGACAATTATTTAGGGCCCCTTAATTCACACACATACTGTACCTGTTCTCAGGGCTTTTGCAAAAAGCACAAGTCATATTAGCTTCACAAACGCAAGATGGAAGAAAAGTACCCAATATTTCATGTTAGTGGGAAGCAGAGATCACCGTAACGACAAATTTGTCGTATATTACGCCATGGCTGAAATTTCTTACGACACAGGTTGTACCTGCATCGTAAGAATTAGATATAGCATGGAATTTTACGCCAGAGTTTTTCATTAACATAAATAAAAATCATGAGCATCTTACCTCTCTGATGCGATTCCAAGTTTTATTTCACACAAAAATGATTTTGAATTACTCATAAATAAAAGAACTAGAACGGTAAATACCGTCATGGTTCGCATGCCCATGCAAATCGAGGTCCATATTATATGACCCGGCCAATTATAAAAATGGCATCTCACACTAATCCCACATGGCATCCCATGTACCACATGGCATCTCACCCCATGTCCCACATGGCATCCCATCCCATGTCCCAAATGGCATTCCACCATATCTTTCACATGGCATCCCACCCCATGTCCCACATGACATCCCATGTCCCTCGTGGCATTCCATCATATGTCCGACAGGGCATCCCATCCTATGACCCACATGGCATTCCACCCTATGTCCCACATCCCGTGTACCAAATGACATCCCACCTCATGTCCCACATGACATCCCATGCCTTGTCCCACATAGCATTCCACCATATCTCCCACATGGCAAACCAACATACAGTGTCTCACATGGCATTCCACCATATGTCCCACATGGCATTCCACCATATGTCCCACATGGCATCCCACGCTATGACCCACATGGATCCCATCCTACATGTATGTCCCACATTAATCCAACCATATGTACCACATAACATCCCTCGCTATGTCCCACATGGCATCCATCCCTGTGTCCCGCATCAGTGGCTTCCCACCTGATGTTCCACATAGCATCCCACCATATGTTCCACATGGTATCCCTCCTAATGTCCCAATAACATCCTACTTTATGTCCCACATCCCATGCCCCACATCCCATGGCCTCCTACCCTATGTCCCACATAGCCTCCTACCCTATGTCACACATGGCATCCTACCTTATGTCACACATGGCATCCTACCTTATGTCACACATGGCATCCCAACCTGTCACACTGTGTTACTCGTGGCATCCCACCATGTCCCACATGACATTCTACCCTGTTCCACATGGAATCCCACCCCATGTCCCACATGGCATCCCATTTCATGTCCCACATGGCATCCCACCCCATGTCCGTCCTACATGACATCCCATAGGCTCAATAAGAAGTCTCATCCTAGCTACCACAGTCCGTGATTGAGCATGATACTATGTATGAAAGTGTCAGTTCATATAATAACTTATATGCAAATGACTTGAAATGGGGTGGGACACCATGTCCCACATGACATCCCATGTCCCACATGACATTCCATCCCATGGAAATCCACCTTATGTCCTGCATGGCATTCCACCACATATCCTATGTGGCATTCCACCCTGTTCCACATGGCATCCCACCCCATGTCCCACATGGTATCCCACCCCATGTCCCACATGGCATCCCACCTTATGTCTGACATGACATCCCATAAGCTCCATAAGAAGTCTCATCCTAGCTATCACAGTCCCTGATTGAGCATACTATGTATTAAAGTGTCAGTTCATATTACAACTTATATGCAAATGAGTTGTTGAATAAGAAAAAAAAAAGGTGGAGTCAAATAATTAGGCCTGATATAGCCCTTGGCGTATACAACATGGTAAATATTGAATCATATGTCCTTCATGGCCCCCATCCATGTCCCACATGGCATCCCTCCCTATCTTTATATGCAATCACATCCTGTCACACTCCTTGACTAAGCATAATAAATGAAAAAAAGTCTGGTCAGGTCATAATACTGTAGCAACTTTAAGCAAATGAGCACAATAATAAGGGTGGAGTTCAAAAAATCATGCCTGATACAACTGTTGGTGCCCAAATATTTTGAAGAATTTTAAGAATTTTAAATCTCAAGTACTACAAGAGAGACTTGAAGATCTCTGAAGAAAATTGGAAATTATACCATTTTACAATTATTTTTTAGGAAAATATCAACTGTATTGAAAACTTTTTAAGGAAACTAGTCATCAATCCTATAAAAGTATCTCTGAAAAACTTAAACATTTTATAAGGAAATTCTAACCTTCCATAAGGATATCTGAAGAAACTTTAACTTTTTCTGAGGAACTCTGAAGATACTTTAACATTTTCTACGAAATTCTTTAGAAGCTTTAACATTTCTGAGGAAATCTTAGGACAAATCTGCGGCCGGCCGGACGTAATCGCCATTACATAGGTTCGCATATGTTACGCATGCGAACCAAAAATGACACAACTACGAGACTAATAGCCGACTGATTCAACATGCCTGTAGTGCTGTACATAAACACATATAGACCAGTACATAGCCCCTATGCATGATGTACGTACACTGTACAGTGTACGTGAAAGTTTTGACATTGTTTTGAATGCGGGCTGTCAACGATATTATTAGCTAGGATTCTACTTTCCTCCTGTATTGTGTTGATCGTGTATCTGTGAAGTGATCACAATCTGCAAGTCAAGTCACTATACTGTAAAGAGGTAGGCGTGTTCGAGATCTGAATAGTATATTATCATTGACAATTGGTAAAAGTTCACTAAAACCTCATGAAAGTTTGGATACGATAAACAAAAGTATTTTCTAGTTTATTTTGGGATTGTTAACCCAAATTTCATGATTCAACAATAAACATTATACAAGGATTGGGTATTAACTTTTTCTTAATATTTTTTATGATAATAATAGTCCAATTTCTTTAATGTTTTTGGTATTTTAATCGAAATTTTCATTCACTTTAGCAAGGGAGGCCTACACAAGTGTATGTGTTAACAATTACTTGCATGCTTCGCTAGCGTGCAGTGCCCTGTACATTACGCAGCGTCCTGTACAAACGACGGCAAATTTACAAAATACACCAAAATTCAAAGGCTTGTGAAATCAAATATGCCAGGCAAAAAATTCTAACGCAACCTCTGGTGGGAAGGATTTGAACAATTTTTTGTCCCTGCCAAAACCCTCCCACCCGAAAATACTGCAAAGTTTTATTACGCACGAAAACATGGACAATGAGTAAATCATCATGTTGATCTCTCTGACAGAAACTTGGTCAGCTACATGTAGTAGCTACATCTTCAAGTGTCTGATAGGCAATACACCACATGTTTCCCTTTATTAACCCAGTCGTTCTCTTCGTTCTGTGTCAGAAAATTTATTGACTGTACCTCGTGTTAACAAAAGGTTTAATAAGAGAATGATTGCTTATGCTAGGCCAGTTCTCTGGAATGCCCTGCCCTATCATGTCAAGGGGAGCCCAAATATTAATTCATTTAAGAAGTCAGTAAAGACATTATTTTTTCGTAGTGCTTTCAATTTGGGTAATTAGACTGTCATTGGTTTATTTGCTTAGGAATTTACCCAGTTCTCTTATTATGTTAAGTGTAACTATAGTTAGCATTGTAAAGCGCATCAAAACTTTGTTGTGATTGTGCGCTATATAAGTATACATAATATTATTATTATTATGTAGTATATGTTTCACAAAACCAGATCAGAACAAAGTTCAACCAATAGCAGCGCTGTCCTCGATCTTAAATTTGAAATAGTTAATGAAATTGACTCGTCTAAAAAGCAAAATCCATCACAGCCATTAGTCTCATTGGGCCGGTGCTTATCCCCGGTTTCCATGGCGCAAGCGGATGAGAGTACATGACTACCCCTGGACGGGACACCAGTCCATTGCAGATTAACTCCCCAGCAGTGTTGGTACTCATTTTACAGCTGACTGGACTGAAGCAAGTACAGTGTCTTGTTCAAGGACACAATGCAACGTTCATGACCGGAATCACACCCAGTACCTTTTGCATACAACCATGACTCCTTAACCACTGAGCCACAGTACCTTTTGCATACAACCAAGACTCCTAAACTACTAAGCCACAGCACCTCTCACTCATCTAGGATACTAATTTTATACCTGCTTACTGTCAGCCCCAATTTATCTAATGAAGAGTCATCAATGCTGGTAACTTGGAAATTAATATAAACCTTACAATGAATTTCATAGAAGGTGAGATCTGCAAGAGATGATGGAGGGAGGGGAGGGGGTAGATTGGGCATACTCTATAAAGGCCCAAAACGAGTATTACGAGAGACGCCCTGACATAGAACCCCCAGAAAAAGAGGAAAAGGGACGGCCCAAGAAGCTCCTGAAGATGCGAACCCCTGGCGAATACACAGAAATCTGGACACACCTGGAATAGTATTGAGCGGATGGCCAGGAATAGATCAATGGAAAGCTTTTGTTGGTGGCCTATGCCCCTGCAGGGGCAATGGGCATACATGTAAGTACGTTACATTGGATACACCTTACAGTCTCAACAGAGGCAGATTTGTTGTGTGAGTAAATGTCTTTGAGTATGAGTCCAAAGCCTCAAAGAGGAGTACAATCGAGTTAAAAGTCTCAAATACAAGTAGGAATTCAAAGCAGTTTACATACAAATGTAAGTTCAGGTAGTCCCTACCAAAAACGCTAATTCAATGCCTTTCAATAGAAGCACTAGTCCAAGGCATCCAGTACAAGTATGATTTCAAAGACTTTAGGACTAGTACGAGTACAGCACATTGGTGCTTTTCATGATTTTCATTGAATTTAATAAAAATCTCTGGCGTAAAATTTCACATTCTATATCTAAATATTACGACACAGGTACAACATGTGTCGTAAGAAATTTCAGCCAGTGTAACATATGACAAATTTGTTGTTAACGCGAACCCTGGCTCTCACTATTCTTCGATCAGTCAAACTAAAAATGTCTTGACTGTTCTGTGTCTCATATTAATTGTCCTCTCTCTGTACAAGATGGCCACTTCTGACTACTGAACTAATTATATTAAATAATATCTTCTGTACTTATGAACTCTTCAACTTCTTTCATTTTCACTGTCAGTTCTGGTATCGAGTCTTCTTATTGCCAGAAACCAGCTGCCCAGATGAAAATTTAGCATTCACAGTTCCAAATGCATATAAGTAGAAGTAAATTTGCATGCATTGGACCGATGAAAAGATACTTCCGACTATTGACTAGGAAAGATTAAAACAGAACTGTTAATGTGGTGTGACATGGATATTACAGAAACCTGCTGTCCTGGATAAAGTAAAACGTGATGATTACTATTGGGAGAAATGATGATTGCTTTAATGTGCAAATAAAACTTGGGGAAAGAAATATCCAAATGGAGAATAAAAATGATCAAATGGGGATTAGAAATATTCAAATGGGGATTAAAAATGTTCTAATAAATTTGATAGATGATAGGTGATTTAAAGAATGAAAGGATATGTAAACATCACAGGTTAGCAGCAGTTCTATTTGCAGTATGCAAATTTTAGTGTACCGGTACTCACAGCTGATTAAAAAAATCATTGTCACTAATGTATATTTTTGTACTTATGCTCAGAAACTGTTACCATTTGCTTGTACTCATACTCTATTGTAGTCACAGCACACTTCTGCAGACCCCTCCCCGTGACATGGAATTACTTGTTACAGGACATGAATGGATCAGAGGTGCGTACAGAACAATTACAAACATGTTCGTTACTCCTGGTGGAAAATCAAATTGCATTTTATATCAAATTATACTTACACCACAGATACAGTCAGTGCATGCTGGTCTGTGTTACTTTTCCTCAATATATATGAGCCTCTTTCCTTCATGTACGGCCGGAATAACTTTTCAACCTGAGGAGAAGACAAATTGTTATTTTAGTTCATCAAATTTCATGCTATAAAGGCATGCAGTTACTTTCATCTTATCAGTTGACATTATGAAATATCTTTCGCAAGCAATTCTTATTCAGCTTGTTCATTGCTTTAATTACATCTTAACTTTACTTCTCGCAACTCTCCCCTCCATGGATTTTCTTCTTTCCTCTAGTGCAAATTTAACTAATGCCAAATTTGACTGAATCACTTCTTTCCAGACGAAGGGGTCACAATTCACCTATTCTATATTCTAAAGACTTACAGTACATCAGCTACCCTTTGAAAAACACAACATTTTCCAACTTCTTCTTTTTCCATATGGGTTTATAAAGCTACAGTTTATCACTAGAGTTGACGAGTCTCATTTCAACATGTACCCCTAGTCACACTCTCTATTTTCTGTAGAATCTTTCCAGCTTCTAAAACTGTCAAAAATATCCTACAAATAACGATATTCCCATTTTACCATCAGCAACGAAACTCTGGAATTCTCTACCTCCTCTCCCAAAATTTTTCCGACATTGAATTCATTTAAAGACAGCCAAGCATTTCATTCGAGTAACTTAACAAGCTTATGTAAATCACCTTGAACAGTTGTTTGGGATGTCAGCACTGTTCTAGTTTCAGTATTATTATTATTATGATCATAATTAATCTTCAATTTTCTTCTTTATTACTAAGGCTTTGATAAAATCAAGTATAATACAAAAACATATTAGGTCTATACGAATGACAAAGACTCATAAATATTGTGAAATCATTGCACAAATACACCATTGCAAATATTACACTACATTGTTACAAAATTAAATAAAGTGTACAAGACTTACAATTAACTAAAACTTTTAAGTGAACGAAGGTTGGAAAGGCCCTGGAAATGATTGTTTAACCAGAAATGCTTAAAACAGAATTTAAAACATTGTTTTCTTTCGTTGTTAAGCAAGAGCTCTAACCTGGTTGCATGCAAGACTGAAAACCCCTTCCTTTTGCTTTAATTACATATATAGCTTAATAGTATGCAACAGGTGTCCAATTGCAATTCTGTCCATGACCTCTTTTATCTCCCACTATTATTATCAATAATGCCCCTATGTACAGTTGCAGGTGTCTTATGCAAACATCCTTCCAGTTTAAGTAAAATTATCTATGGTATGGTAAAATGATCAAGTGTATTTAACTTAAGCCAACTTAAAATATCAAAATTAGAAAATTAGAAAAGTTCCTCATCACTGCTTGTAATTCATTTTCAAAGTAATAATTAACCTGTCTGAGTTAGATGATGGACAGCTTTTTCAACCAATCACCGCATGAAATTGCCTAGCAACGAAATCTGCACAACCAAGTGAGGCAAAAATCCTACACGGTACAGGTACAATACAGCTACATGTAGCTAGCAGTGCGCTATGCAGTCAATGCAATATATTACACAACAAATTTCTGCACACACATACCACGTTGACGGCAAGATGGTAAACAAAAATGGCACTAACGAGCCTCTTACAGGCTTTGTAAATCCAATTCCCATTACCCAGAATGGTTAGCAAACTGAATTTTGTTTATTTCTTTTGCTAAAATCTTGAACTATCCAGGGAAATACCATGAATGGATCAAAACTTGCGGCAGGCTACACTGAACATCTATCTAAATGTCAATGCATTGGTCATACACAATTGCGGATTTGAATTTGTGTGCCCCACCTAGTTACCGTGTTGCTATGGTGGGTATGGCTTATTTCGTGTCTCAGAGACGTGAAATGCCAGGTAAAAGGTCTTTGTGAATTTACTGTAAGGTTCCTTCCCCTGCCTCCACAAACAGTAATTTGGCATTACATGTAAATCTGCTTCTTATTCAGAGAATTTTTGCTAGTTTCCACACTACTTGAAAACAAAACATGATATCAATACTGATATCTCAGGGAAAATCATTTATTCTGTTAGGACACTGTTGTGCAATCCCAATTAGCATAAGCCCACTAGCCCAGGGATAGATTATTTTACATATGGGTTAGCACAATTTGAATCATTTAAACCCATCAGGCTAGTCCAATAATCAGATATATTCTAGTGTGTTTATGGCAGACGTAAAGTAAAGGACTTATGGAAAGTTCAGTTGGGTTAATGAAATGCGAGGTAAAAAAGCCAGATGGGCTAGTGATAAACCAATGCTAATTTCGAGCCCTGTGTACATATGTACCTACTGTACATTTAGAAAATGTGATCACCTCTTTCCACATTTTGGAAAGTGCTTATCAAGTAAATAAATGTGTTTTAAATACTATAAAATGTATGTCTTCCTTGCAAAATTGTTTTACTTTAGAAGTTCAGATACATAGCATAGCAAGGTTTAACATCCCGAAAGCATCCAGTGCTGGACATTATATCAAGACGGCCACGGCCTTTGATAACCAGTTGTGAACTCTCTGGTTGCAGACCCACCGAGATTCGAACTAGGGACGTGCGGGTGAGACGACAAAGCATTAACCACTACACCACATGCCGATCTATTTCTGAAACACATCAGCAAATACATTTTTCCAAGGCTCCTCTGTTAGGATGTACAGCTACAGTTTTTAACACCAAAAGCTTGCTGCATGTGAGATATGTCATGAAAGAAATATGTATAGAAGTTGTTTCTCTTCCTTCATTTTACAAGTGAAGCAACATTCGAACAAGGTATTTTCTTGCTTTCTAAAAGTGACCGCAAAGTACATTTTTTCACATTTTGTTTACATAATTGCTTTACATAACAATGACTTCTCTTTATTTCCACTTACAAAAAACATCCAGCATAATATTCTCTTATTTTCATTCTTGAAGAACCACATTTATGACTTGCTAAACCTTTGACCTGTATAGTTATCTTTTACTTTCAAGCTTACATGTAGGTGTTCATCTCTAGTTTTCATCACTTTCAGTTTTGTAGAAAATGACAACATTAGCCATTTGCACAATAATTAACAACATTATCATAGCAAGTTTGATGCAAAAATAATTCCACATTTATCCTATTGCAAGAATTTGTAAGTAAACCCCACCTACTCATTTAATATTCACTGCTACAACATTAGAACATATGTACAGACCATGACCAATCTGTGTACCTGATATAGCATAAATCTGATGTATCATTCATGGGGTACGGTATGGTGTTTACATCATTTAGCACTTTCAAATGAAGCCATGACCACCATGCATATTAATGACATTTGCTGATAACATACAGTAAGCATGTACACAATAACCAACAAAATTATCATGCCCAATATGACGCAAAACAAACATACATGTAGTTGCTCATTTATCACTTTAAACCCCTCCCATTTTTAATATGCATGATATCACCACCAAAAACAATAGGGCACATCTACAGACCATGGGCTATCTGTGTACCAAATATGACATTAATCCACTTTACCGTTCTTGAGGTACCGTTTACAAGCTCTTTTCAGCAAAATTATATTAAGCCCCGACCACTATCATTATCGTCTACTCAGTAATATGCATGATATCAACACCAAAAAGATATCAACATCAAAAATAATAGGGCACATCTACAAGCCATGGGCTATTTGTGTACCAAATATGACATGAATCCAGTTTACCGTTCTTGAGATACCATGTTTACAAGCTTTTTTTCAGCAAAATCATATTAAGCCCCGCCTACTATGTATATTAATAAAAATTAAACGTTATTACATCATGAACATGTACACACTAGCTAACATCATAATTACACCAAATGTGAAACAAAACAGACATAAGGTTGTTGAAATATAAACCTTTCAAGATTATCACATTAAGCCACGCCTTTTCATTAATATGCAAGATATCACTACCAAAAACAATAGGGCACATCTACAAACCATGGGCTATCTGTGTACCACAAATGACATGAATCCGGTGTATCGTTCTTGAGATATTGTGTTTACGATCTGGTCTTCACAAACAAACAAACACAAACACACCCACACACATGCCATCATGACCACATAGGTTCCTGATGGTATCACATCAGAACCAAAATAAAAACATGAAAATAGAACAATGCATTAAAATTATTTTGCATGTTCTGAATCTTATCTTTATTTTCATTTCGAGTATAGTGGGAATTTGGTTGAATGTTCAATTCTTACAACATTGTTATATGCATCTCCCATAATTACACCAATACTTCTATATCAGGGGAAATATTCTCTGAATAAAAAGAAAATAGGAAATCCTAACACAAGATCTTGTTTTGGATTAAGAATTTGACAATGTACGGAAGCCTGTAGTACAGGTTCAAGCAAAGTGTTTAAACTTGAGGTAAACTAGTAGGAACTACATAAGGAGGCAAACATGGGCTTACCTCTGATTCCAGAGTCATGTCCAATCTGTACAAACATATTCTCTGCCACGATATGGCTTGTGGTTATTTTGGGAAGCCATACTTTGCCAATGTCTAATAATTTTAATAGGGTAAGGGATACTTTTAACGACATCCTGGTTGTTTTGAGAATAAGCCTAAAGAGCTTGATTTTTTTTTTTTTTTGCTAGGCGATACAACATTCTGATCTCAAACATTAGAATACTATTTATTTTCCAAATCCAGGGTGCCTTAAACAAGTAATGAAATAAAATTATGTTGAAGGTTTCACTTTCAAATTTCACCTTTGACAAAACATAACTTATCACTGTGTGCCAACTTCTGATTTATTCTTAAAAAAATTGTACAAGAATTTCTATAATTGCATTCCCTTCATTTAACAAACAGTAAAACTTGTGAAGATAACACATGAGTTTAAAAGCAGGTTACAAAAAAAAACATTTTTTGCTAGTCACTAAACTTTGCTCTGGGGGAAATATATACATGGCATTCATGGTTTTCAGACATGGGTGCTATCTACCAAGTCTGTTAATATGCTACGTATAACTCGCCTAATGATTAAAAATACTCATGGATGCATTTTAGATGAATGAAGTGTTCCCCTCTTAACCTTTGTTGCCATTTATGCATATCCATCCACGAATCCCAGATGTTGGAAAGTGAACTCATACTTATATATAACATAATTGAATAACCCCCAAAATTATGTGCAACATAACTCACATGAAAGATGCATCATCACCCCATGCTTAAAATTTCCTAAATGACACTTAAACTCATTGTGTCCTTTATGCAGCCTGCTAACCCCAATGACCATCGAATGTCACACAGGCTACAGCTCCCTTACATGCAGCCTGCTAACCCTAATGACCATCGAACGTCATACAGGCTACAGCTCCTTTACATGCAGCCTGCTAAGCCCAATGAAAATCGAACGTCACACAGGCTACAGCTCATTTACATGCAACCTGCTAACCCCAATGACCATCGAACGCCACACAGGCTACAGCTCCCTTACATGCAACCTGCTTACCCCAATGACCATCGAACGTCACACAGGCTACAGCTCCCTTACATGCAGCCTGCTAACCCCAATGACCATCGAACGTCATACAGGCTACAGCTCCTTCACATGCAGCCTGCTAAGCCCAATAAAAAATGAACGTCACACAGGCTACAGCCCCTTTACATGCAACCTGCTAACCCCAATAACCATCGACTATCACACAGGCTACAGCTCCCTTACATGCAGCCTGCAAACCCTAATGACCATCGAATGTCACACAGACTACAGCTACCTTACATGCAACCTGCTAAACCCCAATAACCATCGGACGTCACACAGGCTACAGCTCCCCTACATGCAGCCCGCTAACCCGAGTGACCATCGAACGTCACACAGGCTACAGCTTCCTTAATGCAGCCTGCTAACTCCAATGACCATCAAACGTCACACAGGCTACAGCTCCCTAACATGCAGCCTGCTGGCCCCAATAACCATCGAACGTCACACAGGCTACAGCTCCTTTACATCTATGAGCTGTAGCACACTAACCCACATGGGTAGTATTAGCTCCCTATAACCGACTACTCCCTCACAAAAAAAGATCACAAAGTGTTTTACAAGCGATTATGCAATAACAGCAGAATAACATTGTGAGGATAATCAATGAAAAAGCAACTAAAAAACCCTTTCTCCTGCACATAAATGGCAAAGAAATATTCACATTGTCATTTTCATGCATACTGCATGCATAATCTATGACAAAACCAAAATTGATATAAACCCCCATGTTGACCATGGGGATAATTCTTTAAAAGGAATTAATAGACCTTTTCAAACAGAATCCAATGTGTTTACTTCAGTATTTTGACCGATCAATTGCTAAGGGAATTTTTCCTTGGTTATTCAACCAATCAGCTGCAGCTGCTGGAAGAAAAATTGCAAGCAACAACGTGTGCACGTATTACCTTCATAAACAACGCACGTATGATGAGCATTTAAAAGCATTTTTTTAATATGCTTGACTCCATACCGTGTGTGAATTGTAAAAATGGCCAAGATTTCCCCAGTATTTGATTGGTCAATAAGATTTCCCCAGTGTATGATTGGTCCATTATATAAACACATGTATGTCGGCCTTGTGACATTTTTTAAACTACTTACCTGAAAATTGCTGATTCAGATTTGAACAAGTCTATTAACCTGACTATACAATCAAAAGACAACACTTGAAAACATGGAAAAACAAAAAACTTCTGCACTATACCTCCTTTTCTGACAGAGAACCATGGAAAAATGCAAACTGCTCAGCCTCTTGTATCATTAAGAGGTGTCCATTGGACGCCATTTTAAATGAAGCATTGTGGGTCAGTTTTGACGGTAGAGTTCATTAATAGAATCGGTAACAGTTGAGCATCTACGTTTTCTCAGAATTTCAAATTATCTGCAAAAGGAAAGGATAATTCTGTTTATAGAACATGCTAAATGTATCTACCAATCCTGTGTTGAATTAAAACATAGAATAGGTTTAATAGGTTGTGATAAAATAGGTTGTGATCACACCCTTTGAGTTCAGGAGAAATGTTCCCGTATGGATTTCATTTCAGCTCTTGACAGAGAACAATGTACAAAATCTGATACTAAAAGCAAAATCTACTCAGTGCATCCTCGATCCACTACCCACTTGTTTATTAAAGAAGAATATCAATGTTTTCCTTCCAACCCTTACTAAACTGGTTGATTTTTCTTTGCAACATGAGAAATTCCCTAAGCAATGGAACGAAGCTGTAGTAAAGCCATTACTAAAAAAACAAGGGCTTGATGTAACATATGCTAACTATCGACCAGTAAGCAATATTAGTTTTTTGTCTAAACTAGTTGAGCGTGCTGTTGTTGAACAAATGATTAAGCATAGTCAGCAGCATGACTTATTACCTTCCTGTCAATCAGGGTTTCGCCCATTCCATAGTACAGAAACTGCTTTAGCTAAAATTTAATCAGACCTACTGCTGCAACTAGACAAACAAAAATGTGTCATTCTAGTACTCCTTGACCTACTGTACATGTAAGTGCACCATTCAACACAATTGATCAAAACCTTAAATAAGCGTTTTGGCACTGATGGAAGCTTCAAAGGAAACAAAAAATCCCTATCAGCACTGCTGAATCAAGGGCATTTGATGTAAAATTTGGTGTGCCTTAAGGCTCTTGTTGTGGACCCCTCTTATTTACATGGTATGCATCTTTTATTTTTGATGCTTTGATAGTAGTTTCTCCCAGTATTCATGGTTATGCTGATGACCACAGCTTATACATGTCGTTCAATGCTAATAATCCATCAAATGTGATCTCAGTCATAGCTGAAATTGAAGGTTGTTTGAAAATAGTGAAAGATTGAATGATTTACAACAAACTAAAAGTGAACGACTCAAAAAGTGAAGTCATTATTTTTGGATCCAATTCCCACTAACTAAACTAAATATTGGCAGTATTGCTATTGGTAACGACAGTGTGAAATTATCTTCCACTGTCAAATATCTGGGCGCTTGGTTAGATCAAGGTATGACAATGGCTGACCATGTCAATCACAAATGCAAAACTGCATTTTACTATTTATTCAACATCAGAAGGTGCATGAAGTTTCTGGACAGATGCTCTGCAATATCACTTGTAAATGTAATTGTACATAGCTGCATAGATTATTGCAATGTCCTCCTTGCAGGGGTGCCAGGTGTTACAGTGAACAAGTTGCAGCGTGTTCAGAATTATGCTGCAAAGCCCGTCACAAGAAGCAACCGTTTTACTCCATCACTTTATCTACTGCCAAATCTTCATTGGCTACCTGTCTCATATAGAATTGAATTCAAAATTTTAATTCTCATTTTTAAATCCCTTCATAACATGGCCCCCTTATATCTAACCGAAATGTTTCATTATAAACATACCAGTTACCACCTTCGCTCTCAAAACTACCTCATCCTTTATGTTCCAAAAAGTAACTTACATATGGCGATCGCTCTCTGCAATTATTCGACCCAAAACTTTGGAATGACTTACCTCTTTCAATTAAATCTGCTCAATCCCTTTAACAATTCCACACCTTGCTTAAGACTCACTTATTTATTTGTGCTTTTAAGTCCTCTTCATAATTTTCTTGTTTTTTGTTTTCTTTATATTTCATGCTTATCTTATTTACACATTTGTAATTATTTTCTTTATATGCATATTTTGTAAGGCGCATTAGAATAAGTTATTTAGATAATGCGCCATATAAGTGTAATAAACTTTAACTTAATTGAATACACATTTATTTTCTTTATATGCATATTTTGTAGGGCGCATTAGAATAAGTTATTTAGATAATGCGCCATATAAGTGTAATAAACTTAAACTTAAACTTAATTGAATACACTATCTATTCAAGTTATTGCAATCTTAGAAATTCCAAGGCCTCATTAAGGTTTTTATCAGTGTCAAAAAGGTGAATCAAAAATGATAAAATAAATATTGGTTTTAGATATAGATACAATATGTAAATATTACAGTTATTCATTTGAGGACTCTCATTATTATGAGTTCAAACTTCCATTGCATTTTTTTGGTGATACAGTATACCGATAAGGATTGCACAACTTTTGTTTTAATCAACTGTAATTTTTACACGTATTTGACAACCAACTGACATAAAGCAAATTTCATGAAAAGAAATTTTCAAAGTAACCTTAAAAGTTGCAGACACGATGCAACTATTTATATGCACAAGTAAGTATGGAGGTAAAAGTACAGTACAAGGGTCCAGTGTAAGACGTGCAGCTATACGTTACAGGTGCATATAAATATAAAAGCTTCTTGTCATAATAGTGTCAGCCACAGAATTAACTGTGTCTGACGCAGCTTCAAAGTGTTACTATGCAAGTGAGTTTTAACAATAGACCATCCACACTCGGCGCTGCGTATCATGATTTCTAATGAGCTGGGTATTTCACACATGAGAGATTTCAAATCATGTGTAATCATACAGATCAGATAGCCATGACCAACGCAGTATAAGACTATGCCATCATGATAAGAAACAGATTAGATAGATGCAACAGTTCATGCTATATATATATATTGGTGGAAGGGAGACAGAGGGATAAGAAGGGGATAGGCAAAAGGGTCAAATGGTATGGCTTGCTGCAACCGGTTAGATGTTTTTTTGGGCAAGGGGTGTTTAATCAGTTTTAGATAGCTCAGGCTATGGAGATATATGGCAGCAACAGGGTACAAGCAATGATGAACTGTTTATGTAATTTTTTACAAAGATTAAATGATATCAATAAACAAATATGAACCACTAAAATAAATTTAATGGAAAAGTTGTATCTTTATGGAGACTACAAAACCACTATAGATTATGAATTCTATTTAGCGCACATTGATTCTTGCTATCACCGTATGATCAGAGAGCGTGACGTCATTCGCCCTATACTACGTATAGGCCGAAGGCCGAGAGTCGAAACTCCTATACCTCAGTGCGTGATACTTTTTAGTTCTCTTCCACAAATAATAGTTCCAACTGAGGGCAGTAGTTATGTCGATACATTGGAAATTGGAGTCAATAAAAAATAAACAAACTGCAAATTTAACGTAAAAAATGAAAATTGAAATTCTTTAATACCAAAAATGAATTATATTTATATTAGTTTTAATCATAACTTGTCTTTCTAGCCAAGATTAACATTCATTTTATTTAAATTAAGAACAGAAAAACAACATTTTTTTTTTTACAGTACATGCAGAACGACAAAACTTTAGCGCAGGGTTAGATTGTAGACAGGCATGATCGCACGAACTTAGGCCTAACTGATAAGTATATCTTAAGAAAAATACTATGCGAACAACCTTTCTGATAAGGAATAAATTATCAAAATTAGTAGATGTCTTGAACAATTTCGGCAAACCTAAAATAATGTGCTATTTTAATTGTGCCAGTTGTTGTCGAACAGTCTGAAGCTAGCCAACGTATGTACACCGTTAGTTTAAGTTAAACCTTAATTGACCGACGTAAACGCTGACAAATATGGGCAATAACTTTAGTTTTAATTTAGGAACAAGAATAAGTTGCTTATCAAATCATATTTTATTCAGACATGTATGTAACGATTTATTGCTTTCAAAAAGCGTTGCCGGGGTAATCTTGGGTCATTGTGTTGCCTAGCCAAGCTACAGTAACGTTAGTGTAACTGCGGCCTACATTGTGTGAAACCATGCATTTGCAATTTGGTAGCATAACGTTAGGCCTAGGCCCTATGTACATTACCATGGTATTGACTTGTAAATGTCTGTCATGATAAAAAGGCCATGCTTGAGATGCAACATTACAATTGTTAGCTAGGGTGGGTGGGCATGAGACCAATATAGGCCTAGGTCTAATTAGTTTTATAATTGGTTATCAACAGAATACCCATCAAACAAAATCTAAACAAACTGACCAACTGACAGATAGGTGTGTATAAGACAAAGTAAAAGTAAGTTAAGTGCCAACTTGTTTAGATAGGTAGAGATACAGTAGATCAAATTGCTCACTTATTACTTTTCTTTCTATTTTAATAAACTATTAAGTTTTCAGTTTCATTCACATTTTTCTGTTTAACATCATTTACCAACAATTGCAAACCCTAAATTCATAAAGTTTAAATTAAAAAATAATCATAAAACTCTTTGGAATAGGCCTATATGTTGTATTGCAGTCTGCATTTTTCATTCTGTGTATTACTTATTAAAGTTGCTTCCAATTTGTTTCAAAAGTTTCTCAAGCTCTCAAGTTGGGAAGATAAAAAAGCTCCACTTAAAAATTTTGCTTCATGCAATTTCTTTTCTCATTGATAGGAAATCTTTAGTTCTACTCTCATTTGTTTTCACTTTGGTATCTAATGAACAAATTATTACAGTGCAATAGTATTCCAGCTTTTAAGTTGTATGATTGTTAAAAAATCATTGACTGTACTACAGAGTACGAATATTTTT
Source organism: Chiridota heheva (assembly GCA_020152595.1). Taxonomy (NCBI): domain Eukaryota; kingdom Metazoa; phylum Echinodermata; class Holothuroidea; order Apodida; family Chiridotidae; genus Chiridota; species Chiridota heheva. The sequence continues at coordinate 160,273 of JAIGNY010004213.1, read as the reverse complement.
TGCAATGTAAATTAATTTTGTACCAGATACTAGTTAGCTAAATACTTGTATATCATTTTGTAATACACAATACCCTGCCCTAATGTTATCTGACTCCAGGCACATGTATAATGATTTTTCTTGGTTGTGGAATGTACTATTATCAGGTTATGAGGATATGACATGGTAATTTTAGTGTACCCTTTCATACATACAATTTTGTCTGCCTAACCAAAAAAAGACACAAACCTCAAGTGAAAATTCAACATGAAAACCGGAAGACCAGGCTTTTATTTGCAGTAAACAGACATGAAAAATCACACTGTCTTCTACTAGGTTTAACTCAAATTAACATAGGCCACACTTTACAATCATGGGGATCTATAGTTGTTAGACTGCATAAGAAGCTCAGATTTTAGTGATTTCTGTTTCTTTCTTAAAAACTCATATTGTGAAATAATAACATACTGTGGTCTATCTATACCTACATCAAGATCACTTCACAAAGTTTGCTGATTTCAGCTAAAGCTGTAGTGATAAGTACAGTGGAGGACTTATAGCAGTACGTTCATCCACAGAAGATGTCTCATAAGGAAACTGTCAGGAATGTTTGTAAAGTTGATTACCACTTGTTTAAGTTGAATTTATACAGGTGATCATTGCAGAAAATCAAAATTGTGATGTCAAAGCTTGTAAATTTGTTACCTCCATAATGGAAGTCCCAATTTCTCTATCATAAATGTACATGAAAATTGATAGGAATGATTTTTAAAAGTAAATGGCAGAATAATGTGTTGATCTGTTTTTAAAAACCTGAATTTACACACCATTTCATGTAACCTGTATCAGTTATCAAAGTTAATTGATGTATATTTCCTGTATTATTTACAAATTATTCTTTCTTTACCTTACACACAATTGAATTATTTACCTGTTTAATGTGTTCCCTTCAAACCACAAAGTTAATAGGTTTGAGATGGGTATGGCAAACTACCAATTCATTGGGTTAAACCACATAATATGATAATAAGAGTTAATAGCTTTTCCTGACAAAATGAGCCCAACTGTAACAATGATTGCATGTATCACAGAGCTAGTGTGTGAGATATTTGCCTTCACCTTGTTTGGCATAAATAATGTTCCCTTCACAAATATCCAAATATAGGTTTTTTTATTTCCAGTATCCATAAATTCTTTGCCAAAATTTGTTTAAATTAAAGCAGTATACACAACAAATCACCAGGCGAATTAAGTAGGTTTGGGCAGCTAATTTGAAGCAAATTATAGCCTAAATTCTTGTTAATCTTAGTTAAGTTCTAACTTGCATGTAGTCTTGCAAGAATGTAGCTATTAGTCATATAATACAATACACTTTTTGACATTACTGGTGGCGTTCGTGAGGACGCAGACCAGTAAACAACAGCAATCCTACAATGTCAGCATACAGAAGCGGGTTAAAGTGAAAGAAATTATGGCCAAACGATGGTAAATGATTCGAATCCATAACTAAAAAGAATGTAGCCTTTTTTGTAGGCCTACGGCTAGGTCTGAATTTGAATAGGTTAAGTTGGCAACTTGAACTCTTCACCTTTTTCATACTACCCGATAATCCCGAGCCTAAACTAGATTTCAATAACCAGGCCTAGATCCACCTTAGTTAATATTACATTGTAAATCTCTAGGATCACATATGTCTGACTGCGTACGCATAGCTTTTATAAAATAAAAACAGGCAGACTACAATTACTACGGGACCGGGGGTGTACAAGTGGCTAGGGCCGGCCCATCACTAACGTTATTCGTGTTAAATTGGCCTATTCTGTTGGCCGACCTTCACCAACTAGGCTAGGGCCTAAACGTAATGCATAACGACTTCGATAAGGTTAGGCAGTAATTCCTTTTAAATGCTTTGACCTTTCAATCTGCCAAGTTCAGACGTAAAACAATGAGTAATAAACACATTGGCATCGTACTGTACCGGTATCGTGAAAAGTATCTACATCATGTGCATGGTTTGCCAAAAAAAATTCGCACTTGTTCCATGGATGACTTCAAAATCAAAGTGGCTATATTAATGACATATAAAACTATTAACTTATTGAACTAAAAAAGCACAAAAAGTAAAGATAAAATCAAATTGGATGTAAATCTTTTTTAAATCAACTATTTCCCTAGAATATTTAATTTACACATTTCTTTGGTATGTTTTATTTTTGAATTACTTGACTCTCTACTGCCCTCACTTGGAACCAACATGGGCGGTTGACTTCAAAAAGTATCACGATTTTGTAACACTGTAGGTATAGGAGTTACAACTCTCGACCTTCGGCCTGTATGTTCGGCCTATATGAAATTTAGGCCGAATGACGTCACGCTTTCTGGTATGATCTTAAGTAAATTTAGATGTTGTGGTCTCGATCTGGAGATTCACAAAGGGCGTAGATTTAAAATACCACGTGACCAAAGATTTTGCTCTCTTTGTAATTTACATCAGATTGAGGATGAATTTCTTTTTTTGTTAGAGTGTCCTTTATATTACAAACTTCGTCTACTTTATTTACCTCGGTATTTCTTTTGTTTACCAACGTACCATGAATCTAATAGTTTGCTTAATACTAGAGACAAGTCTTTATTGTATAAAGTAACGAAGTTTTTAATTCATGCTCTGTTATTATTATTTCTGTTCATATTTTCATTTGTACCTTTGTTTTTCTGTACATTGTGCATGTATTATTTAAAAAAAGGCCAGAGGCCTAATCAAAGAAGTAAATAAACTGTTAAACTGTTATGGGTGTAAGTTGATGGAGAGAGGGTGGAAAAATCGTTGTGGAAGAGTTGTAAAATAGAGAGGGTGATCAATGTTTAAATGGAGTATTAGAAGAATACAATATATACAAATATGTTTGCAAGAAAACTGTTCTTGCAGTTGTTTGTTTGATGAGGACTTAACGGCACCATGACAGCGAGGGTCAAATTGTGCCTGAGAGGTTAGATCATTCCAAAGGTAGGAAGAAAATAAAATAGGAGTCTGACAGAAGTACGGGGGTTAATAGTCAGCAAGCTGGGATCAAAAGAGGAATTGCAGGGGTGCAAAAAAAAAGGGGGGAAATGCTGGTAGAAGGGTTGGAGAAGAGGTTTAAATATGGTTGTAGAGGGATTCACGATGAAGGAAAGAGATCATTTTATCCAGATGATTTTTCTTGAAGTGTTCGGCAATGGAGTTGTGATGGGTGATAAAGCTCTTGGGAGGTTGTACAGGAGGCAGGCAAGGAGGACGTGGTGGACTGTGAGGGGGCAATGGCAATTGTTACAGAGGGGTGGGGGAGCCAGTAAGGAGGTTGGAGTGAGTAAGGTGAGTGTAACCTATTCTAAAATGGGTAATGTGGACGTTGTCATTACAGAAGAGATTGTGGATGGTGGCATTGGTCGGAATGGTAGGCTGGATGTCGTGGAGTTTGTTATCAATTTGGGAGTCCCGTAAGGTTTGCCAGAAGTCACGAACAAGGGAAGCAATAAGCAGTTTGAAGTCAGAAAGGGTTTTGGGAAAGTGGGCAGGGAAGAGGTTGAGGGCAAGCTTAGCAGCTAAATCAGCTCTAGTCATTGCTGGGGATGCCAACATGGCTGGGTATCCAGAAGAAAATATTACTTTTTCTGCAGAGGGAGGCAAAAGGAGTTTAGGGAGGAGGAGGTGGAACGTGGAGTTATTCCACTTAAGATTGAGTAAAGAAGAAAGGACAGACTTGAAGTCTGAGAAGATGGCAAAATGGCTGATAGTTGAGGGCGAGTAGGATGGCATTGGCTTCGGCTAATAAGATGGACAAGTAGTTGGGAAGCCTGCTACTGAGGATAATGTCTTAAATGATGGCAACAGCAGCTGTCTTCTCGTCTTCCTTGGAGGTATTAGTTTAAATGGAGATGTAGTTTGAGAGTTGGTCTTTGATTTGCTTGTGGAGGTAGATGAAGATGTTGGGGTGGGTTTGGGGTTTGTAATGAGGTCCAGGTGGATGGAAAGTTGAGGGAGCTGTTGTATTTCGGTTTTAGGTTGGTGATGTTTTGCTTGTAGGAGAGTTTGGGGTCTAGGGATGAACACAGAAACTAAGTGTGATCAACTTTAGGGATGCGATTGCCATTGAGCACAAGGTTCAGGTTGGGTTGGAGGTTGTTGAAATGACAGAAGTACATGCAGACTGTCTTGTCTTTGGAGAATTTAAAACTGTTATTGTTGCACCAGTCTTGCAGCCGGTTGAGGCTAAGTTAGAGCCTATTTTCGAGGAGAGAAAAGCTAGGGGAGGAGAAGAAGATGGTGAAGTTGTCCACGTAGATGGCACATTTGATGTTGGGGCCAAGGATGTCTGCGATGTTAATGCTCAGGTTGAAAAAAGTAGGAGAGAGGATGCTGCCTAGGGGAACGCCCTCTTCCTGGGGGTAGGGGTTGGAAAGGGTGTGGCTAAAATGAACTTGGGACTGCCTGGGTGAGAGGAAGTTTTGGATAAAGACGAGAAGGTGGCCTCTCAGGCCAATGGTGTGAAGATTGCGGATAATGCTGTATCTCCAAGTAGTGTCGAAAGCTTTCTCGAGGTCAAAAAAGATAGCAATGAGGTGTTCCTTTTTTGCAAAAGATTCCCGGACAGCGGTGTTGAGCCTGATTCACTGGTCCAGGGTATTGAGATGTTTCCAGAAGCCGCTTTGGTGAGGGAAGAATATTCTGTTGGTCTGAAGGAAACACTTTAGTCTCTGGTTAATGATCCATTCCATAATTTTACAGAGACAGCAGGTGGGGGTGATGGACGGTAGCTGGAGGGGTCGGTGCTGTCCTTCCCCAGCTTGGGGACGGGGTTATGATAGCTGTTCTCCAGATAGAAAGAAAGGAGTGTGAGGACCAAATGTGGTTAAAGATGGTGATAGGGTAGCGGTGGCCTTGTTGGGGAGGTATTTCAATTCAGGAACTGGTAGGGGATGTTATCTGGGCCCTTGCAGGTGCAGCCAATGTCGTGGATGGCTTGCTTTAATTCAGATAGGGTGAGAGGGGTGTTGTAGCTCTCGGTGGGAAAGATAATACTCCAGGTTTAGTCGAGCGCTTTTTTGACTTTGAAAGCATTGGGGTACTAAGCCGTGGATTAGATGTTGCTGAAAGAGGCGGCGAGGCGATTAGTGATATCCTTTTTCCCGTTGAGTAGATTACCATTCCAGGAGAGATGGGAGAAGCCATGCTGCCATGGGAGCTGTTAACCATACTCCAAATCTTCTTTGTGGGGGTATTGGTGGTCAGAGAAGAGATGAAGTTGTTCCAAGTATTGGTTTTACTGTCCTTGATAGTGCACCTGGCTTTGGCATGGCTAGTGCAAAAGAGCTTGAGTTTGTGCGTGGTTGGGTTTGTTTTGAAGTTCCTGAGGGATTTGTCCTGTTCTTGATGGTTTTGCAGTCATCGTTGAACCAGGGGTTGGGGTTAGGGGTTTGGAGGTTTTGGGAATGGAGCAGGTGGCGATGTTGATAAGGATGTTACTAAAGTTTAACATTAGATCCTCACTTTCGAGAAGATGGGGAGAGAGGTAAGTCGCAGAGGGTTTCTAAAAAAGGCCAGTCGGCCTTTTTAAGGTTTTAATTGGGGGTGTGATCTGTGGGGGTTGGAAGGTTGGAGTGATTAAGAAGAGGGTAATGGTCACTACCACAGAGATCAGCAGTGACTTTCCAGCTAAAACCAAGGAGGTTGGGAGAACAGATAGACAGGTCAATACAGGTCAGGGAGCCTGTGGCAGGATAAAGGTAGGTCGAGAATTTCTTCCCAGTTGGCCTGAAGGCTCCTGATGTTCCATTGTGTAATGTTGTGAGTGTTATTGTGATTGTTTCTGTTCTATGTCATAAGGAGGCGGGGGGTTATCTGGAGGAAGATCTGTTGTGTCTGGGTTGGCTTGTTTGTTCTTTGGATTTGTCCGTTTCTTCATGAGCGGTTGTTTTTAAAATTTGGACGAGAAGAATGTTCAGTGGATTCGGTAATCGAACAATCCGTGTTCTCTTCAGTGTCATACATGTGGGTTTGGATGGTGGGCTGTTTGTTGGTTTGTTGGCCAAGTTGGCTTGAGTTTGATTGCATTTGAGGTGTTGGGGTAGGGAGCCGGGAGGGAGGGGTCTTAGAAAGGGAAGAAAGGTTGGAGAGAGAGGTGGTGGAGGTGGTTTGTGTAATGGGTGTGGTTGGGTTGTTGGCAAAGGCGATGGGCTTAGGACTCAATTAGAAGAGCCAGGTGAGGTCAGTTTGGGCATGTGAGTCAGCTTTAGTTGTAAAATGGGCGGTATTGAGGTTTGAGGAGACTGTGCTTGAGTAGGAAGGTTTGATGTGGAGGGGAAGCAAGGAATTGCTTCCTGGCCTCAGGGTAAGTGGTGTTGGGATTAAGGGTTTTCAGTTTTGTCATCTGTTTTTCCTGAAACCAGGTGGGTCAATTTTTTGAGTTGGAGGGATGGTTGGCTGGGTGAGTACCGTCATAAAATTAGTGTAGTGTGTGGTGTTGGTGCAAGAGGCGCTGTCAGGGTGTGGGGCTCCACACTTGGCACAGGGCGCTTGACTGCGGCAGGAGTTTTTCGCATGGCCACACCTCTGGCACTTATGACAACGGAGAGGGTTGGAAATGTAGGGGCGACTGGGATTTTTAGATAGCCGGCAGTGATGTGTGAGGGGAGAGTTGGTGTGGCAAAAGTCAGGAAGATGGTATTGGTTGGTGTTTTGGCACCGTCTCCCTTGAGGACAAGACGACGGGCCTCAGTGATATGTTGGATGGCAAGTTTCTTAACGAGGTCTTTATCGGTCAAGTAGGTAAGGTCTTTGGTTCTGATGACGCCTATGCTGGAGTTCAGGGAATGGTGGGGAGTGATTGTTATGTCGATATCAGTATTAGCTAGAGTTTTGGTGGTGAGGAGGGTGGTGGCTTTAGTGTCCCTGGTGCAGTGCACCAGGAGATCGCCAGATCTGAGGTAAACCTTGGGGAGGGTAGTGACAAGGAAGGAAGGAGGAACTCTTTTGAAACTGTCTGGTTTGTTGGTGGCATGAACGATTTTTTGTTGTTGTACTTCTTGAATAGTGAGGCCCTCACTGTGAAAGTACATTATATGACAGCTTACGACGTGATAATGAAGTAATGGGAATTTAGTTATAAAGGGCAAGTTCGTGACGTTGTTCAGAATGAGATGTGTATTATATAAAATACAGTAGGGAGGAGTATCTAATGTGATACAATTGTATAATTGTACTCTTTTGTCGGCGAGCCCTTCATTTAGAAATTGTGAGTATTATGATTAGAAAAAATAAATAATAAAGGAAATATGTTGTATAGCCGTTGTCATCAATTTTGAATGTTAAGAGTTGAAGACATGTTGACCACAGTGAGCACCATTTTAGAAATGACCACAAATGTTGGCATAAGTATGCTACTTTTGGCTACTCCAAAGGAGAGTGATGAAATACGGGACCAATAACATCATAATAAATGTGGATTGCATCAATTCTGGAAACAATCAGCGCAACTATCAAATAATTGCAGTGGCACCGCAATGTGGTCATTTGCACGGCTGCAAAGTTGAGGCAATCAATTTGCTATAAATCCTGTCATTTTTAAACTCAAAAAATAATCTTTTGGACTCTCATAAGGAATTTAAATTTGATAAATAAATAATATCTATATCTCCCTAAAAGACAATATCTAACTTCATGATATTTCTCGAAAAACCAACGGTTTTCACTATATACTTGTATGTTCTAAAGTTTGATCTATAGGCTACTCTTTCTCTATTATTTGCCGCAAACCGTGACAATGCGTGCTTTTTGCATAGGCATATATGCTGCAAACTGTCGAAGGGTGTGAACTTTGCATAGCACACCCTTTGTGAATTAGTGTGTTTTTACATGCAAATGACTTTTGAATTCATGACTTTTGACTCTTGACTCTTTTATGATGGAACATGTATTCATTCTTATTTCTAATACAAAATGTGCGACAAACTTAAACTTTGAAATATGCAAATATCCATAGAATACGATCCAAAACTCATTCCATGTAATCAAAATTAATGCAAATTAATTCTAAAACCCACGGTTATTTTCTAAATCAAAAAGGTAACATCAATGGTAGGAATTCGGTGTCCGAGCTGTTTATCTGGCATTTCATTCTCAAGTTAATATTAAAATGTTTCCATGTGGCAGTTACCATTCATGCAACCCCTCCCCCCCCCCCGCATGTGCATACATTTACATACAGTAATCCCTAAACAAAACTGCCCATTTTTTGTAATTCAAATGCTGATTTACTCCGCATCATGTCCTACCCTTCATTTTTACTTACCCGGCACACTCCTCCCCCACCCCACTCAGATAAATAATATAAAATAATGTTTTTTAATATACATGAGAATAAAATGTTATTTTTCGGATATCCTATGTATAATTCCTTTAAAAAAAATTGCATACAAATTCAACACTATAGTCTCTATCAATCATGTTCTGCAGTCCCATCGCTGCCCCGAGCTCAATTTCACACAAATCATATTTATATATTTTCATTATCATCTTATACTTATTACTCCCATATACTTTATATAGGCACTCACACAATCGTGGCCAAAAGTGTTGGGACAAAACCGCTATCTAATTTTAAACAGCATTCTCACCCCCCAATCAATGTTGTGCGCTTTGCAAAAAACATGGTAAAATGCGACTTTCAACATTGATCAAGGGGAGTGGGGTTTTTCCCAAATACTTTTGGCCACGATTGTAGTACCGAAGCAGGTACAGTCACCTTTCTTCCTGATAAGACTTACCATGTATCAAAGTTTGAGTAAATGTAACAGGAACAGCTACACAACTTTGTGGGATGATGAATTAGCAATCTGTAGTGACAGGAAAGGAAATGGTAATACAGTATTTATTTATTCATTTATTCCAACACTTATGAGTACAAATATATATAATAAACATAATAAACAACACAATGACGGCAACGTTGACAACATACACAACAACAACAGCAATAATAACAATTTACATTAATTCCCCAAAACAGGAAAAGAAGATATCAAAAAGAAGAGAAGTCAATTCCGGAGTTTTTTATCACGGAAATTCCTAAATTTTGTAGAAACTGTAGGTAGGAACGTAGATTGTATTTTACATCCCCACTCAACAGGCAAGGTAGAGATGTTCACAGCCATTTAAAAAACCAGTTGTGAAGCACTCGTGAATAATAACCCACCTTGAATTGAACACTCTATGTAGCTTGCCTAACTTTTGTACCAAACGAATGAACAATTACATCAACCTGCAGTAATTTGAAATTCCTAATCTTATTGGATTCTTAAGTGGTTGAAATGTGCTAAATGGTTTAAATTTAAAAGAATTGTGTAAAAGAAACGATTATTGTTGTAATGTTAAACGATAGTAACGATTGTTTATCGATAAGTGATAAACAGTCACATCACTATAATCTATACCTGGGAGTGTGTAGGTCATCATTTTCTTTAATATCTAATGAGTGAATACTGTACAGAATAATGTAACTGAAATATAAAAGCAACCACATACACTAGAGTAAAAGAATAGCCTTAGAACAAAATAATGAGTTTATAAAATTTCATTTGAGCATGTGCATTATCATGACCAGTGCGTTTATTCCCAGTAATGTAGTACCTTGACTGAATGGTATATCCCATTTTTACAACAGGTGCATTTGTTAATAATAAAGTAAAAAAATACTTTTTTAGTTTTATTTCTTTTCAGTTATTTTTCTTTTAAGAATTCTAAACAATCTTACAGTAACACAGAAGTTGTATAAAAAGATGAATGTTTAGACATATACAGTATGATTAAAAGCACACCCCCTCCCTTCTCCCCAGTCAGGCCATTCCACTTCTCAAGCCTACTTTTGCCTGGTGTATCTAATGCATATACACACTCTGCCTCATCATTAAATCATATTTCATTGGCAGTTCTTTGTTTTACAAACAAGCATTTTCAGTTTCTCAGCTTGTCACAATCTGATAATATGTGATGAAGTAGAATACAAATTTCTATGAAATCCTATTCAGCTTTTCATGTCATTTCCCATAAAACGTTGATTATGCATTTAACCAATGCTCAATAGAAATTGGTGTACAGTATATCCATGAATAAAAAGTTGATACAGGTCTGCAAATTCTCAGAGATTGGTAAAACAACAAATTAAAAGTAAAAGAGCCAACGGTTAAGGTTTGCCAAGATTTATAAAGTCCCAACAGAACTCCATAGGAGTATTTATGCTAAAATGCACATGACCATTCTATTAACCAGTTGTAGAGCGTTGGTTAGAGATGCACCAGGTAAACATCGAACCCTGGATGCTAGATTGGGATGCCAAAACTATACAGCTCTGCAACATAGGTCTTTAAAGGGTAACATCACACCATATGGTTTATTTCAATGCACAACAGATTTATTGCTTCCGAGTACAACTCAAAACACTCAGCACTTCAAATTTATAAACACCAGACTTACATTATGTTACAGGAAGATATTTGATTTTGAAAGTTTCTTTCACATTTGAAAAAAAGTCTTATTTTTACTTGGAAGCTGAGACATTAAGTCTAGTCTGACAAGTGTATTGTTGATGTTTGAAACTTTCAGTCTCAGAAAAACACTGGTTCGTGGAACAGTGATATAACATATGATCTATACATAAATCAGCTTTCTGATATAAGGATGTTTTAGCTGATGTCATGAGGTCACATGACTTTGTTTACATCGCCATTTTGTAGGACAGACTGCCAAGTGCTGTACACTTAATACATACGTTTGCATGTTGTTGTATAAGATTACTTTTGTAAGTAGTTTGCTGGAATCTTGCTGTGCCATTGGTTGCACTAACTAATAGACATATTTAGTATCCACTGATTAAGATTACTTGAAGTGCCTGGGGGTTAATTTTTTTCTTTCAAATAACATTTTATATCAAAAAATCAATTCATCTGGCCAGTTCATTTTAACCAGCACATGTTTATATGCCCAGCACATGTTTTACATGCCCAGTGCATGTTTTCATCACCAGCGTGTGCTAGCATGCGTTTTAGATCGAGTCTGTTTGTTTTATAGTACGTGTGATGTGACTGAGCTGCGTGAAGATCAGATGCGTGAAATACTCAACGCTCAAAGCTCCACCGTGCAAAATGGCTCCCAGTTGAGTTAGGTGATAAAATCCCTCTATCAAATAGAGTTTGTAAATACTCTTATATCTCTATTACTAAGGCTATTTCCCTCATATGTAAACACCACTGTATATGCCTCACATCCCTTCTATTATCCTCATATCTATAAGAATGTTATTTATGTTAATCCACTAGAAATAAGTCATGTCATTTCTTTTGTTGTATCATGACTTTGGCTGCCACTTCTCGTACCAATGCCACTTCTCGTCCCATGCCACTTCTCGTGCCCATGCCACTTCTCGTGCCCATGCCACTTCTCGTGCCAATGCCACTTCGTGCCAATGCCACTTCGTGCCAATGCCACTTCGCCACTGCCACTTCGTGCCAATGCCACTTCGTGCCAATGCCACTTCGTGCCCATGCCACTTCGTGCCCATGCCACTTCTCGTGCCAATGCCACTTCTCGTGCCCATGCCACTTCTCGTGCCCATGCCACTTCTCGTGCCCATGCCACTTCTCGTGCCCATGCCACTTCTCGTGCCAATGCCACTTCTCGTGCCAATGCCACTTCTCGTGCCAATGCCACTTCGTGCAATGCCACTTCGTGCCAATGCCACTTCGTGCCAATGCCACTTCGCCCAATGCCACTTCGTGCCAATGCCACTTCGTGCCAATGCCACTTCGTGCCAATGCCACTTCTCGCCAATGCCACTCGTGCCAATGCCACTTCGCCAATGCCACTTCGTGCCAATGCCACTTCGCCAATGCCACTTCCAACTTCGCCAATGCCACTTCGTGCCAATGCCACTTCGTGCCAATGCCACTTCTCGTGCCAATGCCACTTCGTGCCAATGCCACTTCTCGTGCCAATGCCACTTCTCGTGCCAATGCCACTTCTCGTGCCAATGCCACTTCTCGTGCCAATGCCACTTCTCGTGCCAATGCCACTTCTCGTGCCAATGCCACTTCTCGTGCCAATGCCACTTCGTGTCAACGTCACTTCGTGTCAACGTCACTTCGTGTCAACGTCACTTCGTGCCAATGCCACTTCTCGCCAATGCCACTTCTCCAATGCCACTTCGTGCCAATGCCACTTCGTGCCAATGCCACTGCGTGTCAACGCGTCGCCGGTCAACGCGTCTTGGTGTCAACTTCATTTCGTGGTCAACGCCACGCCGTGTCAACGCCACTGTCGCGTCGCCGTGTCAACGTCAACGCCACGTTAACGCGGTCAACGCCCGTGTCAATGTTACTTCAAGTCAACGTTACTTCAAGTCAACGTTACTTCCTGTCAATGTTACTTCAATTCAATGTTACTTCATGTCAATGTTACTTCAAGTCAATGTTACTTCAGTTCTTCAAGTCAATGTTATTTCATGTCAATGTTACTTCATGTCAATGTATCACTGTTACTTCATGTCATTGTTACTTTATGTCAATGTTACTTCAAGTCAATGTTACTTCAAGTCAATGTTACTTCCAGACAACGTTACTTCATGTCAATGGTACTTCAAGTCAAGTTACTTTATGTCAATGTTACTTCATGTCAATGTTACAGTACTTCACGTTAATGTTATTTTATGTCAATGTTACTTCATGTCAATGTTACTTCAAGTCAATGTTATTTCATGTCAATGTTTAATACTTCATGTCAATGTTACTTCATGTCAATGTTACTTCAAGTCAATGTTACTTCGTGTCAATGTTACTTCATGTCAATGTTACTTTATGTCAATGTTACTTCATGTCAATGTTACTTCATGTCAATGTTACTTCATGTCAATGTTACTTCATGTCAATGTTACTTCATGTCAATTACCAAGTTAAGTCACTTATCAAATACCGGTTGAGAAAGAAGGAAATGATTAAGGTTTCTTGTCCTCATATAAGTATGGTGTCTTCTTCTACATGTACTGTATTATCCCTATTTCTTACTCGCTTGAGAAGCCACGTTACAATATTTGCAAACTGTTCCAGCTTTAAAAGCACTGTTCTCGGAACAGTGGGAATGTCAACCCCTAGGAAACAGTACCGTGTCATCTCGCCAAGGGCAGCATGACTGGGTCAACAACAGGCGACAGTTTACTTCAAAGGAAACAGCCATGGTACAAATGTATTGATTGAACCATGATTAATTGTGCAACACAATTTCCTATTGAATGGCTTTCACAAGATAATGTAAGGAAGTATAGTAACTAAAGGATTAAATTACACACGGTGGGTCAAAAGCGTGCTTTGTATGTTCCATAATGCTCATCAAGGAAGAACTGAACTTGCAACCTAAGTGTTATATGTTCCCTTGTCTGAAAAAATTTGTTAACAAATACAATAACAAATGACATATGATTTGTTGTTTTAGACATTTTTTCTTAGCAATACTGTATAACATTTGAAGAGATACATAAATAATGTTCCTTATAACTACAGTACTTGCTTTGATTTTTTATAAACATGCCTCAATTTGACATAGAAACAACTAATTTTTGCATTGTGGTGGAATTGCTCAAATGTACATGTATGCTATATTATATATGAAGGTTGCAATTATGTACAGGTATTGTACAGTGTGTACATGTTTCAGCTTTTGGACCATAATCTGTACATGAGAACCAAAAGAAGCACTCCTAGGTTTGCTGTTTCACAGGGGTGGCCAACCCCGCCCCTCCGTGGGCCCGCCCGCCCCCCTTGGGATCTGCCCTGTCCCTCATGAGAAAAAAAAGTATTTTTTATTTTCATTTTTTGATTTGATTTTTTTATAAGCTTAATAATCTTATTAATGAACCTCATAAAGGAACATCTTACATGAATACAAAACACAGAATGATAGCATAGTAAGCAATTGTTATGTTTGGCTAATGACCGTGGTCCTTATCAATCAGAATAGTTTCATTCTAAGGTATGATTATAGCTAAAATCCCAGAGCTTCTTCACCAAGGGCTTGAACCCTACGGGCCCCTGGACTCCACGCCGAAAAATGCAGCGCTTCGCGTGTGCATTAATGTGCCCCTCAACAAGTATAGCACCCTGCCTCTTTTTAAATCAAGCTACTGTATGGATCTGATTAGTTTTTTAATTCGTAGAAATTATGCATTTGATGCCTGAGATTTAAAAACACTGTAAAATGGTCAATATCTAAGTAATTTTGTTATCTAAGCAGTTTTGGTGTCAAAATTTTGAGCAACTATGATGGTTTTGAATAGATTTTAAAGTAATTGAGCTAATGTTGCCTGTGCACATCCATATTCCTTTAAGTAATTGAGCTAATGTTGCCTACATATACCTTTAAAAGATCGCTGGAGTGGTCAATCATATTATTGTTCTATTAAAGAGGATAAAAAAGAGGATCAAAAGTTATAATTTTTATCAGATTTGTGTATTTGTGTATAAACCAACCGGAAGTAATTTTTTGGAAAAAATGTCTTTAATCTTTCATGAAAATAAATTTATTTTCAAAAAATAACTTAACATTTGATAAGAAACTGAGTGTCATGTCACTCCTTAAAAGTGGCCAACTGATACAAGCTATTTTTAAACAAAATTGTAACAAGTTTAAAAATTACATCTCCTAAACAGACAAAGATATTAAATGTAGTTTCTTCATACTTTTGTCACAACCAACCCAATTAAGATAAATTAGTTGCCATACCTGTAATTGCTCCTTCTGTTTCCAGCTTCATCAACAGATCGTAAAAATAGGCAGATCGGTATGTGACTCTGAAAAGAAAAGTAACTTATTTACCTCCTGACAAAAATTGAAATACAGTTACAGTTTAAAAAGTTCCACTTTCGGTATTAAAATTGTGTATAATTTACTTTTGATACTAAAAACGCACTTCCTGGTGGCATGTTCTTCAATAGCGACGTAATCATCCAGCATAGAAACACTCACCACTTCAGGATATTCAAATAACCAATCATAAATTAATCCAAACCTCACAAAAAAGCAAGCACATAATGAATGGGTGGTTCTACCATGAAGCAAATAGCTACATGGTTCTACACAAAAGCATACAACATCCAAAAGGAACAGACCTGTTAAATTCTTCTGTTGAGTGACAAAAAGCAATGAAACCAATGTTTGATTATCTAATCAAATAAAAAGTTCAACTGTGCTGTACCAACCTACTGTTAGTGCTATAGTTAATGTATGCAATAGTATGAACTTCCTCCTTCAGCTACAGTATGCATAATACCTTTTATCATGGCATTAAAGATTCCAACTTTCATTTTTAGAAGCTACAGTAATTTTTCCCTATTTTTCCTTTTTTACCTAAAAATAAATGATCTTCTACTTTCATTAATTAAATTTATTAAATGCAAAAATAATAATCCTTTTTCTGAAAATGGAGTATCATTTTGCAATGGTTGAATAACATTTTGTTTATATATATCAAAATTATGAGTTAAAACTAACACAAATTTTAAAATTGAAAGTGAAGGCTCAGCTATTTTATGTAATTGTATTTCTAGGGAGAAGCGAATCAACATTACTTGTCGCTAATAAGATTTTCTGGTTTGTAAAACTTTCAGCAGATTTTACTTTAATTTTGGTACAAAATTTGGCAACCTGCATACAATTAACCTTTCCGATTAAGGAAATAAGCCACACCCACCTAGCAACTAGGTGGGGTCGACAAACCTCAAATCCGCAATTCATGCATGACCAACCCATTGCCATTTGGATGTTCATGTGGCCTGTTGCAAGTTGTGATCTATTTATGGCGCTTCTCTGGATCTTTAGAGTTTTTAGCAAAAGGAATAAACAAAATTAAGTTCGCTTACTATTTGGGGTAACAGCAATCAAATTTTTAAAGCCCGTAAGCGCAATTTTTGTTCACAATTTTGCTGTCGCTCAGTCTGTGTGTCAGTGCATAAAATTGTTTTGTACAGTATATTGCATTGACTGCATGAGCATGCACAGCTAGCTAGCTGTACCAGTGCCACGTAGGATGTATGCCCCACTTAGTTACACAGAATTTATTGCTAGGCAAAGTCATGCAGTGATTGGTTGAAAAAGCTATCAATCATCTAACTCGGACAGGTTAATTGTTATAGTGGTGAATTGTTCCTTGTTTCTGTTTCTCAAAATTGTGTCAGTATTTACAGTTTTTTAGTTTTAGGAGGCTTTTTCTCCGACACCCTTCTTCCTGTCTTATGTGCTTCTAAGCTTTTAGAAAGCACTTATAATGAACTGCAATGGTTAATACATGTAACTATAACAGCATTTTGCTGTACCATACTGTACATTTTAATACTGACTTCTGATAATTCTTTTCCAAGCCATAAAAACCCTGTCTTGCTCACTCTTGTTCAAGACTCACTATGCATTTCTATGTGTAAAAACTGCACCGCTATTTCGGAGCCAAAAGCATGTACATCTGGGCAAAAATTCATACACATTCTTAAAATTTCAAAACCTAATATTCACAAGATAACAACTAAGTAAATCTGAGAAAACAATTACCTTATTCATTACAGTTTACAAAGCCACATTCCTGAAAAAATGAGCTTTTTTCCACACTTTCATGGCTTCAGAAATGGAACAGTATACTTAGGTATCAGTGAGTATTTCGAAGAAGCACCAGCGAAATCCGTACGCTCTATCGCGTGAGCATATATACGCTTAAATGCGCAAACGTTCTAGAGTAAAGTCACGAGCAAAAAAAAAAGGATGCAGGCTATCATGGCATTTTGATGCGTTATTGGCTTTAATTTGTTTTTAATGACACGCATCACTGATGGCTCATTTTCTGTTTTTTTTATCGGAAATTATTTTATAATTAATTCATCTGGCCGATTAAAATTAATTATCAAATATTCTTTGCGGAACACTAGTAGACAAGTTCAACTACTGCTTTATCGATTGTTTGGATTAGATAAATACATTTTGATATCGAAAATAATTTTGCGACCATTGACTTTTTTCTTTATCGTGTGTGACATGATTTTCAATGAGCATGCTTTCATGCCCTAATCCGAAGTGTTAAGTGACCACTGACTACGTGATTTGGGCATGGAGATTTGCGCTAGAAATCAGGAAATGCTTATCCATAGTCAATAACCAAACTACTGAAACAAGGTGCAACAAGTCTGAAAGAAAAGGCCCAATAGTCCAGAGGAAAAGGCCTAATAGTCTGAAGGTCGGATAGTCCGATGGTTCAATACTCCAAAGGGCCGATGGTTAAATACTCCAAAGGGTCAATAGTCCGAAGGCTAACCCTAACTCTAGCTGGAGAATCCTCTAGCTTTGATACAAATGATATTCTTCAGTGTTATAAATGGGTGGTTGAGATGTGCCTTCATTTTGTAATTGACACCAACCACAGTGTGGTAGGGCCTAATAACAAACAAATGCAAAATGTCATAAAATGTAAAAATTGAATAAAAATAGATGCCCTGCCCACTGTCAGAGGAATCTTGGACTAGCCCTAACCCTAAACTTCAGACTATTAAACCTTCTGACAATTGAAGGTTCAGACTACCAGGCCTTTCTTTCGGACTAAATTGAACCTGACGACTATTGGGCCTTCAGACTCCTGGTGTCAAACATGCATCAAATGGTTGTTGTGCTTTATATGTTTAGTTGTAGGCAACCAACTTGTCACTCACACTTGTCACAGTCACAGGTTCGCGATAATGGCCTAGGCCTCACGTTAGGTAGTGAGATAAACACCTCACTCAGTAGGCACTACTTGCTAGGCAAGTGAGACAGTGCACTATACACTCTTAAGATTGAAAACCATTCGAACAACAACACATAACATAACCATGAAATAAAGCCTTTCTCAAAACTTACAAAAGTGCATGAGTTATGATTTTGATTTCATTAGCATCTTGAATCTTTAAAGTATCTTTCAAACTAAATTTACACATGAAATAATGAACATTTTGTACGTAAAATGCATCTAAATAACAGAAGAAATGACATTCTGATCACTTCATAAATCCCCGTTTTGGAAACACGTACACAATTAGTGTGCATACATGCGCTGGCAACTGCTATTTTAAAAATGTTCATCAGTAAACGCTCTTCCCCAATTTGTTGCTGAAACAGCGCGAGGAAGAAAAATTATTACACACAACAGTTTCTTTACCAAAATTAAAAATTCGTCTTTTTTTACAAGAAAATTATAATCTTACTAGGTAAAAACACCATTTTCCCCTCTTGAAAATGTTGAACCGTATACGCCAGGTCCGTTAGTTTTCTAGAAAACATTTGGTAAGAATTTAGCCTTTTTCACTTATTTAAATTGGTAACTTAAGAACTTATATTACACCACTGAAGGAATGGTTAATTGGATTTTGTCTACAGCATTAAAAAAGAATACAAAAACAAAAATGATGATTGTATAGTTCTGCTAATTGGCCAGTTTGTGAGCAAATCCTATATTTGTCTACCTTTTCAGGAGGGGCCCTCAGGGGCAGGGAGAACCAAAGCATAAAACCAAAATATAATCAGACACCATATAAAAGATGTAAATATGGAAAAAGAGGAGTGGAAAATTGGGGCCCTTGCACCCCATAATCAAAACTATGATACAACAAATTACTCACATAGGCATACACATATACATGTAAATGTCTAATAAAAGTCTAAATATACTGTAGGTCAAATTTTTGTTTTTCAATGTTCCGATTACAAACTCAAAAGATGAGTTTAGTGGTCAAGCATGTCCATCTTATATGAAAGAGGACTTCAATAGCAACTGAATAATACACTTTTCCAAAAAACACTTTTCCTAAATCTTTACCTATTTAGCACCACGACGAGATAAAGTTATCTGAGATTCATATTTTGGTCGCCATTTTCTTCCTTAGTCGCCGCACGTTTGTGATTAATTATTCAACGTCCGGAAATAAGTTTTAGAATGTTCGACTAAACTGCAGATCGATTTTTCGCTGACAACTTGTTTTTTTTCTTCATATAATTTTATTAAATAATTTTGGTAAAAACTGTGCGAAAACAAATAAATAAAATATCAAGAAATCTTTAGATTTATATAATTGTACTTTATTTTCTTAATTTTTTCCTCAAATAATCTAAAACATTAGCCTACCCCCGCTTAAATGTTATATGGCAGTGTTTTAAAGTTTGACCCTACTTTAGAGAGCTCGTCAGACAATTTTTACGGAAAGAATAGTCCAAAATAATTCAATAAAAGTAACTAAAATCACCATGAAAACAGTTTTTGAAGACACGAATGGGCTTCAAACATTGATTCTAATCACTGTGGGCGAAAAAGAAGGTAAAATGGTTTCGTTTTCATAAAGATCTTAAAACTGAGATTTTCCTATACTTTTCGTTTTAAAACAGTACAGGAGGGTATAGATTTTGTAGTACCCTCGGACGGCTTGCCATCACCAACGGCAGGCATCAGTACAATGGAGTACTAGGCCTTAGTGAAATACATTAAAATTACACTAGGCCTAGGGCCTATACGAAAAAGAAAAAAAATCCACTGTGGGGACTGGCACTGGGCCCCCTGTGCGATTAAGAAGAAAAATCTTTACGTGCTTTTAGTACACCTCAAATGTAATTTTTAATGATTGTTTGTGTTACTTGCTCAAGTCTTACGTTACTGTAGTGAGATAACATCTCCCTCTGTATACCCTACATGCCACGCACTACATGCAATACTACGGTCAGATGTTTATCTGATTAATGTTGTTACAGTTGATGGTTGTACTTACGTAACGGAACGTACAACTCTCTGAAAATTAAGACAAAAGTACATCTTGGAGTTACCTCTTTGACTGCCTTACGGTAGCGAAAGGAGGACGTTATGTCACCTGTCTTGTCGACTTTCCAACCACCCTAATTCAGCATAGGCCTACAGGTATTACCATTAAGGCCTACTAATTTTACGGAGAGAGTGCCGCTCTCTTAGAGTCTTAGTCAATCTCCACTTGGCTATAGCCAGAAAGCGTGACGTCATTCGGCTTATATTTCATATAGGCCAAAGGCCGAGAGTCGAAACTTCTATATCTACAGTGTTACAAAACCGTGATACTTTTTAAAGTCAATCACCCATGTTGGTTTAAAAAGTGAGGGCAGTAGAGTCAAGTATTTCAAAAATAGAACATACCAAAGAAATGTGTGAATTAAATATTCCAAAAAAATTGTTAATTTGAATTTGTTTTACACACGATTTAATTTTATCATTACCTTTTGTGCACTTTCAGATCAATAAACCAACAATTTTATAAGTCATTAATATAACAACTTTGATTTTGACGTCTTCCATGGATTAAGTGCGATTTTTTTTTGACAAATCATGCACATAGTGCATATACTTTTCGCGATACCGGTACGGTACAATGTCAATGCGTTTATTATTCATTGTTTTACGTCTGAATATTGAAAGGTAATAGCATTTTAAAGGAAAAAATGCCTAACCTTATCGAAGCCGTTATGCATTACGCCTAGACCCTACCTAGCATAGTTGGTGAAGATCGGCCAACACCGTAGGCCTATTCAACTACTAACGTTAGCGATGGGCCGGCCTTAGCCACCTGTACACCCCCGATTCCGTAGTAAATGCAGTCTGCCTGTTTTTATTTTATTAAAGTTAGGCCTACGCAGTCAGTCATCTGTGATCCTAGAGATTTACAATGTAATATTAACTAAGGTGGATCTGGGTCTAGTTATTGAAGCCTTGTTTAGGTTCGGGAGTATCGGATAGTATGAAAAAGGCTGAAGAATTCAAGTTGTCAACTTAACCTATTCAAAATTAGACCTAGCCGTTAATGGCTGGTACAATAAGGCTACAATCTTGTGTTATGGATTCGAATCATTTACCATCGTTTGGCCGTAATTTCTTTCACTTTAACCCGTTTCTATATGCTGACATTGTAGGATTGCTGTTGTTTACTGGTCTGCGGCCTCACGAACGGCACCAGTAATGTCAACAAGTTTATTGTGGGATGTGACTTATACTACAGGTACATTCTTGCAAGACTATATTCAAATTTGAACTTGGCTAACATTAACAAGAATTTAGGCTGTAATTTGCTGCCCAACCTACTTAATTCGCCTGGTGATTTGTTGTGTATACTACTTGAATTCAAAACTTGGCAAAGAATTCTGAGATACTGGAAATTAGATAACCCATATATGTGAAAGAACAGTATTTATACCAAACATAAGGTAAAGTGAAGTAACTTACACACTAACTCTATGACACATGCAACTATTGTTACAGTTGGGCTCATTTTGTCAGGGAAAGCTATTAACTCTTATTATCAGTTTATGTGGTTTAACCCAATGAATTGGTATTTTGCCATGCCCATCTCAAACCTATTAACTCTCTGGTGTTGAAGGGAACACATTAAACAGTTAAATAATTCAAATGAGTGTAGGTAAAAAAAGAATAATTTGTAAATAAAACAGGAAATATACATCAATTGACTTAAATAACTGGTACAGGTTACATGAAATGGTGTGTAAATTCAGGTTTTTAGAAACAGATCAACACATTATTCTGCCATTAATTCTTCTAAAAATCATTCCTATAAATTTACATGTACATTTATGATAGAGGAATTGGGACTTTATTGTGTATGTAACAAATTTTGTGGTTTTGACGTCAAATTAAGCTTCCAGAATGAAATAACAGTTCTTTGAAGTGAAATATGTACAATTTTTGATAAGTCAAAAAGCTTTTAGAGGCAAAATTTGCCTTGGATCAATCACAGAGAATCATCTAGTTTATTTGTTTACGTTTTCTTACTAACGTGCTGCGCGTTGTTGTACGAGTTGGTTTTTTGCGCTGCAGCTAGCGGCGCTGCGCTTGCTTTGCCTACCAAAATTTGGTTTGTTTACAAAATTGCCGCCGGATGACGTCATTTTGCGTTTGGTGAATTAGGTATATACCGTACCGTACCGGGTGCACTGAAACAGACCAGACATGGGCGTAGGTGTAGTCGCTCAACAGGTTTTGGGGATAGGGTACGTGGGTGTAACTATAACTACTTTTGCGTGTGGGTTGTTAATGTGAGTAGGCTGGGGTTGTTAGGAATACACGTTGGATGTCTAATTTTGGGAAATTCAAGTAACAGGAGCTTTAATATGCTAACAGTTAGAATATCAATGATGTAGTGACGTTATTATCATTATTATTATTATTATTATTATTATTATTATTATTATTATTATTATTATTATTATTATTATTATTATTATTATTATTATTATTATTATTATTATTATTATTATTATTATTATTATTATTATTATTATTATTATTATTATTATTATTATTATTATTATTATTATTATTATTATTATTATTATTAGCACTATTATTATTATCATTATTATCATTATTATTATTATTATTATTTTTATTATTATTATTATCATTATTATCATTATTATTATAGTTATTATTATTATTATTATTATTATTAGTATTATTATTATTATTATTATTATTATTATTATTATTATTATTATTATTATTATTATTATTATTATTATTATTATTATTATTATTATTATTATTATTATTATTATTATTATTATTATTATTATTATTATTATTATTATTATTATTATTATTATTATTATTATTATTATTATTATTATTATTATTATTATTATTATTATTATTATTATTATTATTATTATTATTATTATTATTATTATTATTATTATTATTATTATTATTATTATTATTATTATTATTATTATTATTATTATTATTATTATTATTATTATTATTATTTATTATTATTATTATTATTATTATTATTATTATTATTATTATTATTATTATTATTATTATTATTATTATTATTATTATTATTATTATTTTTATTATCATTATTATTATTATTATTATTATTATTATTATTATTATTATTTATTATTATTATCATTATTATTTTTATTATTATTATAATTATCATTATTGTTATTATTATTATTATTATTATTATTATTATTATTAATATCTTTAGTCCCCGTACCTTTCTCAGATTCTTCCTATTTTCGTTTCTTCCTACCTCTGGAATGATCTAACCTCTCAGGCACAATTTGACCCTCGCTGTCATGGTGCCGTTAAGGTAGGATTGGGTTGTTAAGAAAGAAATATATATTTGATTAGCAGTGGCGCCAAAAAAAACACGCCAGGAATGTCTGGAGGGTTGGGTAACCTATACCTTGCAAGTCTTGGGCAACCCTTACAATAATTCCAGATCTGGCACAGATATAAATTCCAGATATGGCCCAGATATAAATTCCAGATCTGAGACAGATCTGGATTGGATATCTGGGCCAGATCTGGCCAGATAAAGAATTGGGCAGATATAAATTCAAACTGGGATATTATATCTGGCCCTGCAGATGAAACTTTATTTGGCTCAGATCAATCTTGATCTGGAATTAAAATTTGATCTGAGCCAGATCAAGCTTAAATTTATATCTGCCCAATTCTTTATCTGGCTTGGTCTGGCCGGATTAATCTTTATTTACCCAGATATAAACTTTATTAAAGCCAGATCTGTACTTTTTGTAAGAGAAATCAATTTCGGTTTGGTCCTGAACAATGACACAACACTGCAATATCTTCGTTATGGGACCCAAAGCGCCATATTCCCTACTGGCCTCCATGACTCTGTAGTTTCCCCACTGTGTATTAGATCTTTTATATCGTTTGAAGATTGATGGTGTATAAGATCTTTGATTATGCGAACGATTTTAGAATACAATGCGTGCTATGATTATTTTGCAGATATTGTGTTGCTGAGAAATGTCTTCCTAATAGTTTTCCATTATTAGCAGTGAAAAGTACGTAGGTAAATTGACATCGATATGCAAGATTCCCTATTTGATAAAGAAACAAAAGTGATACCAAGTTCCAAATGGTTTATTAAAATGCCAACTATAGTGTAATACTACAGATATGCACACACAGTAACATATAGGCCTAATAAAAATGAGAAAATGTGTAAAACGTACAAAAGATAAAATCTCTTTTTGAATCAACATTCAGTTGTAGGAAGATGAAATAAGGTTGATAGTGACGGCATTATTGGAAGGAATGAGTTTTCTACTAAATTGCTTTTTTTAAATATTGTGCAAATATGAAATATGTTCAGAAATGCCAAGAAAGTTAAAATGTGAATGATATTTGCATTTCCTTCAGTGCATCTTATGGCCATAGAGTTATGCTTCCATATGTTATTGCCATAGGCGGGATTTAATTGAAGTTCTCACAATTGTTTTTCCGAATTTGTATCTTTTGTATGATGATTTTATACATCTTTGCGTGTTTTTGTGTTTTTGCCCCCACTTTTGATTCCTCCCCCCGTCCCCCTGCTCCAAATTCCGGTAGGCAAATTCCGCCCATGGTTACTACCTTTTGGGATTATTTTTAAGAGTGGCTGTTTAGGAATAGATTTTTTATTTTTTTTTTAGAATAGTGATATTATATAAAGTGTAGCACGTCTTTGAATTAAAGAATCAAATCGGTGGTCAAGCAAGTTTATCTTATTTGAAAGAAGACTTCAAAAGAAACAAAATGGTGAAGAAAGCATTCAAAAATCCTCATTCGTTATGGAGTTATCTAAGTTTAAAGTTTGGAATCATTTGTATAGAAGCGACTGAAATCAGACTAGTTGTGATGTCATAGCCTTCGATTCCTCAAAATGTTTATGTATTCTATCACATTTTTTCTGTGATTTTGTGGCTTAAAAACCATTGGATATGGCAAAAGAGTAGTAAACTGAATCTAAGAAGGGTACAATTTACCACCTGAAGAAAATTCCAGAAAATTAATTTAAATAGGGAAAAACTTGAATAAATTTGTTTCCCAAGTCAGGTTTGAACCAAGGACCTCGCCGTCTGTAGACAAGTATGATAACCGCTACACTACAGAAGGTTGACATACCCACGCTATTTAATCAGGGAATAAAATTTGGATACTTCAAAGAGTGAAAAGGGATTAAAAGCTAACGCAAAAGACAAAACAACTATTTTGTTTGTTTGTTTGATGAGGTCTAAACGGCACCACGACAACTAGGGTCAAATTGTGCCTGAGAGGTCAGATCATTCTAAAAGGAAGGAAGGAAAGGAAACGGGGAGAATGAGAGAAATTCAAGAACAAAAGTCAGAAAACTGTGATCGAGAGAGGAGGTGCATGGGTGAAACAAAAACAAAGTAGAGAAGGAGTGGAAGAGGAGAAATAAATATGGTCGTAGAGGGAAGCATGATAAAGGAAGGAGATAATTTTATCCGGAGGATATTTCTGGAAGAACTCAGCAATTAGGTTGTGGGGAGCGAGGGAAGCTCTGGAAAGGTTGTACAGGGGGCAAGCAAAGAGAACGTGATGGATTGCGAGGGTGCAGTGGCAATTGTTACAGAAGGGTTGGGGGAACTAATAAGGAGGTGGGAGTGAGTGAGGTGGGTGTGACCAATTCTAAGCCGGTAATATGAACGTTGTTGATACGAGAGACGTTGTTGATGGTGGATTTGATCGGGATTGTCGGCTGGATGACATGGAGTTTGTTATCAATTTGGGAGTTCCATGAGGTCACGAACAAGGGAAGCGACAAGCGGTTTGATGTCAGAGAGGGTTTGGGGAAAAGGGGTAGGGAGGAGGTTGAGGGCAAGCTTAGCGGCTGCATCAGCCCTGTCATCGCCAGGGATGCCAACATGGCTGGGTATCCAGAAGAAAAGAATACTTTTCCTGCAGAGGGTGGGAGAAAAGAGTTTTCGGAAGAGGAGGTGGCATGTGAGCTTATCCCAATTAAGATTGAGTAAAGAAGTAAGGACAGCCTTTGAGTCGGAGAAAATGGCAAAGTGGCTGAGAGGAGAGTACTCAATAAAGTTGAGGGCGAGGAAAATGGCCTTAGCCTCGGCTGAAAAGATGGATGAGTAGTCAGGAAGTCTGCTACTGAGGGTGATGTCTTAGATGACGGCAGCAGCAGCTGTCTTGTTGCCTTCCTTAGAGCCATCAGTATAGATAGAGGTGTAATTTAAGAGAGTTGGTCTTTGATTTGCTTGTGGAGATTATTGAAGAGGTTAGGGTGGGTTTGAGTTTTGTGATGAGTGGAAAGGTCTAGGCTGACAGAAGGAAGGGGTGGCCCAAGGAGAAAGAGTGGGCCAGGAGTAGGTGCCGAGATTGGCGGGGTTGATGCCGAGATGGAAGAAGTATGATTTAATGCGTAAGCTGAAGGGAGGGGATAGGGTTTTAGTCCTATCAAAGAGAGTGGGGAAATTGGGGTACCTAATGAGGTTGTAAACAGGGTTCTGGGTATTGGTGAGGACTCTAAAAGCATAAGAGAGGCTAAGCTTTCTACATCTAGGTAGAAAGGGGGATTCGTTGCTTTCAACATGAAGACTGGTGATTGGGGAGGTCCTGTAGGCACCTAGACAAAGCCTAAGGGTTTCATTTTGGATGGTGTTGATGTGGTTGAGGTATAAGTTGTGAGCGACACAGTAGACAATATTGCCATAGTTAAGCTTGGCACGAATGGTGAGCCTGAAAATTTTGAGGAGAGCAGAGCGGTTCCCTCCCCAAGTGGTGTTGGAGAGGAGTCGGAGAATGTTGAGGGAACTGTTGCATTTTAGTTTTCAGGTTGGTGATGTGTTGTTTGTAGGTGAGCTTGGGGTATAGAGCTAAACCCAGGAACTTTGTGTGTTCAACTTTAGGGATGCGATTCCCATTGAGCACAAAGTTCGGGTTGGGGTGGACGTTGTTGAAATGACAAAAGTGCATGCAGACTGTCTTGTCTTTGAAGAATTTGAAACCGTTATTGTTGCTCCAGACTTGCAGCTGGTTGAGGCTGATTTGGAGCCTATTTTCAAGATTAGGAAATCTAGGGGAGGAGTAGAAGATGGTGAGGTCATCCACGTAGAGGGTACGTTTGATGCCGGGGCCAGGGTTAATCGCAATGTCATTAATGCTCAGGTTGAAGAGAGTGGGAGAGAGGATGCTGCCTTGGGGACGACCTGTTCTTGGGGGTACGGGTTGGATAGGATGTGGCCAATACGATTTTTGAACTGCCTGGGTGAATGAGGAAGTTTTGAATAAAGATGGGGAGATGGCATCTGAGGCCGATGGTGTGAAGTTTGCGGGTAATGCCGTATTTCCAAGTAGTGTCGAAAGCTTTCTCGAGGTCAAAAAATATGGCTATGAGGTGTTCCATTTTTGCAAAGGATTTTCGGATAGCGGTGTCGAGCGTGATTAACTGGTCTAGGGTATTGCAACGTTTTCGGAAGCCGCTTTGGTGAGTGGAGAGGATTCTGTTGGTCTCAATTAACCAGTCTAATCTCTGATTAATGATCCTTTCCATAATTTTATAGAGACAGCAAGTGAGGGCGATGGGTCGGTAGCTGGAGGGGTCGTTAAGGACGGGGATGACAATAGCTGTCCTCCAGATTGGGGGAAAGGAGTGTGAGGACCAAATGTGGTTGAAGATGGTGAGTAGGATAGTGGTAGCCTTGATGGGGAGGTGTTTCAGGAACTGGTAGGGGATGTTATCTGGGCCCTTGGAGGTGCAGCCAGCGTCGTGGATGGCTTGGTTTAATTCAGAAAGCGTGAAAGGGGTGTTGTAGTTTTCAGAGTTGTCGGAGGGAAAAGTGATTCTCCGGGCTTCATCGCAAGCTTTTTTGGTCTTAAAAGCATTAGAGTACTTGGTCGAGGACGAGATGTTGTTGAAAGAGGCGGCGAGGTGGTTAACAATGTCTTTTTTTTGCGGTGAGAAGGTCACCATTCCAAGAAAGATGGGAGATGGGAGATTTTCCTACTCTGCCGTGAATGATGTTTACCATTCTCCAAATGGGTGTTGGTGGTGAGAGAAGAGATACAGTTGTTGGTTTTACTGTCCTTGATAGTGTGTCTGGCCTTGGCACGGCTGACGCGAAAGAGGTTGAGGTTATGGGTGGTCGGGCTAGTTTTAAAGTTCCTGAAGGCTGTTTTCCTGTTCTTGATGACAGTTATGCAGTCATCAGAGAACCAGGGGTTGGGAGGATGATTTGGGGGTTTGGAGGTTTTGGGAATTGAGCTGGTGGCGATGTTGATAAGGAGATTACTAAAGTTAGACATGGGATCCTCATCCTCAAGGAGATGAGGGAGGGGGTGGTGTGAGTCCCAGAGGGTTTAAAAAAAGGGTCAGTCAGCCTTATCGAGGTTTCCAATTGGGGTTTGGTCAGTGGGGGTTTGAAGGTTGGAGTGTATAAAAAGAGGGTAATGATCACTACCACAGAGGTCAGCAGTGACTCTCCATCTAAAAGCAGGTAGAAGGTAAGGGGAACAAATAGACAGGTCAATACAGGTGAGAGAGCCTGTGGCAGGATGAAGGTAGGTCGACGAGTTAGTGTTGAGCAAGGACAGACTGTGCTGACGAATTGCGTTTTCGATGAGCTTGCCTCTGGGGGTGGTGGTAATAGAGCATCACAGAGGGTTGTGAACGTTGAAGTCACCAAGAAGGATGAAGGGGGTGGGAAGCTGAGAGATGAGGTGGTTAAGGCTGGTTGGTTGAATGTTGGTGTTGGGGGGGGGGGGGGGGGGGAGGGGGAGAGATAGATATTGCAAGGAGTGAAAGTTTTGTGGAGGGAGATAGAAATACAGATGGCCTGAAGGTCAGTGTGCACATGAACAGGGCTGTGTGGGATATCGTGTCTAACGAGAATGGAGACGTCCCCACAGGCTCTATCGTCGTCCACTTGATGTTTGTGATAGCAAGCGAAGTTGTTGAGGGAGTAATGGTCGGTGGTTTTCAAGAAAGTTTTCTTGTAGGCAAAAGACGGCCGGCTTGAAGGTGGAAGCCAGAAGGTCAATTTTTCCAGAATTGGCCTTAAAGCTCCTAATGTTCCATTGTATGATGTTGTGGGTGTTATTGTAATTCTTTGTGGTGCACGCCATAGGGAGGCAGGGGTTATCTGGAGGAAGATCTGTTGGGTCTGAGTTGGCTTGTTTTTTCTTTGGATTTGTTTCTTTGGGAGCCTTTACAACTGTACTGTAGGTCAATTCAAGCTTTTCACGATATAGACGAAAGATACGCAAACTGGCAGCCCATATTGTGACTCAGGGTTTAGCGTTATTTCAATGGAATATTTCAGTTCGGAATATGTGTCAATTGGGCTATATGGATAGCATAGTCCATTCAAGCTATTTTAGTTCTAAAGTTGAGTTTATAATAGAAAGTTATAGCCCAAACGAGCTATCAACTACGTTTATATGGGAATGTTTGTTTCATACGCTTGCGATAATCTCCTTAACTGTGCAAAACGCTCTAAAAAATCGCACAATTTTCCACTTTAAATATTATAACTAAAGAGTCTTTGAATATTTTGTTCCATTTCAAACGGTATAGAGAACTTGAATTCACTATCTATCGTTTGAGATCAATTTCATTTACCTATTCCCCTCCAAAAAAAAGTACCGTACTTTGTAAGCCATTAAATGTGTTTTTTTCTTATTTTTCAATGAGACGGCAAGCAAAATCACAAGGTTATTGCCACTTTGACCTTTGTAACTTATGAATGAAAGTATTTGGGAGTCCATTTGACACGGCTTGACAATTCACATATATCTATTTACCATACAAAATCCAACGTGATTGGTGCAAAAAACGGCCGTACTTTCCAACAAATAGAAAGCACCAGAGAAAACATTTTGCGTCCGCTTATGTATCCTTTTATTTAAATTTTTGACGTAATCTTTGCACGCTCAAGCCGCGTGGACTGTACTATTGTGTACAGTGGGGTTCCTGTTGTTTGTGAATTATGAACATTCTGTGAAGAGGCGAATAAGGTTTTCCAATGTCGGATTTTGGATGATTTTCTTTTATTTTTAACAATTTTCTTGTATATTTTGGTACACTGAGATATAATTTGTATTATATGACTGTATTCATCAGAAATTAAACATTATTTGGCTGAAATATTATCGACATCAATCAGGAAAGAAGAAGTGCAAGAGCGAGGAATAAAGACAACGTTAGGTTGCATGATTATGATACCAAAATTTAAGAACTATATTCAACTTTTTGTATGAATTAATATCTGTTTATTATATACTTAAATATACTTTAAAGACTTCGTTCTTAAAACCAATCCGCATAATAATGCTACAATCAAAGTCCTCCCAAGTTTATTTATAGTTTTCCGTAACACATTACAGCTAGTTCCGCGAATTTGTTTACGTGTTCGCTTTTAAGGTAAAACATTTCCATATGGAGTGCTATACCCCAATTTGGTTATACTGTGGGACAAATCCCAAACGGGATATTATAGCACGTGAAAGTAGGGTCTTTTATCCTTCGGAAATGGAAATTCTGAGTCAATGTTATTATATATGCTAAATTCGGATCGCGCCCATACGAAGCCGATTTTTTAAAGTCATTTTGGTGAGATTTGGAATGCAAAATGCGTAAATAAAACTACGTAGCAATACAAAGTGTTGTTGCATCCAAGGATCGATCTATGTAAAGCAGACATGGCAACACAAGAACATGTGGAATAAATGTTTAGGATATGATAAACGCCGCTAAATTAACACTCGTATCAGAGCGAAAATCTGGATTTTGAGCGAGCCATTGCTGAAGTTTAAAATCCCTTATAAAGGAATGTTGAGCTAAAAATATACATTACACACAAACAGTCCGAAGTATCCGAATGACAGTTTATTCGTTTTGAAACGCGAATGACAATTGAGTTACAAACGAAAACGAAGGACAAAATATGACTAGGCCAGGGTTAGGTTAACTTGTCATTCCTTTTATGAGGACCCTCGCTGTCATTCGGTTGAGTTATTTCATTTTTTGGCATTTAAAAGTTACTGTCATTCGCACAGCACAAGTTAAATTATCATTCGTTTTAGTAGGGATACTGTTCTATACCAGTATTTCTGGTTTTAGTAGGACCCGTAGGCCTACCTACCTACGTTCCACATGTTTTTCTGGGATTATACACATAGGCCGACTGTGTCCATAGAAAAGGAGGAAGAATCGACCTTGATTTTCCTTACTCTCATTGAAAAGCAAGAAAAAATCAATAAACACACTTTTAAATAACGAAGTATACGATACTTGCAATTTTTCAGGGCGTTTTCTACTTCTACTGCAATACTCGTCTAAATGTTGCAAGTAGACTTACATTTTTATTGGAAGTTGGATTTTGGCTTTGCACATTTAGAAAATTCTCGCCGCATATGAACTAAAAATTCCCATATGAAGTCAAACGTGGGGAGGGGGGGGGGGATCCTTGCTGTCCCCAAATCCCGGCTATGGCCTTCATGGTCATGCCATCTTATCAAGAACAACATGTACACGGTGAAAGACAATCATGTTTTTCAAAAACTTATTATACCAAAACCTGTGGTTGTCCCCTGTCTTCCCACCCC
Organism: Chiridota heheva; assembly: GCA_020152595.1. Classification (NCBI taxonomy): domain Eukaryota; kingdom Metazoa; phylum Echinodermata; class Holothuroidea; order Apodida; family Chiridotidae; genus Chiridota; species Chiridota heheva. Next base: position 128,789 of record JAIGNY010004213.1, on the reverse strand, counting down.
CTAGAAATTACGGCCCTCGGAACATCAAGAATGAACATTAAACATTTACACCAATCATATATATTTCGCTATTAAACACGCTTCCGTTGTGTGACCATACACCTGAAATACTAATTTTACCAACATTTTCAATAATTTATACAATTTTCCCTTCGATTTGAACATTTATCAATTTTATGTTAATAATTTCCCAATTTTGAAAAATGCTGAAAAAGACAAAGATGTGAAGAAAAGCTTAAGGAGAGATAAAAGAAAGTGGATTTGACGACCTTGCTACATCTGCAGAGCAAGCAGCTAGTAATGGCATAATGAGAGAGCTTCACAAGATAACCAAACCAATTTGCAATGAAAGGACCAAGGTTGGCAGTGCTATAAGAGACAAGGACGCGGGAATCTATTAACGGATGAAAAGAAAAAGAAAAAAAGGAGAGATGGAAAGAGCGTTTCGAGGAGATACTGAATAGACAAGATCCTATTTTCCCACTTCCTGACATAACATGTGACCCTGAAATAGACGAAATCAGTGCCAGTTATATTACAAGAAGTGAAATAAAAGAGACATTGATGAAGCTAAAAAATAACAAAGCTGCAGGCAAGGATGATATATAACTGCCGAGTTGTTAAAAGCTGATATATGCACATCAGTATTATGGCTTGAAGAGCTGTTCAGAATTATATGGGAAAAGGAAGTTATACCAAAATCATGGAAGCAAGGACTAATAACAAAAATACCTAAGAAAGGCAATACTGTATGCAATAATTGGCGCCAAATAACCTTAACATCCATACCAAGCAAAATATTTGGAAGAGTTTTAATCGACAGAATTAGAAATGGTGTTGACAGTAAGATGGAAGATGAACAGGCTGGATTTAGAAGAGGAAGGAGTACCACCGAGCAAATTTTCATCCTGCGCAACATTCTTGAACAGGTGCATGCTGAATGGCAGTCAACCATATATATCGCCTTTGTTGACTTCGAGAAGGCGTTTGACTCAGTACACAAAGAAAAGCCTCTGGAAAATAATGGCAGTCTACGGTATTCCACAAAAGATAATATGTTTTGATTAATGCGTTATATGAAGACAGTGAATGTGCAGTTATATATGATGGTATGGAATCTGAATGGTTTCAAGTCAAAAGTGGTGTAATGTCAGGGTTCCTTTTTCTGATAATGGTAGACTGGGTGATGAGGAAAACGACTCACAAGAATGGAATTAGATGGAAGTTCATGTCAACCCTTGAGAACTTAGATTTTGCTGCTGAAATCGCTTTACTTACATCTACATATCAACACATGCAAATCAAAGTGACCAGGCTCAATCAGTATGTTGCACAAACTGGGCTAAATCAATAGGGATAAGACAGAGCTCATGAAAGTTAACAGCAAATGTGCAAACAAAGTTTATATCGATAACCAACAACTAAATAAAGTAAACATTTAGGTGAGATTAGGTGAGGTGAGGTGAATTTCCCAATTCTAAGTCCCAAACGAGAAGAAAACGTGGAACCGGGAATTCAGGTGACATCGAAAATGAGCCAATGGTTAGATTTTTGATGAAAATCAAGAGCGTAAATTTAGTATTGCAATATTCTCCATTAAATTGTGTAACATATTTTAGCCGACTATTGCATAACAAGGTGCTGCTGCTATCAAAATCCCGGTCACAAATAGGTCAGCTATAGCTAAAGCTGCGCGCGGTAGGCACGTTATATATATTGATGGATGGATATAGAGGCCACACTTGAAATTGCAAAAAATGACATAGGGATACTAAGGCCTAGTAGAGGTTATAAGAAGGGAAAAATTAACGAGAACAAATTCCTATCCAGGGGTGTATGACGGGTCACCTCTTAGAGAGAAGAGAGACAATAACCCTCAAGTTTTCAGATTAAACACGGACAAATTGCACTTTTTTTCCATCAAACATTGCTGCTAATCGAGAAATCTTAAAACAAATTGAAAATTTCTTCATTTTCGGGATTCAGGAAATGTAACCAAATTTTACCGAAGGTTTCAATAATTTTTTTAACTGTTCTTTTCAATTTTACCTTTTATCTAAAGCATGCAACACCCTTCCCCATCATGTTTCCTACGCCCGGCCTCTGTTTGAGCGTTAATGTAGGCCGAGTTTTGTTTGCTCGGGAACGCGAAACATTCCAGGAAGCTTTGCTTCCCTCCCTCCCCTTCGACCCCAAATTGTTTCCTGGCCCCACCCTTAACAAGACCTTAGCTGTTCGGCTGGATAGGAAAATCTCTAATTTTGCTGATGTTTAAAAAAAATATTTAACTTTTTAAAACTCTTGCATCCCTGGTTATATCTGGTAGTGTAACTCTTGAACATTGCAAGAAACATTTCTTAAAGGATTAGTTCAGTGATCAAGCATGTTTATCTTATATGAAAAAGGACTTCAAAAGAAACAAAATGGTAAAGAAAGCATTCAAAAATCTTATTACCTTAAGGAGATATTCAAGTTTAAAGTTTGGTATCATTTCTGTATAAACGACTGAAATCAGACTAGTTGTGATGCCACATCCTCAGATTCCTCAAAGTCTTTAAGTGAATAATGAATAAATAAATAACATATTTTGAAAGAGTAAAAACTGTAATCAGTCTGATTTAATTTGATTTTGCTAATAATAAAGTAAGTGGTGTTTCTTTTTTAAGGCACATCAGTGTCTCAAATAGGTTCTCCTGAGTGTCTAAAGTTTTCCCCGATTTGGCACCAAGGAGGAAAGTCTTTAAATATTTTTGCCAGGAATGGATTGTTAAACAATTTTTAAGAGTTCATGAACCGGAGATAAGAGCGTGTTTAAATAAGAATCAAAATTTCATTATACTGCTATATAACACTAATTACCTCTATGGTTGCCATTTCAAATGTAGCCTATGCTTGCAACTCAAATGGTACAAGTGTTTTTGCAGTCGAGTTTCAGTTTACGACTTACAACTTTCAGAATCTTTACAGAATGTATCTGGAAAATTATGGTAAAGAAATGTCAAGGAGCCCGCTGATCGCCTACTTTTTTTCTTCACGAAAACTATTACACTCAGTCTGCTAGAGGTTAAAAAGAATGAAAAAACCATCGCCTCAATGGATGAAACTTAAAATATTTTCTGTATTCTCTACCATATTGTGCTGGGACGAGGGCGAGAGGATCGTGCTACACTTTCAAACACCTTGCTGCATCCATAATATTTATCATGACCATTGTCTGATTGTTGTTTTGAGTTTTTCAAGCATTTAAAAAAAAAGAATGCCTTTTGTCCAAAAATTGTCGATCGAAAAAAAGTTGACTAATCTTTTCATTTTGAGAGCTACGGAAGGGAGTGTGAGTGTGTGTGTGGGAGAGAGGGGAGGGGGATGGGGAGGGGGGATGGGGAGGGGGGGGGAGGGGTAGGAGAGGGGGGGTGGGAGAGGGGTGGGGATAACGTAACACATTAATCTGTCATTGTGTGAAGTTTGATGAAGACACTACGGCTAAACTGGTGCGATGACCATGCTAAAAATCCGCCATCTTTGATACACTAACAAATTTTAGAATATTTACAAACTAGTAAATATTTTGATATATTTTGGAAAACTAAAAGTTGATACTGCGGGATTATTTTTTCAAAATAGGAATCAGGAGGAGTGATAAACGACGTTTAGTTTGAGAATTTATATTACTGCATCCGCCAACTACACAACGCTACGGAATTTTGTTTAATATTTGCTTGGAAAATGTAATATTTTAGAAGAACAAACAGATTTGTTATTGATACCAGTTGTGAAATTTCAATGGAGGACACACGTTATACGTGGCATCAATGCATTGTTTACATAAATGCGTTCCCAAAATGACGTCATTGCGTCATGAGCCTAAATCTTTTTTTTTTTTTTTTTTTGTCTAGGTGACGAAAAATGCATTTTTCTGTTGCGATTTTCTTGCAATCGATTGGGTTTTGTGCAGAAAAACTTATAATTTTGGCAAATAATTAACCCAATTAACATATTTAACGTAAGTTCCAACCCCGTGGCAGGACTTTGATTTCCAACTTACCAGCATTGATGACTCTTCATTAAATAAATTAGGGCTGAAGGGAAGCAGTTATAAAATTAGCATCCTAGCCAGCTAGATGTGTGAGACGTGCTGTGGCTCAGTGGATAAGGAGTCATGCTCGTATTCGAGAGGTACAGAGTTTAATTCCTGTCGTTAGCGCTGCATTATGTCCTTGAGCAAGACACTCTACTCTACTTGCTTCAGTCCACTCAACTGTATTATGAGTTCCAGTTCAGCTGGGGAGTAAATCTGCGATGGACTGGCGTCCCGTCCAGGGGGAGTCATGATATACTCTCATCCGCTTGCGCCATTGAAACCGGGAATAAGCACCGGCTCTTTGAGCCTAATGGCTCGAATGGATTTAGCTGTTCCGTGTATTCACTCTGATTTCTGAGCATAAGGCCATATGCTTCAATGTTTTGACTTTAAAAGAGACAAGATGTCCGACAATCCTTACTTCATAGAGTTCAAATCAAAAATCTATGTAGTACTTCCTTAATATTCTGACCAAGCAATCTTAAAGGTTTTGTTCAATCTCATCTATAACAAGTCTTCAAGAGAGACAAAATGCTGAAGAAGGTTTGAGGAAAACTGCTTTAAATAGTGAAAAATACACTTTCTTTAAAATACGTTAAGAATTGTTAATAATGTGAGGATGAAGACACCACAAAATGTGTGATGTTGAGTCAAAAGGTATACAACGTGGTCAGAAAGTAATACTTTCAAACAAAGTAATGGGGAATATGCCAGACTTTATGTCTCCAAAGACTTTTTGGTTATACTACAATTTGATTTCAATAGGCAGACATTGCAACGTGTGATCCATAAACCAATAATCCATAGAATACCCTGAATTCTTAAAGATAGTGACAGGTACAAGCACTTTCTGTTACTAATTGATTAATGGAGTATTAAATTCTGAGATAACAGTCATAACTCATAAATTACATAAAGGAGCACTAGACCGAAAAGTGAGTGTATTTTTAGGGGTCCTGCAAAAAAAAAAATGCTTATCTCGTACCAAACGGTAGGACAATTTTCTGATTAATATGAATTTTCAAGTAACATTTTCCCGTGGGCTATGGAGGCATGAAGTTTATCAATCTGTTGTGGAAAATCTATCTGTTAAGTTTGCAAAACGAGTTGTTTCACTTTTCGGTCTAATGCTACGTTTAATAAAAATGAATGAAAATAACACCTAAAAATGTTTTTTCTGTATATTTCTTCCCTCAAATTCAGAACCATTAAAAAAAGACTGTCGACAAAATGAACACCAAAATTTGCCAGTGCATATTTGATTAAAAATGGTCAGTTTTAACTAAATTGTGATGGAAGTCATTTTCATGGTGAATAACATTTTTTTCATATATATGATACTACCTGTTAGCATATCTTCAACTGTTCAACCAATATTAATGAAATTTAATTTGTTGGTAATTTGATGGATAATAGAACTGTAGAAATTTTCCTCCAGTTAAACTTGAAGGTGTTGCCACATCTTCCTAAGCCCTTACAAAAAGACAAACAAAAAACATTGTTCCAACGGAGCAAAATGGATTGGTTTCATACTATTAAAGGGTTGGATTTGTTAATGATAATAATAATATTAATAATAATAACAATGATAATAACAATGATAATAACAATGATAATAATAATAATAATAATAATAATAATAATAATAATAATAATAATAATAATAATAATAATAATAATAATAATAATAATAATAATAATAATAATAATAATAAATAATAATAATAATAATAATAATAATATAATAATAATAATAATAATAATAATAATAATAATAATAATAATAATAATAATAATAATAATAATAATAATAATAATAATAATAATAATAATAATAATAATAATAATAATAATAATAATAATAATAATAATAATAATAATAGTAAAAATAATAATAATATTAACAATAATAATAATAATAATAATAATAATAATAGTAATAGTAATAACAACAACAACAACAATAACAATAATGATAATAATAATAATAATAATAACAATAATAATAATAATAATAATAATAATAATAATAATAATAATAATAATAATAATAATAATAATAATAATAATAATAATAATAATAATAATAATAATAATAATAATAATAATAATAATAATAATAATAATAATAATAATAATAATAATAATAATAATAATAATAATAATAATAATAATAATAATAATAATAATAATAATAATAACAACAACAACAACAACAACAACAACAACAACAACAACAACAACAACAACAACAACAACAACAACAACAACAACAATAATAATAATAATAATAACAATAATAATAATAATAATAATAATAATAATAATAATAATAATAATAATAATAATAATAATAATAATTGATTTAATGAATAGTTTTTTCAAATTTGGTATCAATTTGACATGAAAGTATAGTTTATTAAGTTACCAAAATTATATATGATACAATTTTGGGTCCTGTTTATCTTATTGTTATGCTGGCGGCGTGGCGCATACTGTTTTACCGTACACATTAGCAAGATTGTGCAAGCTTGCTATCTTAGAGACAAAACCCTTGATCGATGGCTTCTCTCAGACTGTGAGAGTAATATTATCTCGATTCTTAGTCGTACAATTTTCTTAATAAACGTTCTACCCGCTTCTGCAGTCAGTATGGTTTTCGTTCTAAATATTCAACATACAAGGCAGTTATTTACCTGATTTATGAGATTGTAGGTACACCGTACATCCCATAGTAAAGAGCACGGTTACTGGCTTTTTCTTTGAAATGGGAAACCATGCAATTTACTTCATTTTTAAAACAATGTTGTTAGAGGCATAGCGCTTGAGTGGAAATTCTTATCTCTCAAAACCAACAGTTTCATTGTCCTCGGCCAGACAAATAACTTGCGGTGTACACAAAGGTTCTATGTTAGGGCCTCTTTTTCTCATACATACATAAATGATATCATGAATGCTACCGTGAACATACCTTCGTGAAGTTGATTACTTATTCGTTATTCCTTAATCGGCTCCTTATTCGGCTACTTATTAAAATTCCAATAAGGAACCGAATAAGGAACAGTTACTTATTTAGCTAATTATTCGACTACTTATTCAAAGTCGAATAAGGAACCGAATAAGGAACCGTTACTTATTCAGCTACTTATTCAAAGTCGAATAAGGACCGTTACTTATTCAAATTCGAATAAGAAACTATAACTTTTTCGGCTACTTATTAAAAATTGAATAAGGAACCGAATAAGGAACCGTTACTTATTCCAAGTCGAACAAGGAACCGTTACTTATTCGGCTACTTATTCAAAGTCGTATAAGGAGCCCTTACTTATTCAAATTTGAATTGACCCGAATAAGGAACCGTTATTTATTCAGCTACTTATTCGGCTACTTATTCAAAGTCTAATTAGGAACCGTTACTTATTCGGCTACTTATCTAAATTCGAATAAGGAGCCGTTACTTATTCAGCTACTTATTCAAAGTCGAAAAAGAAACCGTTACTTATTCAAATTCGTATAAAGAACAGTTACTTATTCGGATACTTATTCAAAGTCGAAAAAGAAACCGTGCTATTTATTCGCTACTTATTAAAAGTTGGTTCATTACTTACTGATGTTAATTATACAACTTTAATCAACAAACATATTTTAGATATGCTTCAGTTGTATTATATGACATGACAACAATGATCCTTTTTTTTTAGATTGGGAATTCATCAAATACTCCGTTCGTAAAACTACCATTATTGTAAAACTAAAACCAAAGATAGGAGACAGTATGAATTCAAGCTTATTAAAGAAATTTCCTCGCTTGAACATTTGTATTATTTAACCAAGTTTATTGATGATTTCAATAAGCTCTTTGTTGCTAAAAATCCTTTGTAACATATTAATGATTATAAGCTTAAGGGTTTAATGATCAGATTGAGAGCTCAATGGGTAGAAATGGTGAAAAAACAAAGTATTTTTTGAATTTGGAAAAATGTAAGAAGTCCAATAATGTTATTCATAAGCTTAAACGTGATGATGGTACTGTTTTGCAACATTTTGTCCAATTTAAATAATTTTATTAATCATTTTTTTTCTCATGAGGTCTGTGATATGTCTGTTACCTCTTTAACGATTGAGAATGCTGATAGCTGTGATGGTAAACTTAGTGTTGAGGAATGCAATTCCGCTCTAAACTTTCTTAATAATGGTAAGAGCCTAGGTTCTGATTGCTTTTTCACCGATTTTTACCAATTTTTCTGGTCAGTTATTGATAACCTTGTAACTGACGTGCTAAAGCATTCTTATGATAATTTAATCTCAAGCTTTCGGGTGAGATGGGCTGCAGTATGTTACTCTTATTCCTAAACAAAATAAAGACCCCCTACAAATTAAGAACTATTAACCATTTCACTTTTGAACAGTTGAATATTGATTATAAAATTGGTGCTAAAGCTTTAGCCTCTTGGGTTAAAAACCTTCACTTCTTAATCCAAACCAAACTGGTTTAAAACAAAGAAGATTTTGGCGAGAAAATTCGTTTTATGACTTGATTGATTTTTGTGATGTTGATAATGTACCAGGTTTAATGTTATTATTAGACTTCGAGAAGGCTTTTGATAGACTAGAATGGTATTTTACCTTGAAATGTTTTTCTATAATTTAGACAACCAACTAGTAATTTTCAAAATGAGATAATGTGGAATAACTCTAATATTAAAATCAACAATAAGATTATTTATTTCAAGGGTTTGAATGAGAAAGGTCTCGTCTTTTTGAAAAATATATTAGATGATACTTTAAGACCCTTAATTATTATTGCTACTATTCCTACCTATTGGAGGGATAATATCAACCTTGTTGATATGCTTGCAAATTATTATAGTTCGTTTGACAATATACCCAACATTTCCCATTTATCTCGTCACTTATATAAGAGTTTAATTGATTCAGTAATTTCTATCCCTAAGTGTATTTTGAAGTTGTCCCGTAAGAATGAATTTATTCTTACTGACGACCAGAGGACTAAATAGTTTTCTGATGCCGTTCACTTCCTTAAGGGAAACCAAGATCCAGTACTTTCAATAATGTTTCATTTATTGCATACTTGGTACAAATTATCTTATGTCTAAAATGAATTGATGTAATAGTGCTTTATGCTCCTTTTGTGGTATATATGATGAAACCATTGAGCACCTCTTCTGGGGTTGTGATGTAACCTCTAAGTTTATTCTTGATGTAACACAGCGTGGGTGCAGTTTGTTCTAGCTAAAAATGACTACTATTCATGTTAAAACATCCATATAACTTCTTAATCTTAAATATCATATTTTCAGTAAGAAATTGGACAACAAGCTTCTCTGTCTGTCTGTGCAAATGAATTTCTTTATAAACTTAAATTCCTTTTACAACTGGAAAGGAATATATTCGTGAATTCGTCGAGGGGTTCCATTACTTGTAATAAACTGGAATCAGCTTCTGAAAATTGCCCATATTTATTTGATTGATCTAGTTCCCACTTGACCTGACTCTAATATAATTCTATTATATTAATTACTATTATTATTTACTTGTGATTTATTTTTCTATTTCATCTTTTAACGCTTCTGATTATACATAATTGAAAACTTGTCTAAGCTTAACCTGTTTTGTCGCAATATACTTCAATGTTAAATATTATTCTCCTATTGTACCTAAAAATATTACAACTTGTATACTTGTAAATGTATGTTTTGGTGAGATTAATAGGAATTGGAGCAAAAAAAGATTACTATTATTATTATTATTATTATTATTATTATTATTATTATTATTATTATTATTATTATTATTATTATTATTATTATTATTATTATTATTATTATTATTATTATTATTATTATTATTATTATTATTATTATTATTATTATCATCATTATCATCATCATATTATTATCATCATCATCATCATCATCATCATCATCATCATCATCATCATCATCATCATCATCATCATCATCATCATCATCATCATCATCATCATCATCATCATCATCATCATCATCATCACATCATCATCATTATTATTATTATTATTATTATTATTATTATTATTATTATTATTATTATTATTATTATTATTATTATTATTATTATTATTATTATTATTATTATTATTATTTATTATTATTATTATTATTATTATTATTATTATTATTATTATTATTATTATTATTATTATTATTATTATTATTATTATTATTATTATTATTATTATTATTATTATTATTATTATTATTATTATTATTATTATTATTATTATTATTATTATTATTATTATTATTATTATTATTATTATTATTATTATTATTATTATTATTATTATTATTATTATTTATTATTATTATTATTATTATTATTATTATTATTATTATTATTATTATTATTATTATTATTATTATTATTATTATTATTATTATTATCGTCGTCGTCGTTGTCGTCGTCATTGTCGTCATTATCATCATTTTCGTCATCATCAATATTTCTTTTCTGTGAAAAATTTCGCAGGGTATTCTTGTAATTTGCATTGAATATGCTGCACTTCATATAATCCTTTACTTCTTAATTCTCCTCTCCCAAATCTGAAATTGTTTGTGTTACAGATTTTGTTGCGACAGCTTAGAAGTTCGTTCGCTCATGTCACGGGGGCAATTGTCAGCGACTCTGTGACAGGGGAATATGTATTCAGCTTTATTAAAGTATTTTAAGAGGGCGAGGTATGGGGAGCCATATTTTTAAAATTCATCGACACAGTCCTTATTTTTTATTGTCCCCTCCTGCAACTAAAGATTTCTTTTAAAAAAGTATCTGTATTTTGCTTAAATTCCTTCTAATTTTCAGCAGATCTGGTTTGATAAAGGTGAAATAGAAGCGTACAAACCTTTGGCGACAAACAAGCGCTTCATAACCTGTTCCGGGTCCGAAAGCCTTTGTTACAGTTATGAATGGATCCCGTCCTTGTATCTGAGGATGGTGCAGAGCCTTTGCAACCAATTATAATCGCTTAAAACAATCATGACCTGGTCACTTAGTCGGAATGAAAATATCTTGCCGTAGGTTTCCGCCCACTAGTGTACCACATCCGACATGTTTTCAGCACGAATTAAATCCACAAGATTTCCAATTAACGGTAACCCTGGTGGTCCTGCAGGCAGTTTCTTGTAGTTTGAGGAATACTTCCATTTCAGGAAGACACAAGAAAATATGAATACAATTGCAATTGTAATAACAACATTCATGTTGCCAGAAAATATGAATGATTACAATGGAACTCAACGCTAACATACACAGTACGCATTGCGGAAAGTCTACCATAAAACCATAGATTAAATTATTATTATTTTGAAGGTCACAATTTTAAGTTTACCAATAAAAAGAGGGCGGTATATTTGTCTTACGCTTGACATAGTTGATTTATACACAAATTCAAAACAATACCGAGGTACCTATGGAATGCTCCACCTTTTGGACACTGTTAGACTTCGAAAAAGCCTTTCATTGTGTAGAATATCTTGCTTTGTTTTTCTTCGGGTTCAACGATAGCTTTTCGCGTTCAGTTGGATTTTTGCTCTTTATAGACTGATGGATCTGACACTTGTGTGTTTAAACAATGGTAATATCTTCTGGCTTTTTCAAAGTTTCAAGCTGGTAACACAAGGTTACCCTCTCAGCCCATATGTGTTTGTTGTATGTGCTGAAATTTTTGTTATTAAGTTACGGTCCGTAGTTCCTGGTATAAACTGTCATAAAGATGTTGAAGATACCACTACTTTTTAATGATAACTATATGTCACTCAGAAATATCATAAAAATTTGAGGGCTGAAGGTTTTGCGAATAATTTTATATTTCCACTTCGGTATTTTGTCAAAGATATGTAGGATTTTGTTTCTTCATATTGCAGTTACGTTTGGTCCGGTGTCGGCTTTAGGGATAAACTTACCAATCAGGGGGCTGAATTCTACTCTCTTAATCATTTTTATAAGTTTGACAGTATCTCGCATCAAGCATTTACTTACATTAAGGTCGGCTTGTGATCCTACACCCTGGCTATCATTAAATATTTTACGGTGTCGCAGCTGATTTACTTGCTATCAGTTTTCCAAAATCCTCCCATGCGACTTTTTGAATGGCCCTCCAAATCTGTTTTTCATTTGGAGAGGTAAGCGTGACCGCATGTTGCAATCCAGAAGTGGGTTTATGATGTACTGGGTATGATCCAATTTTCATCTTTTGTAAATGGTATTAAGTTCACATAAATTGACCGTAATGTCAACAACTAAGTTGATAAATGACGGTTTTCTAGCACATGACTACTTGAGGATTTGGATGCAATTATAAACCTGAAGACATTAAGAATTGTGTAATGTGTTAACAATTGTTGCTCCGCTTGAAGTCATCTTGCCTTTAATGCATTAAAAAAAAATCTTTTAAATGGTAAAAGATCTTTACTGTCATATGATGCTTTTACGACAAATATTCTGTTTATGTACACTTTACCTGATACTTTTTGCTAATTACAGCCATCCCAGTGTGCTTCATGCCTCTTAGTAATCTTCCACTGGATCATAAAGCTTCCCCTAGTCAGCAGGTGTATAAATGCTTGCTAAATTCCCGCTTCGTGACAAACTGGTTTGTCATTATTGTTCAACATTTGTTAAAACTGTTTTTTCTATGAAACACAAACCTGATATAGTAAGTGGAGGAAGAAACCTTGTTTCTCAGATTTGTTCACATTATTTTATTAAGTACCATAGACCCACAAATTTTCCGATTTTTTCATTATGCTGGGTCAATGTTGGCAAACGATTGCATTTCACATTGACCCTACTATGGGGAAAACATTGTCTGGAAGGTGTGCCCGCACAGCCGTAGATTCGATGAGCAGCCAACTGTTAGGCCAACGCGCATAGCCAACTCTTGGTTACAGTACATTAAAACAGCATTGGTCCAGCATTAACCTACCATCCAAACATGGTACCAATCAATGCCTGCCAACATGTATCAACCTTTTTCCAACATTGACCAACGGTGTGTGCTATCTTTGTCGTTAATCCCAGTTAAAGTATATCAGTTTATTAATCGCATTCTACTCCCAAAATCTTTCTTGTGTAAACTTAAACAATTTTTTCACCTCTGTCTTTCGGTTAAAAAGAGCAAGTGTATTGATTTTCTTATTCTGCATGGAGAGATATTCATATATAAGTGCAGATTGGATAACATGAAACCTACTGTGAGTAGTTTTGTTAGTAGGAGAATTAATTTCAAATATCAAGAGTCTCATATTGTACCAGGGGGGCAAAGTGTCATGATTTTTTGCATAGTTAATGCACTGTGTCATAGGATGAAGTTAACCTTGTGATTGTTACGGTTGTACGTGGTTAGCTCTTATCGGCGGGGAAAGGGGGGGGAGGGGAAGGGAGGGGGAGGAGAGGGGCCCTTTATAATAAGTGGTAGGTATGTGCCGTCCAGAATTTTAATTTTGGACTACAGTAGCCTATGAGATAATTTTTTGATAACTGCAGTATGGCAGTATATGATTTTGAAACCTGCAGTATGAAAATAAGTGATTTTTGATACCTGCAGTACGAAAATGAGTAATTTTTGATACATGCAGTACACATTTATATGATTATTGAGAGTTACAATATGAAAATATTGCACTTGTTTTGAGACCAGCAGTATGAGATTTTTTATGGTAACTGCAGTATGGCAGTATATGATTTTAATAACTGCAGTATTGATATCTGCAGTCCGAAAATTAGTGATTTTTGATAACTTTAGTATAACATTATATGATTATTGAGACCGAAAATTTCAAATAGTTGATAAATAAGTGATTTTTGATTTTCTTTAACTTTAATTAGTAATCAAATTCATTATATGATTATTGAAGACCTTATTTGCAATATAAAATTTATATGCAATTGCAATTGTTTTGAGACCTGAGATTGGATTTTTAGTGCCTGCACTACAATATTTTTGAGAAAAAGCAACTGCACGGGCGACACATGTATATATACCTCACATATGGAAGTGCACCCCTCCACCCCCCCCCCCCCTTTCCATAATCCGGTGAACGTCATAGATTGTACACCATTTCTTGAGTTTTAAATCATGAACTATGTTCATCTATTTAGGAACTATTTTTTAACGAAATCAGTTGCTAACTTTTCATAGACGTATTTATTTGTTGATAATAAGTTGCTTCAAGTTGATCTTAATTAGTTTCATACATGAATTGTATTTTCTTATGTATTGAATTTTCTCTTCTTACAAGTTTCCTCATCGAAGTTTTTAAATGTTTCTCTTGAATTAAGAGATTAATAAAAATGTGAAAAAATAACGTTTACTAACCAAGTCGACTCTGCTTAAATAAACCATTTCAGTTCCGTCGGAAGGTATTTAATATTACTGCGGCTGACTTACTATTTGCTTAGTTTATAGCGCGTCAGTGCTATCCAAACGCAAAGCACAAGATTTCCTGCGTGGATTCAGGGGTGGTACATTTTAACTCTTTTGTTGGTCTCAAATAATCTCCGTTTGGAGAGGTAGTGAGACAGGGATTTGTTCAGGAATTTTCACTGGTGTGCTAATTAATGGCAAAAATTGCATCCTTAAACAGTGAATTCTGGGAGCGGCCCAGAAAATAGGGTACTTAAAAATACCCCCAATATAGGTCCTTTTTACACGCACGTCACGTGACGTTATTCGTACATGCACAAAGCTTATGGGTGTTTACATTGTCCGCTCCGGATTGTTCGAATTTCCATTGGCTACTGTAAAATTTTGACTACTGGTAGGATACGAATATACTTTTAAACGCTGCCTTTTGAAATTCGCCGTCGCCTTTGTTTTATATATATTTTTTTATAATCGCCTTTTTTTATTATCTCTTACAAACAAAATCTCTTAATTGTATACAGAGAAATGGTACAGAATGACATACATTTTATACCATCTCTCATATGACCAATGCATGACTCAATTCTCCCCCACACCAATGGCTCAACTCTGCCCCACACTTACCATTTCTTGAATTATAATCTTAACCTCTAAAGTGTTAGCACATACTGACATACAAGGCGGGAACTTGTCGTAATAAAAAGAACATTATGTAGCCTATCTAGTTCTATATTTGTTTGGGAATTGTGTATGTTGTAAAAGTAAGAAATGTACATGTCCTGAAATACGAAAATCTACTTTTGAGGTCAAAAATGTGACATTTGATGATGTTTTTGTCCCTGTTAGCCGTACGCGTACATCAGTTTGCACTTTAGTGATTTGTACTACATACACCGGGGAGTATCAAAATCAACACAATCGGATCCAAAATGTTATCGATGGAAAGAAGACAATTTTAATTCTTCATGTTGAATTATAATCAAATAAATATTCTAAACAGGCAGAAAATCAATTTGCCCTAGAAGTTAAGAAAATTCGGGCCAAATTGCTTATGAACAAATGTCTAGTTGGTCGGTATGGGCCTATGGCCTGCCAGGTGGTGCTCTGAAGAGTCTTAATTTGATGCCCCAAAATGGCTTAAAGGCCATCTATTATGATGCAAATGTGGAGGCGTACATTTCATTCCAAAATGATTATAATTGGCTTATCAATTTAGGTACACATTGAACCATTGTGTTT
Source organism: Chiridota heheva (assembly GCA_020152595.1). NCBI lineage: Eukaryota > Metazoa > Echinodermata > Holothuroidea > Apodida > Chiridotidae > Chiridota > Chiridota heheva. The sequence continues at coordinate 113,046 of JAIGNY010004213.1, read as the reverse complement.
CGACCAATCAAAGTACAGGAATTACCTTCGCGTTATAAAGATGATAACTGGTCTTTAAAGGAGCTCTAGGTCAAAAAGTAAGGATGTCTTTTCTGCTAAGTCAGGAGGAATTCTATATAACACAGGGCTTATTTATTACTTATGTTTATATTTTTGAAGCTTACCTAAAGGGCTACGCGCTCAAAAAAGAGGGCGCTGCCACTTCCGATTTCTTTGATTTTCTGCGAAACTCGCATTTATCCCATACACTAATCTAACCATGGAGCTATTGACTGTTAATAGCTCCATGGTCTAATATTTGTGAATATTCAAATCTGAAATAACTTATCACCTCAGCCGAATTAATAGCTTATCACGTCATTGTGTGTGCGAGCAACAAACAAACAAACCACTTGATTGTCAAATTTTCATACTTAAAATTATTCGTATTTTCTTGGAAATAATGGCATCTTTTGTAGTTGCGCTGGATATATAAGCAAATTTTGTTTGAATCCAATGCATTACAGATTGCATTAGCAATCGTATTTTGCCAAACTTGAGTACGTTTGCCAGCTTCTGTAACTTTGCTCTTACCGTAACATGTCGTTGGGCCTAACGTTGGGCCTTCTAGTAAGTCTGTAAGTTGTACTTTCTACGCTGTATTAGTATGTTACTGTACCAGGTGAAGACAGACTAAAAATGGAATCAATGATTATTGATATCTCGCGCTTGGCAAGCGCGAGATGATACCGCATGCTGCGGGAATATTTAGGCACCTAAGCTCTCTATTCTGTGGCCCGTGTTCCTTTAAGTATTCATAGAAAAAATGTCAGCAATTTGAACATTTGTATCAAACGTTTCAGTATGGCATCTATTGTACAAAAGTTTGTTCGAATATTGAGATTCAAGAAAAATAAGCGCTCACTTTCCGGCCGTCACCTTCAAAATCAAGACACTAACTAATTAAGAACTTAAAAAATTAAATTGATAAAAAAAAAAATATATATATAAGTTCAAACAATCAATTAACATAAGCATTAGGGTTTTCTACGGAAAATTTCAGAACATTTGGGCGAATATTATTTAATATATTCGGGTCAAAAACTAAAAAGAGTCAATAAACATGAAGAAAAAAAATCCTCACACATTTCAGATCGCTTTCAAAGAAATTGATTCTTTCTTTATTTCTGAGAAGGAGTTTCGAGTTTTGTGGCCTACAACATTTGACAACTTCGTACATACTACTTACTTTGAATTACAAACAAACTCGTCATTCTTGATAGTCATTATTCATTCATCATAATATGGCGCACCGTCCGGTATCCAAGGTTCAAGTTACGGTGACCCGTAATCGTCTTTATAGTCAGGGAGTATTTCGAATATGATTCTTACACTTAGGCATGGAACGGTGCCTGTAGCGACGTGTTTTAATTTTACGGTCATTTTGGCATTCAATAATTTCTTTCAATAGTTGTAAGGCATTACGAAAACATGACCTTTGAGGAGCTATGGTTAATTCTCTGATATCAGTGAGATCGTGTTTTGGCTTTTGTCATCATACTAACGGGGATAAAAAATTACGATCCATTCGAGTCTACCCATTTGCTCCTCTTTCTTATGTTCTAACAGTCTAAATAAAATGAAAATATTTTTTTGTAGAAAAGCAAGGGCGGATCCAGAGGAAACGGTATGCAAAGCTAGGTTTACAAAACGTCCTTAGGTACTAGGCCGTGGATTTGGCCCATATTATACATGTTTGAGTTCAGAACAAAAGTGCTTTCTCCAATTTCCATGTAACTTGAGTATTGATTTAATTAATTAATTAGCTTTCCCTAGTGATTTGGTCTCCAAATCAATTACATACGTGTCACTGATGGTATACACTGTTGTTTTATATGGTTTTGCTTAATACGAATAGTTGTTGGCAGAATGGATGGCACTGGAATTGGAACATTGTGACAATATTTCTAAAAATAAGATGAATGGCATTAGTGAAGGCTACGCCCATTTATACAAACTGAGAAGTATTAATATAAATAGATGTTTTTAAGACAATCGGAGAGGTTTCATCAATTTACAGTTGTGTGTCTGCTCTTAAATCGAGAATTTGTTAACTGCCTTCAGTGTGTGGATTAGTCAACTGGAATGATCGTTGACTTTTGCTTGAGGATTATAATCAGTTGTCTCTTTTGCCTTAAGCTTTTAAATTGTCTGCGAAAATATATCATTTAAAAAGCAGTGTCGTCTCAAAACAAATCACAATGACGACAGTAAGTACATGCCATGTACTTACGCACGTCATCAATATATACCAAGAGAAGCATATATTATACAGTGTGTGCATGGAGATAAGGTACAAGCACGTACGTATATGGTATGTATGTGCGGTAACATGGCACGGCCGAGTTAAAGAGAGGTGTACAAATTTTTGGTAATGGATACATTAACTGAAATTATCTCAGTTAATAGCTCCATGCTTTAATTCAAATGAGGTGAAAAGACACTGCTCTGGCGAGATTCTAACTCGTTACGTTCAGACGTTTGGTGCAAAAGAAATTCGCCTGAATTGGATCCCATCGCCTTATCCATTAGGCCATATCAACGCATTATCAGAATATGTTGCTGTATTATTAATATAGTGCCCAATATGATCGAAAGATTTCCACCAATCGGAAAATTAGGAATGAATTTCCTTATGCCGATATCGCACCTTTCACTGTTAAAGTCGATCTAGATCTACAGCTGATGAAGTCTATCAATGAGCTCAAATCCTACGGACTTAAAACTTTGTAAGAAATCATCGCATCAATATTATTACATAATTATTTGCGGAACTGGATCACCTTCTTGAAATACACTGGACTTTACCTTAATACCAACTATCATTCAAACAGGTAAAGAAGACTCAGGTCAAGCTATTGGAGTAGGCTATGGTATAAGATTATGCACTATTTGTAGAAAGAAGGCTTGAAGCTTGAATATATTTAGTCAAAAATTTAGAGCCACTGCTCTTGATTTATCTTTTGGCATACTTCTCTTTTCTTTTCTATTTTGGGTCCGTAAAAATGTCTGTTGACCTGTCATGCCTGTTACTATGACATAATCACACTCTATTCTGCACTTTTCAAAATACTTATGAAATACTTGAAATATGATAACTCCTATGCCATGAAATTTTAAGATATTTAATTAACCAGTTCGTTTCTTTAATAGTCCTGTATATCATCAGATTTTATACATAAAGTGGGCAGAGTAACAAAGACTATTTATATGTTTCTTAATTATGATTCATGTACACATATTGATAGAGGAGTTGTAAACAAACATACCAATGTTTACTAACCAATTTAATTCTCTTTAAGTAAACGATTTGTTATAGTTACCGGAACGGTCATGGTCAAGCAAGAATTGTAACATGTAATGAAAAAGGAAAAACTTTCGAATATATCTGAGTGCGATATTATATTTTATTACTCATGGCTAAAGACTGCGGTTTTTACACTAAAAATATGCGCTTGTAATTTTCATTGTTGTGGGAATTAAAATAATTATACGTGTATATGTTCCTGTTAACTTACAAAAAATAGGTATTTTGAGGAAACATAACTGACTTTCCGATATTTGCAGGATTGTGTCGTAGCTTTGAACCAACTGTGGGGATTTGTTCACCCCATCCTTTACATGTGCCCTAGTGAGCAAGACCACAATGTTGACAATAAAAAAAAAATGATAGACAAGATAACCAGCAAATATAAGCCATTGCTGCCATTCAAAATTACAATTATTCTGATTACGAAATAAGAACTGACCAGTGATCCTTCTGATAAAACATACGTCAAAAGAGTATATTGCGCTTTCGGAACAGGGTTATGAGAAGGGTCCATTTTCGGGGAGTAGGGTGAGAACCCACAACATTCCCTGTTTACAATAAACTACTAGTAAATTATATTTACATCAAACACTGCTGTTTAGTGGAAAGACTAATTTAATTTCGGGAAATCTCCTTCAATGTTAAGGAAATATCATTAAAATGTTGACAATTTAAAAGTACACCTAGCTTTATGAAGAGTTATGGTCATATATATTTGACCAAATATTTCACTTCCCTGGCGGTAGTTTCCAATGAACCTTTCTCTGCCACAAGTTCTAATTAAAAAGGTTTCGGCATACATACTCTGATGCACATCATTTGTTCAACCTGTCGGAAGGAAGAAATACCGGTACGTCAAAGACTGGACAACTATAAACTCACACCGTGAATGATCCTTTCTTGCAAAACCTGCGGCGGGAAAATAGGATAAAACATGTCGTTCGACATCCGTCGATGCAGCAGCACCTAAATGTATTCATTATTAGTAACAGAGCAGTCTGTTAGGACACCCAAGTTACAAGTACCATTCTTTTCACAAACAAAGGGACCGGATGTACTATCGGGAGTATCTGTTGTCCGTTCAGTTGTTGAAAAGCTATATGTGTACTAATCGCTGTAGCAGCGCCTCTCACCGTTACAATCGATACCAATACTGCATCCATTATTAGTTTCGTCGGAGCATTCTTGTTTGCAAAACAGCAGGACCAACGGACCAAGTGTAAATGTGTCATAATACAGTGGGAGATCTGACCTCGCTATACCGCCGTTATCCCAAGTTGATTAAACATTTACAGCTGACCCGGAAGTCGTTTTGCAGTAACTCCGAAGATGCAGTTTTGAGCTACCTAGAATTACCAGTCAGTTTTTTGGAACTGAATATTCAGATTTAGTGACGTCAAATCAAAACAACATGGCTACCTGTGGAAAGTAGAGGTGTTGAATATGTAGTGCGTGTAGAGATATGGATATTCAGCACATTTTTGCGATCAAACAGGTGCATTTAACTGCAATCCCATTTCCATCGGATGCTTTAGAGGTGAGTGGCGAGTCTGCACTTTTGGTTTTGTGAATTTCTCATAGACAGCCAGATATGGACTTGCATATAGTACCATGTAACGGCCGAAAGTTTAAATTATCGTTCAATCTTACTTTCCCACTTGTTGAGTGTGATGTTTCTTGTAAATTTAATATTTTTGTGGAACTTCCGGTTTGGGGCTCCTTATCGCAGCCTAACGTGTTGTAGTACCCACATCATTTTTTATCGTACCTATTAATACAGGAGCTTAGGGTCGAGAAGGTGCAATACTAATCATCATGCAATTTTATGCCAGTTGATATTTATATAGAGCCTAGTCTAACATTCGGGCTTAGTTTTTCTTCTTCCTGTTTTGTTATTCTTACAAATTACTCAGTTCTGTATTCAGTGTTTGTTCCCTAACGAATACTAGTCTAGTAGTAGGCCTATTTAGTACGCTTATCATTTAGCCAGGCTGTAATGACATTAGGCCTACAAGTGCATGCTAACTCTTCTTAAGACAGATTTTACATTGGCAATTTGCCATTGGGCACAGTATTACTATCATAGTATCAGTACTAATGAATTGTCTATAGCAGTTGTTTATTTCTTGTCCTGTACATGCAGCAAGGGGTATGCCTCAGTTTCACAATGTGTCTTTTTAAATTTACATTAGAAAAAACAAATTATCTGTTTTTAGACTTAGGCCTAATAGTAGTACTTCCCGTAGTACCGTCGAGCTGATGTCAGCCGTGTTAGTATGACTGCCGTTAGTGGTGGCTGGCCGTATGGCAATCCCAATGTCAACCCGTACTGAGGGATGTGTATAATAACTACGTAAGACTTAGTACTTCCTGTAGTACCATCAGACTGATGCCAGCGTGTTAGTATGGCTGCGCTGCCGTTAGTGATGGCTGGCCATCCGAGGGTGCTACAAAATCCTATACCCTCCTGCACTATTTTAAGCGAGGTGTTAAAAGTATAGGAAAATCTCAGTTTTAAGATCTTAATGAAAACAAAACCATTCTATCTTCTTTTTCGTCCACAATGATTAGAATCAATGTCGAAGCCCATTCATGTCTTCAAAAACTATTTTTAAGGTGATTTTACTTATTTTTATTGAATTATTTTGGATTACCTTTCTTTCCGTAAAAATTGCTGACGAGCTCTTCAAAGTACAGTCACTTCAAAACACTGTCATCGTGGCTATAATAGTTTAGCAGGGGTATTATATTTTAGATTATTTGAGGGAAAAAATTAAGATAATACTTATAAAGTACAATTATATAATCTAAACATTTCTTGATGTTTTATATGTTTTTCACACAGTTTTTTTTTTTAGCAAAACTATTTAATAAAATTATATGAACAAAGATTTAAATGTTGTCGGTGAAAAATCAACTTGCAGTTTAGTGGAACATTCTAAAAAAATTTGCGAACATTGAATAGTTAATCACAAACGTGCGGTGAAAATGACGACCAAAATATGAATCTCAGAGAACTTTATCCCGTTGTGGTGCTAAATAGGTAAATATTTAGGGAAAGTTTTTATTGAAAAAGTGTATTATTAATCTAAGTGATATAACTATATCCAAAAAGTAAGTTATTTTTCAATCATCAATTTTATACAACGTGTGAATTTAAAAAAAACAGGAATTGTACCTAATCTATAACAACCCTCGTCAGTCAGGGAGAATCCTGGACTTTTGGTGTAGTAAGAAAATATACCAAAACTTGGAGCTTCGTAGTATTCATTAAGATCCATGAAGGCCGCCATTTTAACTTGTGATAACGTTATATGAATAGGATTTTTACTAAGAGAACGGTAGTAATTGTGTAATGTAACGTATGATATATGTACATGGCATCAGCGATGACTGAGCCATCATGAAATCCTGTGTCGAGAGGGTTGTTCAAAAGGTCAACGGAAGTCTTTTGTTATTCTATCGCGAAGTCCACAATGAAATTGAAAAGTCTGCGGTTAAATCTAATGAATATTTATTTAATATTGGCTTTTCGTTTTAAAAATACCCCCTGCGTTCTCATTAAAAATCCCCATTGACTTAACGTTATCACTACAATTAAAATGGCGGCCTCCATGGATCTTAATGAATACGAAGCTCCAAATTTTGGTGTATTTATTATTACACCAAAGGTCCAGTATTCTTCCCTGTCGTACGGCAATCCCAATGTTAACCTGCACTGAGGGATGTGTATAATAACTAGTAAGACCTAGAAGCTTTTACTCTCAGATGATTCCCAAGTTACCTCAGATGAATCTTATTTCAGTTCCAATGAATCAGATTATGGTCCCAATGTTTTGGGAGACATCAGTGTGGCTGACAATGATGATTGAGAGGAACAAAATGACTTTGAAGAGGGAGTTGGAGTTGAGATGATTATTGATTCTGGTGGTCTTTACAGTATCATCTAAGAGTTTCCCATGAGTTAGAACCTAAATATTATATTTTGGAAGGCTTATTTTGTACATGCAATTCATGGTTTACATTTTAAAATTTTATTTAAATGTTACTGTATCAGGTAACAATTTTATAAAACTCTAGATTAATGGAAACCATGAATTTTAGTATTGAAATTGTATTAAAATGTTAATGTGTATATATGATGGGCAATGCAAAATGGAGCCCATCAGAAATTATTTTCCCTATGAAGTAGAAAGCACAGATTAAAAGTACTTGCCTGCCTTTTATTGACTTTCAGTTGCCTTTGTTTGAGACATTGTATTGTGAGGCTTACTAAGTGTTTTTAATTTTGCCATGAAGCTGCTATTTACAAGTGCTAAAGCTTTGACTTCCTTTTTTTATTTTAAAAGCTTTACCATACCAGTAACTGTGTACTTCTAGAGACATATAACATTTACCACTTTTTGGATCCCTATCTTTTTACTTTTATATATTATGTGTGTGCCAAAGATCAGTATGTTTTTCATTTGCCATATCTGATGCCAGTACAAATGCCTGCCTTAATGTACAGTGTATTCATTTTCTTTGTTTAAAGAATGCATGTGTGTGATACAAATTTAGAAAGAATAAAGTTTTTTTAAGAACATTCATTATATTAACCTATTATTTTTACAGGTACCAAAGTCTTTTCTTGCTGTTTTCTATATATATAGAACAAGTTAACCATTTCAGCAAGCAGTAACTTACGTGCCAATGATGACTTGTATTCTTTCCACTTAATCCCTTGAGCACTTTCAAGTTTGGCTCATATATATAGTATATAATAGTTTATGTACAGTATGCTTTTTTTCTCATGATTACTCAAACATATTTTTATTTCTTTTTATTTTCACAGGTACATATGCATCAGTACAGTGATGGATGAATGCTAAATACTAAATGGTTTTTTAAAATATTTTTAACCAAAAAACTATTACGAACTCTTTTTAGCAGCCATTGGTAAGTATGTCAAAAGTGAAAATGTCATGACGCCTGTCATTTCATTAACCATTGCTGGGCTTTTATTGAATGCCACTCTGCCCCCCCCCTCCCTTCCCAAGATATTGTATGATCTCCTACTGTTTTTCATTGAGTGATCAGTTAGTAGCATTGAAGATAAATGATGTCCAGTTTAAATCCTGAAAATGAATTTACTGAAACCAGGGGCCGTCCAGATAGTGCATTCACAAATGAGTGGCATGGGTCCTGCAAGTGGCTATGGGCATGGACAAATTTAACCAGTGCTGGCGAGCAGTTAGCCTAAAAGACTATTGTTTGCCATATACATTCACTTGGATTAGCAATGATGTCTTCATTATTTATCATTGAATTGCGGATGATTGTGGAGAAGTTGTAAAAAGTGCAAATAAGTTTGTCTCTCCAAATGTAATTGGCTGGTAAAGAAACACATGTTATTCAAGTGATAAAGATGTTACAATCAGTGTCTTTCTTTCTTACTTGTACCTTGAGAGGACATAATTGATTACTTTTCTATGGACAGGTTTTAAGTTGTTTACAAAGAGCTGTAAATTCAGAATACAACAACTTTTAAATTTTCTTGTACCTGACCTGACCTGCCCATAAATTAATTGGTCACAATAAAGTGAGTTGGTGTGTACAATAGCCACTGAGTGTTATTTTTTTAAAAGTTATTTTGTAATGCAGCTGTGTAAAAAAAAAAAAAAAAAAAAAAAGTGTAAAACTGTAGTATGTTTGAAGTGTTGGTAGCGACTAACAGCATAATACTTGTGCTCTTCATGTTTGTACCTTTTAAACTGTACAGTTTATTTTTGACATATACTAGCTATGTACAGTTTTACAACTATAAATGTACATATGAACAGTAAAGAATGAGAAAATGTGTCTATTTTTCTAAGAAGTACCATGATTTATCACTTGTGAGCTTCCTGTGCAAAGTAGTCATAATATAAAGTTTTGCCTTGTTTGTATCTGTCTGGTTTTCTATTTGTGTAAGGTGGAAAGTCCATTATATTGTATGTATTAAAGACTGGGTGACATATATTAAAGCCGGTTTGGGTTACATATATTGTTTTATTAAAGACTGTCTGGGTGACATATACTGTATATATCTAAGGCTTTCTGGGTGACATATTGTATTTATTAAAGACTGGGTGACATTGTATATATCTAAGGCTGTCTGGGTGACATTGGTTTTATTAAAGACTGTCTGGGTGACATACTGTATATTGTCTGGGTGACATATACTGTATATATCTAAGGCTGTCTGTGTGATACGAGGAAGTGCCATTCATTTTAATGTTATAGAAGTGTCAGATTTGTTATATTTATAACAAATAATATCAAAGAAACTTACTGTAATACACACTTGATGTGGAGTTTTTTGGCCAGCTGTTTATATTTATATTGTGTATTGATAGACTTACATAAGCACTACCCTTTATTCAGGTTAACTTGATAAAGATGTATTTTTATTGGTTCTTATTTTGTTGCATTTGAAGATAACAAGACTTATTATTGTTTAATCTGTCTCCATTGTGTCTTATTTATTGCTTTTCTTAAATTAAAGTATTCCAAAGGTGGATGTAAGGATGGTCAATCGAGGTCATTAAGTCATTGAAGGTATTGGTGTGCCAATTTTACTTCTGTATTGTTTAAATCAATTTCCAGTGCACCCATTGTGGTTAACCTCATCCTGAATTCACCTTTGAAGTATTTTGAGTTTTTTCTGTAGCTGTTTTAGCATTGTGTTGGCAACCTTGTTTAAGCTATAAACTGACTGGAAAAAAAAAAAAAGATAATTCTTTTGGAACTAATTAAACTAATTTAAAACTTCTTTTTGAAAGTTCCCATCCTCATTGATTTTTCAGATGCTTATTTAGCCCAAAGATTCAGGGTCAAGCCTGAACCAAGTCACACCACAGACTAGAAAATGATACCTGGTGCTTCATTGTCTTGTGGTGGGCATCCCAAGGAAAGTGGGTGTATATGCAAAGGTTTATGGGGAGAATGTATTTGTTCTATGTGAAGTATTGCCAAGTAATATTTCCTCTCCTTTGTTTCGCCTATTTCCCACCATTGCAACAAGGATCTTCCCTCTCAACCTCTCAAAAAGGACTGGGAATGGCTGAAACGCCCACCTTTTTCCTTGTAATTTCTGGACCTTGACATCACAGTTCGACCCTTCTCACAATTGTCCCCCCTCACCTTTCCCTCCTCACTCCTTCCCCCTCCCCCATCACCCCCTCCCCATAACCCCTCCTTCATCACCCTCTCCCCCTTCCCCATCACCGCCACACTCATTTTTTTTAAGGCTGGCTGTGTCATTTGCTCCTGATGTTATCCATTCGTTACTATTTTGCAAGAGGAAAAGATAATGTATCCCGCGGACCAAGTACTGAAGGACAACACCATGGATTACTTTGACGTTACATTTTGTGTTTTATGAACAAATACCGAACACAGTGGAGGAATTGAATGGGAGATGAGAAGCAATATCTACTCCCTGCCTCAGTTGGACTTAATTTCCACACCCACTTTTGATCTAACAATTTTTGCTAAACTGCCAAAATGCATTTGTGTACCATATATGAGGGTCGAATCCAGGTGCGGACTGACACATAAAAATATACTGGTCCAGGTAAAATGACCGGTGCCTTCGTCTGACCTTACCACGCAAAAAATGATAAGTGTCATAATGTTTATTCGTTGATTTGCATGAAGCATACAAATATTTTTGTTTTATTTCCTAAAACAAATTACATTAGCTAGTCCAATGGGCCAGCGGTCAAACTCAAGTTCTGGGGGAAAAGTCGATCAGCGTGTTGGGACCGGCGTCTTGGACCACTGGTCCAGGGTCAGTTGACCAATCTGCCCCTGATCGAATCCATAACTTCATAATTATTGCAAGCCCAATTGGAAATAACACATTAGGGGCAAACTATGAACTGTCTCCCTTCTCGTCATGTTGTTAAACCCAGTCTTCTCTTTTTTTATTTAATATCTCATCCAATTTTTCTTAAGCCCACCGACTGAACCCCCATATAACCTCCAACCCAAATTTACCCAACCTTTAATATGTCTTTTTTATTTTATTTAAAAGCTTAGCTTATTTGTAAAGTTTTCACCATACTTCTAAAATGTACCAGGAAAGTGTCATTTGATATGTACTGTTTTATCCGAACTTAATTTGCCCTTCTCAATCGTTTTCAAATAATTGAATCTCCCAAATTGAGTGTTGGAACCAGGCTGCTCTCGCAATTGCACTGATAGAACCAGTGTACTCCCGCAACTGCACTGATAGAACCAGTGTAATGATGATTAATATTCAAATACCTGGTCATATATGTTGAATATTCAGCGTTCAAAATGGCTACCATCACACGCGTGTTTAACATTCGAAATCTGCATGCAAACGTTTTGTGAACTACCGTTCACAGCGTAACTGTCTAGTATCGATTACTTTTTTGTGTCAAGAAGTAAATTTGCTACAATTCTAGCTATGAAATTCTTTTGTTGATTTTGAAAAAGTCAATTTAGGCCTAATTTTCGACCATCGGCCGATACGTTCGATCGGACTAGTGGTAGGTCTTGACCTTATTTTTTCCACTTTTATATCAGTATACATAAGGGTTAGGCTGTTCTGTGTTTGCTTTGATGATATTTCTCCATAAAGTTTAAATCATTTAAGTTAATTTGACTTATAAAGGGTGAAATTTTGCTCGATGTTGTGCCGTACATTGCATTTGAATTTCGAGCCAAATTCAAAATTGTATGACGTCCGCAATGTTTAAAGTTTTCAGGTCAAACGAGGTCAGATTTCCGACTGAATACGCACAACTGAAAGGCTCTTTGAATATCTGTCAATTGCTTTGTCGAAATTTTTTTATTGAAAAAGTCCTGGTGTAAAGGTGTGAGACTCTATTGATGCCTAATTGTTTAAAGGGCATTACAAAGACTTTTGGTCGAACAAAGAAGACACAATCAAATTTAAAAAAAGATATACAACGCAAAAATCACCAAGTTAAGCCTGTAATATCACAAATTTGCATAAACTATGCAAAATGATGCCTTAAAATGGTCAATTGTCAACTAATTTTGGGGGAATTTATTTCTTACTATGATGGTCACAAAGTTTTAGATACGCTTTGAAGCAATTAAACTAACATTACCTCTACACATACGTCCATATACCTTTAATGGCATCATTTTTAAACATGAAGTTTTACTTTGTGAAAGTTTGACAGAATCATATACAAAAAGGGAAACCGCAATCAAAAATATTACCTAACATTTCTTTATATCTGGACGTATACTAAACTGCTAAAGTGAGCACAATGTAACTTCCAATTCCATCATTGCTCTCTACGGCATACATCCACAGCATTTAAAAGAAGTTGACTTGTCTTCTTATCATATGGAAAAATGAGCACTTTCTCGTTCAGAACAAAACTGTTTTGCTTTAAGTTTACGTTGACCACGTTGGTGAGTGCAATGAATTTTCCGTATCTTGGCAAGTTACAAGTGCAGTTAGCTTGATCAAAAGTCATTGTCATATAGATTTTACCGAATATGTCATTTCCTTGGCGGTAGTTTGCAAGGAATCTCGCTCTGCCATCAATTCTAATTCGAAAGGTCACGGCATACTCCGATGCACAGAATTTGTTCAACCAGTCAGAAGGAAGAGTCTCCTCGCATACTGGACAACGATCAAACTCACACCAGGAATCGCCAATTCTTGCAGGACCTTCGGCGGGGAAAATGGGATAAACACATGTCATTTGACACCCGTCGCTGCAGCAGCGCCTCTCACCGTAACAATCTGTATCAATACTGCATTCATTATTAGTAACAGAGCATTCTACTTGGACATCCAAATTACAAGCACCATTTTTTTCACAAACAAAGGGATCGGATGTACTTGTGGGAGTATCTGTTGTCCATTCATTGGTAAATGTGTCGTAATTCAACCAATCGGATGAGTATCTAAATGCAAAGTAATCCCAGTTTCGAACTTTGCAACTATTTCCTGAATACCATTCTAATGCCTCCTCGCTTACCTGGTTGAAATCTATAATTGTGTCACAGTAGCTCAACGATGTTATATCAAAAGCTGAAACAAGAAAGCAAGAAGTGTTATTAAGATGAGGAACAAAACCTTAAATGATAGATCGGAAAGTTCGACGAGAAGGCAGCCAATTTTCTGAAATATACTACGGAAAAGTTAGCTAAGTTAAGTCCCTTCAATCATGGAAGGCTTACAAAGCCGATGCTTTAACCTGGTTTCCATGGTGCTAAGCGGGAGAGAGTACTTGAATCCCTGAATAGGACGCCAGTCCATTGCAAGTTAACTTCCCAGCCGAAACTTATGCTCATTTCACAACTAAATGAACTGGAGCAATTGGGGTCAAGTATCTGGTTCAAAGACACATTACAACGCTTTAGCTTAGATTAAATCCCATAACTTTTAGAATACGAAACCGACGCCCTTACTTCAACTTTTGGGCTATTGCATGCACTTCATTACTAAGGAAGAAACTTACTAATATGCATTTATTTCCATATTTTTCTTCAATAGTATCAACACTTGTTCATTATCTTTGTCATGTTTTTCATTCTATGTCAGCAATGATGGAAAAAGTTCCGAAGGCTTTTCGAAAGGCGAAATTCATTGTTGGTTCTTACTTCTCATTTAAACCCTGTAAGTCTAAAATTGCGCCTTATTAGACCCGTGCTTTCTCTTTCATTCGCCCCATTTCTTCTCACCATATCCTTCGAGAACTCTCGAACGCCAAAGAAAGTAAAACCCAAATCCAACACGTCCAAGTCAAAACTCCCCCACCATTCAATATGCCACCCCGGCACCAAGGTGGAGTCGGGGGCACGGGACATAGGTCGGGAAGGCCTGGATTCCTCATCGGGACGTCGTGGTAAAGTTTGTCGGGGAATCACGAGAGGAACTTAAACTTTTCCCGACGAACAATGAAAACCATTCTTCAACTCCTAACATGCCCTCAAATCTTATCTAATATCGGCTCCGAAAGCTGCAAAAACCACCGGAGCTGCCCTCCGGATGTCAAGAGAGGGAGAGTTACCACTCTCAAACTCAACCCAGTACAATCCTTTGGATCCCCGTCGGGGCCAAGGCCCCTTATCGGGGTGGCGCTAGCGCCGATTCTGCCGGCACCACATCCGTGACCCTTCAAATTCATCACCCGAAAAACGGACTCTAGTAACCCTTACTTCCAGGCAGTTAGGGGAGTATTATTTCGTGTCTGTTTCCTATAATGGAATGATATTCCGAAATCCATGTAAGACATTAAATTTTTAAATACGTTTAAATCTCAGCTCAAAACATATTTGTTTAAGAAGTATTGTTGATATTTTATTATAATTTGATTTAATCGTTTATTTACACATTAACCTATCATTTTATAAGCGCTTTGAGCATACTCCACAGTGTGGATTAAGCGTTAATATAAATGTTCTCATTATTATTTATTATTATTAATATAATATCTTAAACCTTTTTTTATATATTTGAAAATATGTTCATGCATGACCTCGATAAGTACTTATTTGATTTAGACATTTTCATATTTAAACAGGACTCGAACTTGATAGCGCGAAATCTCAGCATATGCATATACAGACTGGACATGTTAAGACATGTAAGAGGACTACATACCTAAATGATGACGGTGACACCCGTCGTTCAAGAGAAGTGTACCTGCCACAATCAACCATAGGATATTGTAGAAATCAATTACAATAACTGTTTCCTTCTCGTTTCGCCACGGTGGCATGGGGACTCATACCTGAAAGGTAAGATTGTCCGTTTATCGTAGATGTACTTTACGGGGTAATGTTTCGTCACTATCGTTGTAACCCATCTCAAGATCTTCTTCAACAGTTCAATTCGCAACTCACTCATGTTGTAAGAAGGACTCGTACGTACTTGGAACAGGAATCATTGAATTATATGAGTGCGTCTATGTTTGGAAACTGCAAAACAAATCCACCGTTAAAGCCATACCGACAGCAGGACCGACAGTCTACCAAGCTACCGAATCCTCTCAACCGTCAGGACACTTTGCATCTAAGCCCATGTTAGATGTTTGAGCTTGCACCAATATGCAACTGCAAATATAGAGCACTTTCGTCCACCTTACTCAATTGCGTCCTACCGCTGGTGTCACCGCAAACTTAGTGTTCATCCAGTTGCTGAACAGGCCTTTGTTGAATATCCACCCAGAAATAGAAGTACACGCCGAAACAAATTAGAGAAATCAGTACGATATGTGCCTTAGCAAGTCATTTTATTTTGCGGTGGTGAGCATCAGGACATTGAAGTACTATATCTTAAGTTTACTCCAAACTTTCAAAAATGTTTTTGAAATTCGCCTTCCAAAGAGAAGAAGGTATCAAAATTATATATACTTATATTAATCCCCTAGACCCTCACCTTAATATTTTCAGACATACTACTTCTTACATTGACTGCTATTTTGCTATTCGCCCTAGTAGAAATTTCGTAAAAATGTGTGTATTTTGTCCAATCAATATGACTGATCCCTGCAATGATTCTAAACAGCAAAATGCATTTCAAAACGTATTTACCATTTTGCCGTCGCTCGCTGCACTATTGAATCAATAAAATTCGTTTTCTACGAAGTTTCTACATGTCACTAAAAACAGTGGATTGGGGGCTTTTAAAAGGCACATGCGCTAAGCTTAAAGTAGTAGTGGAAATCCGTAGGAATGGAGTTGGTCTTCTAGAGGAGGATTCTGAAGTGATGTATTACGTCTTAGAAGCCCGTTATCCCATACCATGTCAACGAAATCTTCTGATTCCTCTGCTCAAAACCAACAGCATATTGACGTTGCACGAGTACTCTATTTGACCTGGGCGAGTAAGGAATTAAATAAGGCCATGGAGAAGGGTAAAAAAGTCGTGGTGATCAACGAAACGTGGGTTGTTGACGAGGCGGCGCAATATGATCCAAGAACAGGAACACCTGATTCACCAACTATAACGATAAATTATAATCCTAAAACGAGGTAAGATCGAGTGGCTGAGTAACTGTGCGACAGAAGAAGACCGTCGAAACTACATGCAAGAATACGACGCGTAAATATGGGATTATCTGAACGCTTTTAATAATACAAAAACAAAGACAAACGTTAGTAGAACCGATTTTGAAAATTATTCTTGGAAAAACGTCAACTCGTTTGACATTTTCTACAAAACGAAACACTGTAAAACACATGCACTTCATTAACGACAGCTCGATGACAAAATCGAAGTGTCACCTAACACCAAACCATACTCCTGCCTTGAACAACTCAACTGTCGCGTCCTCAACTTTGACACGGATTTTGTTATTGAAGTCTTCTTGACACCTACGACCCACCCTCGGCAGCTCTCTCGGTGATATGACATGTATGAGGGATGAACTCGACAAACTGTCCAGGTCTAACAGCTATATTAATGAGTTTGCCCACGGGAGATTCGAAAAGTACAAACAATTCCATATGCAAAGTGTGTGAATGACGCTGAACTTCAGGGTCGACCAAACTGCCAAACCATTCACTTTGAGAATATTTGATCTTTAACACAACACCTCCATTGTGATACAGCCTACAGGACGTGTGCTCAGATTCGACAAAGATATGCAAATCACCATCCATTTCCATTACCCATATCGTATCCAGAGTGACGGCACGGGCAAGGTGATGGTTTACAATTTGCGGGTTTAACAACCGGACCTGACGTCCATACCCTACAGGTAAGAGCCCCCTTTTCCACCGAGAATCGAGGGAGGAAAAAACAACTACCGCGGTCGCCTTCTACTGTATCCTGCGCTTGCCTCATATGGTATCCTGATTAGGTACAGGCATTAGGTATCCTGATTAGGAAAAGACATTCCTGCATTGGATGGAAATGTACCAGAGACTGTTGTGGGTGCACTTGATTAATACAATTCTGTCTTATCTTCTGTTTTGGAGACACATGCCCCCACTGGCTACAAAAGTGGTAACTGTACGCCCTGATACTGCCTGGTATAATCCAGAAATACGGAAAGCAAAAGTTTTACAAAGAAGACTGGAACGCAAATCGAATAAATCCGGCACTGTTACCAATCGTCAAGCGGTCAAAAATCAGACAAAGTATGTGAACAGTCTCTGTAACAATGCTAAAACGGAATACTATAAGAGAAGCATCATCGAGTCAAAATCAGACAAGAAGAAATTGTACAATACAGCAAAATATCTTCTTGTTGGAAAAGCGGAAACTATTTATCCATCCGACATTAAACCTAAATTTCTACCTACCAATTTTGCTGAATTCTTCATGGACAAAATCACAAAATACATGTCAGTATTAAGAAGGATTTAGCGAAAGAAACCATAAAAGCTTTTCAAGTTGAATCAGCTTGCAGTGATACCCTAGATTCCACGCGTTTGCGACTCCGTCGGAAGAAGAGATACATAAACTTGTTACCAATTCATCTACAGCATATTGCCAAAGTGATTTACTTCCTACTAAAATGGTCAAGTTATACAGTTCTGAATTACTTCCAGCTATTACCAAAATAGTCAACGTATTTCTACAGAGCAATACTTTGCCTGCTGCAATAAAGGAAGCCATTGTTAAACCATTGTTTAAAAAATCAGGTTTGAATAAAGATGTATACAAAAATTATCGCCCAGTGTCCAATTTAAGCTTCATATCTAAACTCTGTGAAAAGGGGATGGCTTCACAACTTGAGATCAAGAACAGTGCATTTCTCTGGCTAAAATCCTACTTAGCTGCTCAGAGAACAGATCTCAACGTGTCACAGTTAATGGTCCTGATAATTGGGAGCATTTATTTTGGACATTGGTGTTCCACAAGGGTTCGTATCAGGTCCTCTGTTGTTTACCTTGTACACTGCACCCCTTGCTGACATTATAAAGCGCTAATCCATTGTATATCATTTCTATGCTGATGACACTCAACTTTAAATTTCTTTCGATAATTCAGATATTGCTGATCAAGTTAATTGTCTGGAAAACTGTTTAAAAGACATCAAAAAGTGGATGCTTACTAACTTTCTAAAACTCTATGATGATAAAGCCGAATTCATTTTGACTGGCAGTAAACTTTCCCTAACACAACTGCCATCTTTATTGTTAAATATTAATGGAGTAACAGTAAAAACTCATCGGAAGTAGAAAAACCTTGGCACTGTTTTTGATTTAGAAATGTCCATGCATAATTTCATTACTGCAAAATGTCAAGACGCTATGTATAGTTTGCGTTCTATTGCTCAAATCCGTCACTTTTTAGATATTGATACAACTAGGACTCTTATACAGGCTCTTGTAATTTCTAGGATTGATTACGCCAATACTCTTTTAATTGGTGTAAATAAGGCGTTAATTCATGTCTACAGGTTGTTCAGAATGCTGCTGCCAGATTAATCATGAGAACTAGCTTATGAGACTATATTAAACCTATTCTTTTTACACTTCACTGGTTGACCATAGAATGCCGATGTGCGTTTTAAAGTTTCAGTTTTTTGTTTCAATTGTTTACAAGGCACCGCTCTAAAGTATTTAATGAACCCATTCAACCATACAAACCAGTACGCTCTCTTAGATCTTCCAATCAAAATCTTCTCCAAGTTCCAAAAACTATCAGTAAAACTGGCGATCGCTCCTTTAAGTTTTTGCCCCAAGAAATCAAATACCCTCCCTTTATGTATAAGAAATGCTCCATCACTTAGTTTTTTTAAACGTGATTTGAAAACGCATTTTTTAAAACATAATTTCAGTGACTTATTTTAAAAATTTTAAATATTAGTAATTTTTTTCCACCCCAGGTTTAATGCATTTTAATTGTTTGATAACTTTTTATTTCTTTTAGTGTTTTGTGTTTAAGATTAATAGTTTGTACCGATTTTTTATTTAATGTTTTATCTTATTCTTGTATCTGAACTGAACGTTTAAAACTTAATTATTTCTTTTATTCGTATACTGCTGATATTTTAGCTTTTACCTATTATGGGGGAGGGGGTTTAGGTGTTGAATAATTTTTATTTTGTTTCTTTTATGTATTGATCAGTAATGAACTTTTTATTTTTTCATGCACTTAGAGCTTTCGTTTAGAATAAGTGCTATATAAAGATAATTTGATTTAAAAAAAAGTAGGGGCAGGTATTCTAATCCCGGATGGTGAGCGCCCCCTGCTAATATACCTAAGCATACACAATCACACATGAGCTAACTGATTGACCCAAGGAGCCGCTCACTTCCTGAGAAAATCACAAAGTGAAAGAGCGCCTTATTGTATGCGTATGGTCTTCTTACTACTTAAATCGACGCCTATATGTTAATTTGACACATTGAGTATATGGGACGGTAGGTTAAAAATTAACAGGATTTTACACACAGGCAAAAGGTGAGACAGAGGCAACATAGATTCATGAATTTACATTTGAAGGACAACAGAACTGATGTAAATGAAAAAGAAAATAGAGATAAAGACTATTACCTTCGATATAATAAGTACCAAGGCGCAACCATGGTACTCCACATAACGCTGATGAAAATCCTGTAGATACTGTAATTGTTGTCCCTTCTTTCCCGCTGAGTGAATCTTTGAAGGTTTTCTCGATGCGAATGTCATAATACACCTTGCTGGTAATGGACTGATAGTTTTCACCGTATGAAATATCGTATGAGGTAATGTCCACACTGCTTTCCCCTTGAGTATTTTCATTCGGTCCTTTTCTTGCCAAGATGGTACCTTTGAAAGCTGAAATATGTTTTTTGACTTTGTAAAATTAATACAGTAAACCAACGTTGTGTTTATGATTCATATTCATAAACAGGCTGCTCTATTACTGTCCGGGAGATGCTTCGAATATAACCCCTCGATCTAGGGTTTTTGTTGGCTATGGAGGCTACCATTGATAAACAATTTCCCACAATACAATATAAGACTAGCATCGATTGACAATGTATTTAAAACTAAAATCTAAAATCTTTACTAAAAGTATAACAATTTGTGGCCCTTGGAACGTGTCTTAAATCAGATGGTTCCCACAACTTATCATGATGCTCCCCAAAACTTATCCTGATGAGCTTTTAAGTTTACTAGTCCAAATTGTAGACATTGAAAGCACTTCAAAACTATGTAGGTTAATTTTGGCAGGAAAAAACATCTTAAAATTGAAAAACTTTTGTCAATTCATTTAATAGATATTTACTTCAAATTTTGTATTAATTTTACGTGAAAAGTAGTCTGTATAGGTTACCAAAATTATATATGATACAAATTTTAGTCATTTTTGTACCAAGGTTTTGCAAGCTTGCTATTTTAGAGGCAACGCCCTAGATCGAGGGATTCTCCTGGACTGGTTAACGGGGCATAAACCCAACATTGAAACAGTCATATAGAGAGCCTAAATCTGATTGAATTATCAACAATCATTTCTTTGAATCGATTATTATATCTTAATACATAATTATTATCATACAGATCCTTCAATTGAAGTCTTTTTATAAAATTGAGGTCATCCACCGGAGGGTAATTACAATGCGTCAGGTTTGTGTCTCATAACTTTACTACACATACGAACGTCAAATGGTTGAGGAAATTTTTAACTACGATTTTCCCCAGACTGTAATTGACGTCGTTAACCAAAATTCGTTCATGTAATCATTTTGCCATACTTTGCAAAATACTAATGAGGGGTATTAGATTAAAACTGAACCCCGGACACATTTTCATGGTAAATTCGGAAAATTTAGCAACAAAAAATATATATGCTTCATGACTATTTGAAGCACTTTACGAAATGTGCTGAGTCGGTTTTTATAGTAACAACTAATACTATACATATCTATCCGTTTGAATTCAGTGTGTTCAATCATACTTATTAAATTTTTCAAAGCACACTATACAAATCCTAAATGCAACCTATTGATTAATTAAACAACATGTTCCTTAAGCATACTTGTTAATGAATTAAAAATTGATAATAAAAACAATTTGCATTTTGTTAATTAATAAGCTAAGGTCGTTCTTTTATGGTTTTTTTTCTTCATTTGATAAGTTGGAAAGAAATATTGTTTGTAATACTATACACGCGTCGAATAAGTGGAATGGGCATCAGATAGTTCTTGTGATACATCTCTTTCAATTTTACAGTAGTCAACTGTTGCTAAATGATACTACACACGCGTCGAATAAGTCGGATAAGCTGACCATCTGATAGCTCTTGTAATACATCTCTTTCGATCTTACAGTAGTTAAGTGTTACTAAATGATTATCAACATTACTTTCAGATATATATTCACGTATTTAGCGGATTTTATTGAAAAAATGAATAAAAGTGCGCTTTATTATAATAAACAAAAAGTTTGGGGAATGTGATGCTCTGATTTAACCAATCAGATGGCAAACAATGTTGACGAATGAATGGATAATAGAGATGCAAAGAATTAGTGGTGAAATAAGACGATGAAGATCGATCAAGAAGAGTAGTGGGTGATGACCATGCTGTAGCTTTAGTGTGAAAACCAGAAGGCATAGGGCATGTAGGGAGATAGGCGGACAAACGATGGCATGGATGAGAATGGTGGAGAAGGAAAGAGACAGAATGGAGTTCTTGGACAGATGTATATAAGAAGGATACCAAGTGATAAAAGTGAATACAGAGTTGATGCCCGGACATATTCGCCTCATGGACCGAGTCTTTTGAATGAGATAAGGATGTTGTGAGGTCTCACACAGCATTCTACCAGCCGTTTGATTTAGTACTCTTGGAGCTTTAGATTTGAAAGTGTAAGATATAAATATGCCTAATATCCATAGGTTCCTCAATTTGTGTCTGTCATTGTCATGTTGATTATTGGAATATTAATTTAAGTATAGTTTGACAGAGTTAGATTATTTCAAACTACTGCATGGAAAGGAAGTTGCATTGTGTATAGTACCAGACATCAGTTAAATGAGCACTAAACGGAAAAAGATAATGGTTCAACTTCTAAGATAGTTTGGCTCATGCGGAAAGCTACAAACCACCTCAACGCCATGAACATTTATACCATTAAAAGATTCATAAACAATACAAATAAATCATTTTAGGAGATAAAACAGGCCAATAAATGATTGAAAAACTTATCTAAATGATGTCCTCACTTATAGGTCTAGTTCTTTTTTTAAATTGAATACAAATATTCTCAAATCGTAGAAAAAACTTGTAATGCTAAACTACACCCACATTGGATCGTAGAGTGGGAAGGTAGGTGTTAAATTCTCTAAACAAATAATAGGAACAAAATACATGAGAAACCGGAACAATTTTGGCTAATATGGTCAGTTATATTTATATATATATATATATATATATATATATATATATATATATATATATATATATATATATATATATATATATATATATATATATATATATATATATATATATATATATATATATATATATATATATATATATATATATATATATATATATATATATATATATATATATATATATATATATATATATATATATATATATATATATATATATATATATATATATAAAAGGTAAGTTCCTTGCATTGGCCATTACAAACAAAACAAAATAGAAAAATGACAATGTCTCTAGCCAACAGATTATTTTAGGATTTTAAAATAATCTGTTGGCTAGAGATATTGTCATTTTTCTATTTTGTTTTA